>CM045769.1:131686436-132286436 GCA_025200525.1 Camellia lanceoleosa | reverse complement strand
GAATAAGACTGCCTATTGAATTGCATATTTTATCTGTTTGTAGTTTATGTTTAAACTGTTAATTGAAGGCCTTATCGGCGGCCGATTTAGGAACCGTTTAGTGTTTCATGATCAGTAAAATATTTGTGATTTTATGGTATTTTTATCTGAAAATTTATTAGGAATGATTAAACTAGATTAAATTGAGTTAATTAAAGAGTTGGACTTAATTACAGGAATGCCATTGAGTGGGTCTTTGTTTAAGCTTATCATTTGTGCCTTATACACTTAGATAAACATCTTGATCAGCCATTTCCCTATACCTCAGCCGACCATAGTAAGAGGGTTAGAGAGAGAGCATTGAATTCATCTTGAGAAATTGCTTGTAGACTTGAAGAACTTGTAGGAAATTGGCAAATTTAGCTTCCACACCTTGAATACAAGATTAAGGTAGGACATTCATCTCCTTATTGTTGTCCTTGAGCTAAGTTTTGCATGATTCATGCATCATTGTAGAGCTAAGACATGATTTTGCTCATAGGTGTTGAATTGAAGATCAATTGTTGCATGCATGGTTGAATTAGTGAAATTGGAGTTGAATTCATGCTTGAATCATACATGCATGTCCATGTTTATATTCTAGTTCATGTTTTGAATGTTTTCCCACTAATGAGTCCCTTTGGACAAGAATTGAAGCTTAAATTTGATTTGAAGCTCATGCATTGCATGTTTTAAACTTGTTCTTGAAAATGGGTTTGAAAATGGATTTAACTGACTCACCTTTGGGGCTTGAATTCATAGATTGGCTTTTGAAACTTGTTATACATTGTTTTGGGATGTATTCCCAATTTGAGCCCAAGAGGTCGAATATTGAGTTGAGAATGCTTGGTTTGAGCTTGGAAGGCAAATCTGGAAATTCAGTTGGCTTCTTCGCTTCAGCGAAGATTCCTCGCCGAGCGACCAACGTTTTCCTCGAGCCCGCTCGGCGAAGGATTTGTGGCTCGGCGTAAAAATCGAACATCGATTACTTTTCTTTGTTTCATCGGACCGCTCGGCGAAGGAAGTCTCGCCGGCGAACCCTTTGATTTTGGAAGCTCGCTCGGCGAGCATCGCGCGTAAAATTGAGCATCCAGTATTTTCTTTGTTTCATCGAACCGCTCGGCGAAGGATTTTCGCTCGGCGAAGCCTTGATTTTGCAACCTCGCTCGGCGAAGGAAGGCTCGCCGGCGAGGCCCCTGTTTTCAGCAACTTTTGAAAAGTGCCTTCCATCTGTATTTTTGCATCCTCATCCCATTCTAGGCATTCTTAGGCCTAGTTTAAAGCATCTTAATGAGGATTTAAATATAGAACCACACCGAGGAATTTAGGGATGTAATTATCATCTTATCGATTGTGAAACTTAGTGTGTGTTCTATTTGTTAGCTGTTTAGGGTTGGCTCTCGGGGACGCTCTAGCTACTGATAGCCCAATCTCTGTGAGTACCAGATTGTGTAAAGATATGTTCAAATGGTTATATTTTGAATACTGAACTGAACTGTTTATTGAATGAATGTATGTCTGCATTTGAGCGTATTGTGGCATCCTTAGCACCACTTGTTATTGGTATTCTGAGCTGTCGGTTTCCTTGTGGAACCATCTTGATTGATGGCCATCATTATTGTTGGGTGTAAGGCCCGGTCCTTTTGGACCCTCTTTATAGGCTAATGGATGTACCACATATGGTGATTGATTGAAATATTGATTGGTGAAATCTTGAAAGATTGAAATCTTGTATAATGAATTGATTTCATTCTTTGTAGGACATTCATTCATAACCTCTTTACACGTTATGTTATTCACTGGGCTTTAGCTCCTTTGTTTATATATATATGTAGGTGCTCGACCACCGGCCAAAGCTAGGGCGTGGGTTTGGGCCCCGATTTTGTCAAGCCACCTATGTGCCTCACTGCGAGGTTCCGACGCCATGCCATGGCTTGGGGTGTTTTGTTTCCCCTTTGTCTCCCTCTTGTATTGTACCTTTTGTATAGACTTTGTTTGACTGTCTTGTTATCGAGGATTAAGTCCCCGTCTTGTTGTTGTAAATGATTGTATAGAGTGTCTTGTTTTGGGTGTATGAATGCATAAAATGTTTTTGACATCTGATTTTCACTTTCGATGGACACTAGTTACTTCTTGTTTTGGCTTCATGAACGTACTACGATTGGTATATTCTTGATCAGAGGCCTTGGTAATCTCGGATTCTTGGCGATTCTGATGCTAAACCCATAGGGCCGGTTTGGGTCGTGACAGTGGTATCGAGCGATACTTAACCACGAGTTATACCGCTTACACGTGTCCAAACGAGCTATAGGGTGTCCTAGAAAAGCAATTAGGGCATCTCATGAACTTGAAAAGTGTGTGCTTATGGATCGATTATATGTTGAAGTGTTAAACTGTTTAATTGTACAACTGTTTATAATGATGACTGTATAACTGCTTATAGTGAAATGGATAATGCAAATGAAACTGAAGCATCATCCTCTGAGGCGAATGGCGGACTTGAACAAATGATGGGTGATAATGGAAAGACTAGAACAACAACGACCAACAGCCCCCACCTCCTCCTCTCCTTACAACAGAAATGAATGTACATAATGTGAATGCTAATGAGGTGGACATTATTGCACCGACCCATAAGTTCACAAGATGAAACCGCAATCCTTTCGGGAGGCTTAGAACCGTTAAAAGTGAAGCTTGGGTTCTTGAGGCGAGAAATTGTTTGAAATGTTTCCGTGCTCAAGCCAACAAAATCGTTAGCAACCTTCACCCTTCAGGAAGAAGCAAGAAGGTGGTGGATGTTGACCCGTGAGGAATACTATTGTGACTTGGACTCGGTTCAAGGAGTCCTTCTTTGAAAAGTATTTTCCCGATTGCATCGAGATAGAAAAGTGGTGAGTTTGAACAATCGAGACAGGCAATATATGCATTGCGAATATGAGAAGAAATTCTTGAATTTGCTAGGTATGCACCTCATATGGTGGATCTAGAATATAAGAAGGCGAGAAAGGTTTGAAGGAGGCCTTATTGCTAATATCTGAGATGTAATTAGTGTTTTGAAAATGCCAACTTTTGTGGGTGTTCTCGTAGAGCATTGATGGCGAGATAAATATTGCAAAGATGAAACAATCAAACACCGACAAGTGAGTGGCAAGGGAAAAGACAGGTTTTAAATTTAAGAAAGGCAAGCATAACCCACAAACAAAAGAAGCGAATCACGGGTCGACTACTAGCTGACCAAGGGAGTGGGTTTACTCCACCCTGTTCCATATGTGGCAACAAGCACAAAGGGGTTTGCTACCAGATTTCTGGAGCTTGTTTCAGGTGTGGCAAGGTGGGCCACAGAATCAAAGACTGCCCTTCTGCTCCACCAGTTAGTAGTAAAGCTGCACCGAGCGCAGCAGCATCAAACGCAGCACCAAAACCGAACCCCAAAGCTACCGGGAAAGAGCCTATGAGGCAGGGCCGAGTGTTTGCCCTAGTACCGGGAGACGTGCAAAACACCGAGACCGTTGTGTCAGGTATCCTCTCTATCTGTGCTCAAAATGCTTATGTATTGATTGACTCGGGGTCTACGCATTCGTATGTGTCGCATGCTTTTTCGCGTAAATTGAATAGACCCTTAGAACCCATGAACTATTTGCTAGCTGTATCATCACCTGTTGGGGGATCCATGACATGTGCATATATGTATCCTGCTTGTGAGATTATTGTTGGGGATATGCACCTATTTATTGATTTACTGCCATTGAACATAGATCATTTTGATGTAATATTGGGGATGGATTGGCTACAGAAATACCATGCTACCATTGACTGTGTAACAAAACAAGTAGTTTTCCGCCCACCGGGTTTGCCTGAATTTGTGTTTAACGGAAGTGGAGTAGTACCTCCTCCATATCTGATTTCTTCTGTAAAGGCTGTCAAATTGATTAGAAAGGGGTGTAAAGGATATCTGTGTTCTGTATTATCAGATCTGCTAATGATAATGTTAAAACTGATGTGAATTGTATTCCTATAGTCAGAGAATTCCCAGATGTATTTCCAGATGAATTGCCAGGGGATTTGATTGACAGGGAAATTGAATTTATTGTGGATGTGGTTCCGGGTACCCAGCCGACATCTAAAGCTCCTTACAGAATGGCTCCAACTGAACTGAAAGAATTGAAGGTACAATTGCAGGAACTGTTAGACAAGAAGTTTATCAGACCCAGTACGTCACCGTGGGGTGCACCTGTTTTGTTTGTAAAGAAGAAAGATGGTTCACTGAGACTGTGCATTGATTACCGTGAATTGAACAAGGTAACTGTAAAGAATAAATATCCATTACCGCGTATTGATGATTTATTTGACCAGTTACAGGGTGCACAAGTGTTTTCCAAGATTGATCTTAGATCGGGGTATCACCAACTAAAAGTTAAACCGAAAGACATTGATAAAATTGCTTTCAGAACGAGGTATGGCCACTTTGAATTTTTAGTTATGCCGTTCGGAGTTACGAATGCCCCTGCCGCATTTATGGACCTCATGAACAGAATTTTTAAACCATACCTTGATGATTTTATTGTGGTATTTATTGATGACATACTGATCTATTCTAAGACTGTAGAAGAACATGAACACCATCTGAGACTTGCCCTGCAAACCTTAAGAGAACAGAAACTGTATGCTAAATGTGAATTTTGGCTCGATCATATAATGTTTTTGGGGCATGTTGTTAGCAAAGATGGAATTTCTGTTGATCCGTAGAAAATTGAAGCTGTAGTAAACTGGCCTAGACCAACCAATGTAACTGAAGTCCAAAGCTTTTTGGGACTGCCTGGATATTACAGGAGATTTGTCAAGGACTTCTCAAAAATTGCCTTACCACTGACTCAGTTGACCTGAGAAAGGGTATCGTTTGGTCGATCGACCAAAGGGAATCAGCATTTCAGGAACTGAAAACCCGACTTGTGACTGCACCGATTTTGACTCTACCTTCAGGTACGGATGGTTATACTGTATTTAGTGATGCTTCTCATAAGGGTTTGGGATGTGTTTTAATGCAGAATGGGAGAGTTATTGCTTATGCTTCCCGACAGTTGAGACCGCATGAAAAGAACTACCCGACCCATGACCTAGAACTTGCTGCAGTAGTTTTTGCACTGAAAATTTGGCATCACTATTTGTATGGAGCAACATGTGAAGTATATACTGACCACAAGAGCCTGAAGTACTTTTTCACTCAGAAAGAATTGAATATGAGACAGCGGAGATGGCTAGAACTGATTAAAGATTATGACCTACAGATATTGTATCATCCGGGAAAAGCCAACACCGTTGCCGATGCTTTGAGCCGAAAATCGATTGCCAACTTAGCCTGTTTGCTGACTAGACAGAAAGAGTTGCTTCTTGATCTGGAAAAGTCTGAAATTGAAATCGTTTTGAGAGAACAAGGTGGAACCTTGGCTGCTATTACTGCTCAACCAGCCTTAATTGAAGAGATTAAGGAGAAACAACAACTGGATGATTACTTGAAGAAGGTTATTGGAGAAAGAGATTCAAAACCGAGACCGGGGTTCAAATTTGAAAACAATGTTTTGAAATTTCAAGACAGACTGTGTGTACCAAATGACACTGAATTGAAAAGGAGAGTTTTACAAGAAGGCCACAGTTCGAAGTTTTCGATTCATCCAGGGAATACGAAAATGTACCAAGATCTGAAACAGAATTTCTGGTGGCCAGGAATGAAGAAGGAAATTGCCGACTTTGTGTCCAAATGCCTTCACTGCCAACAGGTCAAAGCTGAACATCAACGACCTTGGGATTCGCAACCCTTGCCCATACCAGAGTGGAAATGGGAGCATATCACGATGGATTTTATCGTTGGATTACCTCGCTCCAGGAAAGGTATGGACTCTATTTGGGTTATTGTTGATAGACTGACTAAATTCGCACACTTCCTACCTGTCAAGACGATTTATAATGCAGATAAATTAGCTGTTATCTATATTGACGAAATTGTTAGACTGGACGGAGTGCCTGTATCTATTGTTCCTGACAGGGATTCGAAGTTTACATCGAGGTTAGCGAGCCTCTGACGCATTGGAGTCTTGAATTGAGGTGAGTAGTGCCTATCATCCTCGCAGATGGGCGGTCGAAAAGGACCATCCAGACTCTAGAGGATTTACTGAGAATGTGTGTCCTTGATTTTCAGGGAAATTGGGAAAGTCATTTGCCGTTGGCTGAATTCGCCTACAACAACAGCTACCATTCAAGTATCGGTATGGCGCCTTTCGAGGCATTGTATGGCAGAAAATGTAGATCTCCAATCTGGGGCGAAGTTGGAGATGGGCGTTTGGGCGAGATTGTGTATGAAACAAGCGAAAAGATAAAAGCGTCTAGAGACCGAAAACGCTGAGTAGACAGAAGAGTTATGCAGATGTCAGAAGACAAGACAGAGAGTATGAAGTGGGTGATCACGTGTTTGTGAAAGTGACACCAATGAAAGGCCAGACTCGCTTTGGAGTCAAAGGCAAGTTAGCACCAAGATATGTCGGACCGTATCAGATTATTGAGAAAATCAATCCGGTGGCGTATCAAGTTGCACTTCCTCCTGAAATGGAGCATATGCATAACGTCTTCCACATTTCGATGTTGAGAGACTATCTTCGAGATCCGTTTCATGTGATTGAGCCTACCCGTATTGTGTTGAGTGATGACTACACTTACGAGGAACGGCCTATACAGATTGTAAACCGACGGATCAAGAAACTGAGAAACAAAGAGATTCCGCTAGTGAAAGTTGACTGGCAGAACCATGGTGGTGTGTATGCCACCTGGGAAAGGGAAGATGACATGGCTAGGCGATATCCGGATTTGTTCCCGCTGAATCCTGTTTTCTTCCAAACTGAAGGTAACTCGAGTTTAGAGGACTAAACTCCTTATAAGGAGGGGAGACTGTAACAACCCCCGTATTGATTACCGTATAACCACTGAATTATACACTGATTATTGCTAAACTGAACCGCTAATGACTGATAATTGAACTGATTAAAGTACTGGACAGACTGATTGGAATCGAAACTGAAACTGAATAAGACTGCCTATTGAATTGCATATTTTATCTGTTTGTAGTTTATGTTTAAACTGTTAATTGAAGGCCTTATCGGCGGCCGATTTAGGAACCGTTTAGTGTTTCATGATCAGTAAAATATTTGTGATTTTATGGTATTTTTATCTGAAAATTTATTAGGAATGATTAAACTAGATTAAATTGAGTTAATTGAAGAGTTGGACTTAATTACAAGAATGCCATTGAGTGGGTCTTTGTTTAAGCTTATCATTTGTGCCTTATATACTTAGATAAACATCTTGATCAGCCATTTCCCTATACCTTAGCCGACCATAGTAAGAGGGTTAGAGAGAGAGCATTGAATTCATCTTGAGAAATTGCTTGTAGACTTGAAGAACTTGTAGGAAATTGGCAAATTTAGCTTTCACACCTTGAATACAAGATTAAGGTAGGACATTCATCTCCTTGTTGTTGTCCTTGAGCTAAGTTTTGCATGATTCATGCATCATTGTAGAGCTAAGACATGATTTTGCTCATAGGTGTTGAATTGAAGATCAATTGTTGCATGCATGGTTGAATTAGTGAAATTGGAGTTGAATTCATGCTTGAATCATACATGCATGTCCATGTTTATATTCTAGTTCATGTTTTCAGAATGTTTTCCCACTAATGAGTCCCTTTGGACAAGAATTGAAGCTTAAATTTGATTTGAAGCTCATGCATTGCATGTTTTAAACTTGTTCTTGAAAATGGGTTTGAAAATGGATTTAATTGACTCACCTTTGGGGCTTGAATTCATAGATTGGCTTTTGAAACTTGTTATACATTGTTTTGGGATGTATTCCCCAGAATTTGAGCCCAAGAGGTCGAATATTGAGTTGAGAATGCTTGGTTTGAGCTTGGAAGGCAAATCTGGAAATTCCAGATTTGGCTTCTTCGCTCGAGCGAAGGATTCCTCGCTCGAGCGACCAACGTTTTCCTCTGAGCCCGCCGAGCGAAGGATTGGTGGCTCGGCGTAAAAATCGAACATCCAATACTTTTCTTGTTTTTATCGGACCGCTCGGCGAAGGAAGTCTCGCCGGCGAACCCTTTGATTTTGAGCTCGCTCGGCGACATCGAAGCGAGCATCGCGTAAAATTGAGCATCCAGTATTTTTACTGTTTCATCAGACCGCTCGAGCGAAGGATTTCTCGCTCGAGCGAAGCCTTTGATTTTGCAACCTCGCTCGAGCGAAGGAAGGCTCGCTCGAGCGAGGCCCCTGTTTTCAGCAACTTTTGAAAAGTGCCTTCCAACTGTATTTTTGCATCCTCATCCCATTCTAGGCATTCTTAGGCCTAGTTTAAAGCATCTTAATGAGGATTTAAACATAGAACCACACCGAGGAATTTAGGGATGTAATTATCATCTTATCGATTGTGAAACTTAGTGTGTGTTCTATTTGTTAACTGTTTAGGGTTGGCTCTCGGGGACGCGCTCTAGCTACTGATAGCCCAATCTCTGTGAGTAACAGATTGTGTAAAGATATGTTCAAATGGTTATATTTTGAATACTGAACTGAACTGTTTATTGAATGAATGTATGTCCTGCATTTCGAACTGTATTGTGGCATCCTTAGCACCACTGTTATTGACTGTTACAGAGCTCTGTCGGTTTCCTTGTGGAACCATACTGATTGATGGCCATCATTATTGTTGGATGCAGAAGGCCGGTCCTTTTGGACCTACTGTTTATAGGCTAATGGATGTACCACATATGACTGATTGATTGAAATATTGATTGACTGAAATACTGAAAGATTGAAATACTGTATAATGAATTGATTTCATTACTGTAAGGACATTCATTCATAACCTCTTTACACGTTATGTTATTCACTGGGCTTTAGCTCACTGTTTATATATATATGTAGGTGCTCAGCCACCAGACCGAAGCTAGGAGCGTGGGTTTGGGCCCCAGTTTTGTCAAGCCAGCCTATGTGCCTCACTGCGAGGTTCCGAGACGCCATGCCATGGCTTGGGGTGTTTTTGTTTCCCCCACCTGTCTCCCTACTGTATTGTACCTTTTGTATAGACTATTTGACTGTACTGTTATCGAGGGATTAAGTCCCGTCTTGTTGCTTGTAAATGATTGTATAGAGTGTCTTGTTTTGATTTGTATGAATGCATAAAATGTTTTTGACATACAGATTTTCACAGCTCAGTGGACACTAGTTACTTACTGTTTTGGCTTCCGCCAGCCATACTGATTGATTGTATTCTTGATCCAGAGGCCTTGGTAATCTCGGATTCTTGGCGATTCTGATGCTAAACCCATAGGGTCGGGTTTGGGTCGTGACACTAAATGTGTAACATTTAGGCTCCAATCATAGTCCCCAACTTACATTTTGCTAGTCCACGAGCAAAACAAATTAAAAATAAATAAAATCTATCTATGCCATATTTGTAGGGAACACGATTGCATTTAGCGTATGCAACTAGTCTTTGAACCCCTAGGTTACCCCTTGTGGATAAGTTGTAGCCTCATGAGGGTTTACAGTAAATATATCTAAAAAATTCAGAAATTTTTCTTTTGACATTTTTTTTTATGAAAAACATTTTTTTAAGAAAAATATTCACAGAGATAATTGTTAATTTTAATATATTAGCAAAAGAGTTATTAGATTTCAAAATGCTAGCAATTAGTAAAAATAATTTATCTATCTCTATATTCGGTGTGTGTGTAAATTATAGCCAACACAAATATTATTTAATCTCTTATATGAAAGAAGACTCTAATTCTATCAGAAGCATACTTCAACTCAAATCTCACAGATTTTGCACTCAACAAATGAATTACTAGATATGGTGCAAATTTATATACTCTCAACATATGCGAGTGGAATTCATATAAACAAATCAAAATATCTCGCATATAAGTGATGAAAGACGCTAGCGTGAAAGAACACAATCTCTTCAAAAGAATCTTTGAATGTTGAAAAATTACACTAAGACCTCTATCTATCATGTCGTATCTAGATTTTATCAACTCTAGGATCAAATAGCACTTTTATTGGGTTAGACAAGCAAGTTAGAGATATGTAAGAAAATGGGTAAGAATCAACATCTCATTTCTGAGTGTAAGAGAACATCAAAATTATTATTACATGTTTTCAACATTCTCTTCTTCAACAATATGTACCAAAGGACTCTCTTCTATAATCTTACTTCGCTTTTTTATAATTATCTTCTTCTTTTTTCTTCTCTATCCTCTTCCTTATCAATTCCTCTATTCTTTTGTCAAGCCCCAAAAATTTACTGTCTGATTCATCAACTCTCATTGGTAAATGTAAGCATAAGTAAGTTTTCAATAATAACATCATCTACAAATCTCCAACATTTGTATTTATTGATCATTAAGAGATTTACAAAAGGTATTTCATATGCAAATATACATTCAACATCTCTAGTATATGAATCTATAGCATGTGAAATAACAAGTCAAGTATAAATAAATGCCCTCAAGGGCTACAAATTTCAAGGCTTAAGTGCGGTTATACAAAAGCGGTTTCAAACCCATACATATAAAGCCTTTGGCTTGTTAAAAATAATTACAACAAAAGAAAAGAGTCTTGTGCTCTTAAAACATATCACCACGTCTCTAACTTGGCAGGATCACCACATCATTTCCTGCACAAAATCCCATAGGGGTGAGTACAAAGCCCAGTAGGAAAACCTTAACAAAGTATATACATTTTATACAATCTCCTGGAATGAATACATATGCCAAACCATTTTAAAAAACATATCTCTTTATCTTTTGAAAACTTTGTGCACAATGCAATTTTGAGAATTTAACAATTTAATAATTTCAATGTAATTCAATGGGGCGGTAAATATGACTTAGGTAATCCCTAGGTTGGTGTCTGCAAGTAGGTATAACAAGCACTACCAATTCCCACTTTACCAGTAGCTAACCGGACGGCATGTGGTACCTCCTCGGCGCGTGTTTTCGGTCTTTTACCATGGACATTCAGGCAAACTTAACCAATATCAATTACATCCCCTATTCGGACTTACCAAGGTATTTACTCCAAAACAAATCAATATGATCTTGTTTCACAAACAATTTCCTTTCTCAAAACAATATATTTTCCTAAGCAATATTCAAAATCAATTATGTTAATGACAAATGGAATGACTATGCAAATACCCAATGCAATAATATGGTTCCATTTAAACATCTCAACAATGCCAATACTATACCTTTCTATGTCAATGCCTTGAAAATTCTCAACTCATCTACACAATCCTCCATTGTGATTAAATTCCACATCTCTTATCAATGCAATATCGTAATACATTACAAGAGATAAAGTAATACAACATTACAACATTAACCTTCAAGTATTTTTCATATATTCACCATCATAATATAACTTTAAAGGGTGACTTAACAACCTCAACATTCATGTATTCTCCACAAGTAAATATCTATTTTCCACTTGGTCATTTCAAAACCAACTAATAATAAGCTATACAACAAGTTTCAATTTAACCATTTCTCATTTTCTTTCCATGGAACTTCCTCCTTACACACAATCATAGGAATATTCAAATCACATATACATCATGATACTAGATAACCAAAGATTTCATAACATCTTATCATTTTCCAAAAATAAATTCCCAATTTCTAGGGTTTTCACAAAATTAGGTTTTCCTCATTTTTGAAAGGATTTTCCCAAGGAAACTCCCCCATTAACAATATAGTTCATACCCTCAAAAAATTTTAGAAAACATTGAGGAAAACCCACTTTTAAGATCATAAAGAACTCATGAGCCAAAATCAAGGTTCAATACTACAAGAGGAAGCTCCAAAATAAACATAAACTTGCAAACCTATCTATAACTCTAAGAGAATCCCTATCTCAAGTTTTGGAGAGGAAGACGATGAAAACCCTAAAATGGATGTTGAGGAAAACTCGATTTGATCGGTAAGAATGTAACCCTCATTGCCCTCTTCGATTCGGTGTAAAAAGCCCTCTCAAATTCTTGGTAGATCTTCATAAATCTTAGAGAGAAGATTGAAATTTGGTGGGTTTGTAGAGAGAAGTGAGAGCAAATATGAATATAGAGAGAGGGAGAGAGCTGAAAAAGTGGTCAAAATGACCTGTTGGCTTCAGTTTTGAGGAAAGGATCACAAAAATCGAGATAGACGTGCCAAAATTCGCTCGAGTAGTTTGAATTCCACACGAGCGAAAATTTTTCCCTTCATGAGCAGAATGCTCTAGAGAATGAAATCCACCCAAAATCCATTCTAGCAGGACCCGAAATCCGCTCAAATGGTTTTCTACCCAGAAAAATCTGAAAATGTTGAAAAACCCTATGGAGATCCACTCAGACAGTTTTCAATTCCGCACGAACGGTTTTTGCCCAAAAATTCAGAAGGTGATTTCGCAAACCAAAGTAAGTTCCAATGTCCAAAACTCAAAATTTATAACCCGGAAAAGTTACGAGACGTTAAGTAAGAGTAGAACAAGTTTTCAATGACTCAAAATGATGAACAAAACACCAAAAGAAGTATATACTACTCCACTAGACAATATTATTCAAGCCCGAAACCTGGGTGTAGCTGGTTTTTCGAGCTCTTCAGAGGAGTTTAGTCTCCTCAGGTACGATAGCCCTACAGTTCGGACTCCCGTGGTTTTGAATATGGTTTCAACAGTGCAATGTGAAACAGAAAAATGAATGAGAGTCCTAATCTTGCAAATCCTAAAAAATCCATTAATCATCGGAGATGTTAAAAATGGACTGCATTGCCATATTTCAGAGTCACTACCTGAATATTTTTGGAAAATTTAGGAAATCTGTGACTCGTGCCAAAGGCCAATTGTCCGTCATAACCAAAGTGTCTTGGTTCGGGAACTTAGGTATAAGAGGGGAAGGTCATGAATTGAGCATCACACTCACTCGATCAAAGATCAGCCTTTACTAATCATGATGTGAATTTTTTGTACATTATATGCTCATGTTCTGATTATTAATATACTAACATTACTATGTGAAGCAAACAAGTATAGACCATGTCACTTACTTTGGAATGCTTTGATTTCATGCTTTTGAAAAAAGAGTTTTGGATATGTGCTACTCAAAAAAAAAAGTGAGCTCATATGTATAAGAATCAAGGCATTCCAATTTAAGCAAAATAGCCTTTATCCACAGGTATTAAAAGTGGTATTTCAAATAAGCACGTAGCCTCATGGTACTATGCTCGACATAGCAACAAAAACACACATATAACATGTTAAAGCAAAAAATGCCCACCTAGTACTCAAACGAGGCAAGCTAAAGAAAAGAAGATAGTTAAAAAAAATTCATGATCCTAATATGCAAGTGGCCAATGCAACATATACAAAATGCAACTAATAAATTCGGCTACTAACATGATATGTGAAACAACTCAAACCATGAGATAGCGCACATAATCATTTAGGAATTGGTAAGAGCATCATGTATGATGAGCCAAATTTTAATGCACACAAGAATGGATGCAAAGCATGGGAATGATAACATGATACGATATATAACCAGGGTAAGCATGTAAATAAAAGAGAGAAAGAAATGAAATTTGTAAGACATACAAATATTACAAATTTGCCATCGTACAAGAGGGTCCGAATGTCCTAATTAACTAATTATTACAAACACAAATGAATGAACTAATTAATTAATTACTAACTAATTACAAGTCTCAAAGCTACTAATTTAAAGGACTTGAATGAGAGGTGGGGAATCGCATGCACACAAGCGAGAACATCTTTCGAAAATCTCTCTGCTTGCTGCCAGAAGTTGCCATGTTCGCAATCAGAAAACAGTTCTGTTTTGGCTTTAAAATCTGCTCTGTTTTGTTGTAAAATTATCATTACCGTACAATGTGCTTGGTCGACTGACCTGATCAGATGGTTGGCCGTATGGAATAATGGCTGGCTGCCCACTGTTTCTGAGGAAAACCTTGCTGTAACAGAATTGGAACAAAGCATAACAGAGTGTTTCCAAAAGATGTTCATCCTTTCTACCCCTCCTGTCATGTAGATTTTCAAGGAAGGAATATGTTTGCTTCCCAAATCATCAACCATTGCAAGTTTGTTGCGTGATGACCTCAAAAGCAATAAGAGAAGACTTTAGCTAAACACACAAAAAAGTGCTATGCTCCTTACCTCATTCCTATCATGAATTTGTTCAAGGAAGAGGTTGACATGCCTCATAAATCATCAAATCACAAGATAATATGTGATAATTATAGAGCAACATAAAATGAAAACTAATAACAACTAAAAAATTGTTGTCAACTCATCTCCTTACTCATGGAATAAGGATGAAATATCCATTTCCATGCTTCAAAGTGGAACTAGGAGAGAGTTTTCAATACTTCTCGATAAAGAGCTCTCTAGGAGCAACAAAGCAAGTAAGCTATCTATCAAAGCTTAAACACACAACTCGCCAAAGTCATTGACAACTCCTCTTTATTCATGGAACAAGGATGAAACATCTGTTTTTATGTTTCAAAAATGATCAATAAGAGAGTTTTTCAACACTTTGAACACGGAAGCTACTGCCTAGCTTCAAGGTGGTCAACAATAATATGAAAGCAAGAAATTTATCACTAGTTAAGCAAACTTGTGGCGGGATGGCTTAGCCTAAGTTCTAATCCTCCAATGACCACAAGGTTTCAAGATACATAAGGAAAAGCTATAACAAAGTAAAGACGATCAACTCAAACGGATTGGCCGCTATATCGTAAACACGCCAAATCCGGGAGGACTTACAACAATACAAATATGATATTCAAAGCATAGGAAGTAAGAGCACATGTAGCGAGGAGGGCTAGGACCCTTTTATAAGCCCATATTCAATTCATATCACGCAAAAACAAGCTAAAATAGTACTATAAGATGCTGAAATTTAACCAAATGAAGTGAAAAGAAAGTTTAAAAAAAATGTGAAAGAAAACAATGGGTGCACAACTAGTAAGCTAGCCAATAAAAGGATGGCTAGCTCACCACTTTCAACAAAGTTTTAATCACATTTTAAGCTTAAAAATAACTCTGAAATCAATTTGAAAGACAAGAAAAAGAGAGATAAAAGATAGTGAAGAAGGTTCAAAATTCACCTCTTGAAAGAGAGGAGGATCTTTTTAGTTTACAAACCTCACTCTCAACACTCTCAAGTATATGAAATTAGTAAAAAGCTTCAAGTTTGAGCTTCAATGGTGTATCTATGGTGTATCTATATTCAAGAAGGTGGAGGAAAGGTTTGGGCAATTGTCTAAGCCTTTGGAAAATTGTTCCAAACCTAAAATCTGAGGTGAGGTGATCTATTTATAGAGTTTCAACCTCCTTCCAACGTTAATATCTTCAAAAGTGAGCAGTTGGCCAAATCTCGTGCATAGGAGTAGCCTGCTGCTGCAAAATATCTTCCTTGTCGAACATGGCCGACCAGCCAAGAGGTTGTACGACTGGCCTAAATAATTTGGCTTGTCGGTCAACTTTTGGTCTTGTTGCTCTTTTTGAGTGGTTAGGCTTGAAAAATAAGGTTTGGTCAAAATTAAGGTGCAAGGTTTGGGTTCGAAGTTCAAAACTAAATTCTTTTGTTAAAGATTCAAAAAATTGCACTGTATAAGATTTCATCATCGAGTGTTCGGAATGAAGTGCCCAAGTCTTAGGGGCGGTCAAAATTGGGTGTCTATAGCTGTCTCTCTTTGATAGAATTTGGAGTCATGAAACGACGTGAGTGAATGTCAAAGTTCAAAAACGACCTATTTGACAAGACCGTAAAACTCGGGCAGACAAACAAAATGCAAATACAATTGGTTGAACTCGAAAGTTGCCTATGTATCCCTTTGCAAGGAATCAAATTAGCGTAGTTCAGGGGTAGAATGTATGCACAATGCAATGCAACAATCTAAACCACGACCAGTGCTTACCACACAAATATCATAAAGGAATGAAGATGCAAAATCAAGCTATGTTTATAGAAAAGATGTGGGCACGAGCCAAACGACGCCTAACATAGGCTAAGTGCCTACACCCTCAATACTAGCCTCAATGCAACATGGGTGCTTATACATAACAGAACTATGTTTTAACGTGAAAAGGGTGCGAGCACAAGTATAACTATGTCTTTCGCAGAAAGAGTACAAGTGATTGGGTGGTAAAATATTGGCGAGGAATGATCTGCTGGGTAATGATCTACTGGGAAATAACAATGTAATGGGATGATAATGATCCTAAGCACGTTTATGCAAAAAAGGATGAATACAACAAGATAAAGTATGATGCAATGGATGCAATGGATCAAATTGATAGAGGGTGTAGGCCGAACTAACTTTTGCTTAGGTCACCCTTTTTGGTTTTCGACCTAGTGAGCCTCTCAAGGATAGTGTTACAACATTTGCGGTGAATTTGATCAATCGTCATCCTTGCCCTAACACTGAAACTGGTTTCACCTTGAGTTGAGCTTGGTTCTCCATTCCCTTATGCATGTCTTCTTCCTTTTTTTTGCTCCATTTTCAAAGTTGGTTCTTCTCGCAATGTAGTACCTCCTCGCATTGGCTTCCCTGAATTTAGACAAAAATTCATTTCCTCACAGTTGATTGGACTTCATTCCAATGGATACCTCTGGCTTATGGTTGACTTTTTTCTTTTTTCTTTTCTTGTTTTTTTCTTCTTTCTTTTCTTTTTCTTTTTAGTTTCTTTTATCCATTTCTTTTTGAAGTAATGAAAACACCAGGGGGAGAAATTCTATGATTATGAGGTCTGAAAGCTATCTTGTGCTTGCTAAAATGATCACCTAAAGGTGAAGAGAATCCCTAGGACAGTGTAGAATACCACGCACAATTTTGAACCTATCTTTGCAAGTTTTGCAAAAGAAACAACTTAAACTTTTGAAATCATGAAACGCTTTGCGACGACAATCCAGAATCCACTCAAACCATTTTGGGGATCCTTCTTAACACTCAAGCTTATTAATGGAATCTCATTCAAAAACAAATTCAAAGCTTTTTCTAATTTTAAAAAGGTCATACATGCATTACTGTAGGCAGAATAAAATGATCAAAAACTTGACTCCTGCCTTCTTATTGAAATAACGAAGACTTAGGGGTACACAAGAGTGACGCAAAGGAAAAGACTCCACTGACACAACAATGCAAGAAAAGACAAAGAAAATAAGACTCTAAACTCAATACACAACTCAACTATTTATAGGACACAACCCAAAACAAAATCAGCATCCTTTGAGACAAAAGGGGTTTTCACTCTCCAAGTCCATCGGCAGAATTCATGAAAAACTTCAAGTAACCCATAAGAGGGTATAAACTTGCCTTCAATTCAGCATTACTAACATCCATACCCAGCAGGATTGATTTTAGACTTTGAAACTGAGTCTCACGGATTGAGCCTCACAATTATCCTAGTAGTCCCCACACATCCCTTTAACTGAAATAACTTCTTGTCCACACCGTGCCCCTAATGCTTTCGACAATTCCCCTAGCTGAGACTGAGGTTCATTATTCAAACCATAATTGCTAGCATCTATTAAGGGAGCCCACTGCTTCATCAAGCTTGAACTCACTAAGATTGAGTAAACTTTTCACCTCTCCAAAGATTTTTTTCCTTTTGCTCAGATCGGAAGATTCAGGAATGAACACAATGGGTTTGGGCTCATTGGCGGGTATGATGTGTTGCCTAGGGTCAAGGTTGGTTGTTGGTAAGCCATGGATGGGATTTATATTATGGAGGGGCAATGTATTGTGGTCAGGGAGATAGTTATTGACAACTTGCGATTTTCAGGTAGGGTGATGACCTTATTGTTAATCAAGTCTTGAATTTCGTGACGAATGCGAAAGCAATGATCAATATGATGACCGTATTTCTGATCGAATGTGTAATATTTGGTAGGGTCATGTCTAGGTAGGACAAGGTTAGGGAGATGTTAAGGATTGAAAGGTTTGAGATACCATTTCTCCATCAGTACCTTCAAGGCATGGGTTGGGCTCATATGGAGGTGGGTGAAGATTCGTTTTTGGGAGTAGAAAGCATCAGTTTTAGAAATATTGGCAAATGGGTTGGCGGGTGTTGGCTGGGTATTTATGGGCTTGGGACTGGAATCAAGATGGATGTTTCTGATAAAGCATTTCTCCTCATCATTTGACCTTCCATTGTTTGCCAACCTGTGATTCAAAGTACCCACAACCTTGCTTTTCACATTTAATTCATCCATAGTAACCCCCACTTAAGCATTGGTGCGTTGAGTGGCGAAAGTTTCATACACAACCATTTCAACAATTGCAAGGAGTTGCCATTTGTTTAGGCCTTTGATCTTCAAAGCTTCGACAACCCATCGGAGATGTGTACAAGGGTCAATAGTCACCCCAGACTCATTCTTGCTATTTGCTTTGGCTTTATTAAAGAGTCAGACGACTATATCTAGGTAAGGCCTGTTTCCTTTTGACATGGTATCTTTTAGGCTAGAGATGTCTTTGAACATTGTGTCTAATTAGGCTACCCTTCTATTATTACGGCCATTCTTCACCTCAATTTTGATTTTGGGTTGGCTTATTCCTCTTTTAGCTTGTCCCAAGATTGGAGAATTTTTTTGTTACGACCCAAACCCGCCCCTATAGATTTAGCATCGTAACCAGCCAGTAATCCTTGGATTACCAAAGACCTTTTAACAGAATAACATGTAATTAGGGGCTGCGAAAGCAAATATATAAATTATACATAGTCCATCGAGCTATGAGAACATACATGGGATAGATAATCTTAAAATTTTATAAACATACGAGTGACATCAAAAGATACAGTATTTACACGTCACTCCATGTATATATAAACAGAAATCTTGTCCGTAAGTCAAAAGAACAAAGTCTTATACATTCATAAAATTACAACCACTAGACTTGACTTAATCCGGAACCTCCTCGGGAGGCATAAAGGCTGGTTAACAAAACAGAATCTTAGGCCATCAACTCTGGGCCTGGTCACGCGCCAGATCACTTACATACATAATATAAATAGTGAGCTGGGGCCCAGTGAATAATAACAGAGTAAAGATTTTAATGAATGATGTCTATAAAGAAACAAAATCTAATGCATATTCAGATTTGAACTCAGAAATAGATTCTTATGCATGTTTGTATTCGTAATGAAAGGGTGTGTTTGATTGGATGGACTGGATAAAGGGGGATTAGAATCCATCGGACTTGAGTCTTGGGACTGTGAATCCCCCGAACTATTTGGTTGGATTTGATATGTATCCTGTGTTTGTTTTTTCATGGGATTAGATGTCTGGAAAGGACTATTTTTAGTAAATCCAACGTTTGGTTGGACGGACTGGATAGGATAAATGAACAAAAGATAATTTTACCCTTTTTCAATTGTTTACTAAGTAATAGCAATATTAAACATATCTTTAATATTTTAATTATTTTTAGCTAGATTAAATAAAAATTTATTTTATTTTATTTTTTACACAATTAAATAAATTTATTTTTTTTAATTAAATAAATAAATAAATAAATAAAATATCAATAAAAAATTATATTATTTTTTTAATTAAAATTTTAAATAAATTTGTTTTTAAAAATAATAATAATTAAACAATGAAATTAAATAAAACATCCATTAAAATTTAAATAATGAAATTAAATAAAATATAAACAAAATTTTAAAATAAAATATCTATAAAAAAAATATCTTAAAAAATTAAATAAATAAAACATCAATAAAAAGTTAAATAAAATTATTTTATTTTTAAATTGAGACATTTAAATTTTATTGAATTTTACTAAATATAATACATAATTAAATAGTAGAGGGTCAAAATGGTCATTTCACCACCTAATCCCAACAGTAAAAATCCCCCCAAAATTGTCCCACACCCCCTAGGATAGTATAATCCCCATATGGGGATAAGAGTCAATGGGACTCCATGTCCATGGACTAAAAAAAAACATACATCGGATTGGATTTACTGTGCAGATTACAATCCGCACTTTAAATAATCCCCCCTCTTATCCCTCCAATCAAACACACCCAAAGTTCATACAATACACATTATAATGCGTGGCACATCCATTAGCATTAGCAAATCCGATGACCCACGAGGGGACAGCCGTGAAGGCATTCCAATGACCCATAAAGGGAGAGCCATCAGGCATTCTGATGACTCACGTGCACAGAGATGTTTTTGATGACCCATAAAAGGACGGCCACAAAGGCATTCCGATGACTCATGTGCACAGAGACATTTCGATGACCGTTTCTAATGACCTATAAAGGGACAGCCATAAAGGCATACCGATGACCCATAAAAGGACGCATATCATATGATGCTAAGGATGCCACGAACACATTTCAGAAACTTAGACAATCATTCATTCATTCATACAAAACATAGCATTTTAGAAAACTGATCATTACATATCATAACATTCAGAAAATATTTAACATTGAAAAGTTATTGCTCACAATGGTTTGTGTTGTCACTAAGCCTCGGACGTCCACCTAAACAAAACACATGACAAAAGCACAATTGAAGCACTATTTCATTTTAGTTCAATTTTCTCTTTATGTGTTTCTAGCTTATTTCATGACTATGTGAGTTCAAATAGTGCCTAAGAACACTTGAGGTGGCATGATGATGCAAATATGCACTTAGAAGAGTTAGTCAAAAGTTGCTAAAAATAGGGTCTCCGCTCGAGCAGGGGTTCAAAAATAAGGGTGGTCACTTGAGCGGTCTGCAAACTTGGCAAAAGCACTGGTTGCGTGAAATTCCCGCTCGACGGTCGCTCGAGCAAAAGACTGAGTAAAAGGGTCCTCGCTCGAGCGCCACTTTTGTCGTTTGAGCGACCTGTAAAATTTGTAAAACTTCTAGGAGCTCGATTCTCACACTTGAGTGACACTTTCCTCACTCGAGCGGACAGTCCGAATTCTGGAATTTCCAGAACTGCCTTTAAGATTCAAAGTTGATATTTAAAGGTCCAAAACTTGTGTTTTTGGTACAAAAACTTGGAAAAACATTGTATAACATGAACATACTTCCAATTTGAAACCATTTATTCAAAATCATGCTCCAATTGTCCAAATTTGAGCTTATACTTATCAAGTTAAAACCATGAATGTTATGGATTGAGTCCTCTTCATGTTAAAACACCACAAAGTGATATCAAATGCATGAATCCATGGATGATCTTCAAGTTCATGCCTCCTAAGCTTCATGCATGCATGAATTTCAAGAAATCTTAACTCAAAAATGAAAGATTAAGCATGCATGTGCATAATTCAACTCAAATTCATCATATTCATGGAAATTCATGCTCAACCTACTCAAATTCAAGCAAATGATCCTATAACTCCATGCACTTAGTTTCTACATGACTCAATTCCAAGAATTTAGGATGAATCTCATACCTAATGTGTGAATTCAAGTGTTAGCCTAGTTCAATTCACCAAAATTCTAGCATTTCATTTCAAGTCTCTTCTTTCTCTTTCTAAGTGTTGTGTTCTGTTCTCCCTTTCTCAAATTCTCAGGCCAAAAGTGTGTACATGTGAACTCAAGTTTTAATTAGAGCCTTATATAAGGTGTAATTAAGTTAGCCTAATCAAGCATGATTAAGGTTAATTAACTAGGCTCAATTCTAACTAATTCAATCAGTTTATTCTAATTATTTTGATCCAAATCAAATTTAAATTAAAGTTGCCAAAAAAAATTTCTAAATATTCTAATTATCACATAAATCAAGTCAATTTCTGAATCAGATGCTGATAAGGCCTTCAATTCGCAATCCGTAACGAAAACATGAACAAGTCTTTTTACATTAAACAAATATAAACACAAATAGGGTAACACACACACGCAATTTAATTCAGAATTTCTCTTAATTACTGACTAAGCTTATTTAACCACGAATTAACGTAAATCAAAGGTCGGGGTTGTTACATCTTTGGTACAAAATCCCCAGCATGAGGTGTGGTAAATGACGGGATTGAAACCTCAAAGGTTAAATCTGCCACCGTATCTTGAAGGTCTTCAATCATTCTCAACATCTCAGCAGTAGTGGGTTCGGCCATTTGGCACTCTTGGTGTATCCGATGTTTTCGATGGAACCGGTTATGCTTGATGTATCTAAACTGGATTAGTCTATTTTGACTGAATTAGGCCTTCTCGAATGGATCTTTTGGGATTGGATCGAGCTTTCTGGGTCATTTTTTTGGGATCAGATACACTGGACCTTTGCTGAGTTAGGGTTTTCTGGGATTGGATAGACCTTTGCTGAATGGGTTTCTCTAGGATTGGATGGACTATGATGGGTTAAGCTCTTCGGTGTTAGATTGGGCTTGGCTTTTTCCAAATTAGGTATTGCTTCTTCTTGGCGACCGGGCTTAGACAAACCTAGCATTAAAAAACAAATGCCTCATCAAATTAGGGTACCGGGTATGCTGGTCAAAACAAAGCAAGATACAATTTTTGGCCCTAGTTCTGATCTTATTAAAAATTTACCCATTCATACAATCCCTAGATCCTAATCTTTGATTTCCACCCTATCAAACACAAACCCCTGAATTTCGACCAAAATTCTAATTCTAATATGACTCTCAAGTTTGAAAGGAATCGCCTCAAGATTAAGACTCTCTAAGGATTGCATCACATATTGCCAAAGATTTCACATTCTGCACAGAAGGCATCAAAACACCCCTATGAGAGGTTAGGGTTTCCCTGTCCTAGCTTTGGATTAGAGTGATCTACAACTTTACTATTTAAATAAGCTATAACATGCCCAAGGGGGTGCCCGTGCGCGTTAAACAGTTCAGACCCTCGATCTCTTTGATCTAGTCTCACTAGTGTATTGTGAAACAGAGATAACAGATCAGATTTTGCAACTTTTAGAAAATCCATTTTTATTACAAAACCTTTTGCCAGAAATGGACTGCGTCATTAGATCTCAAAGTCGCCATCTAATATTCTGGGAAATTAGGAAACCCATGACTTGTGCCAAGGCCACTGTTCATCATAACCAAAGTTGTCTCAGTTCGAAACCTTAGGTATGAGAGGGGAAGGTCATTAATTGAGCATCCCCGCTCACCTGATCAAAAGATCGGCCTTTACTAAACCATGATATGAATTTTATTTACTTTATACGTTCATATTTTGATTATTTAATAAATCCTAAAAATTACTATGTGAAGCATACAAGTATAGACTATGTCATTTATTTTGGAATAATTTGATTTCATATATTTTGAAAAAGCTTTGAAGATGTACAACCCAAATAAATTGAGTTTACAAACATTAAAAATTAACATTATTCCAAATTAAGCAACACAACCTCCATTCACTGGCATTCATACAATTATATCAAGTAAGCAAGTAGTCACATGGTAGGATGCTTAAACATAATAAGAAAAACACACACAAATGGAATGCTAAAGCATAAAAGCTTACATATTTACCGACGTCCCGCGAACAATTACAAAACAAAGTTAATAAAACATACATGATCTTATATACAAAATCCTAATGCAATTCACTCATGAGATGCAACTAAATATTAAACTTCTAAGATATGACATATGAATCATCTCAAGAACATGGAGTAGCACACATAATCACATAGGAATTAATTAAATCCATAAATGCAAACTTAGCCGAATCAAGATGCATGAAACATGGATGCAAAGTATGGATATAAAAAATAGTAAAATAAAATAAAATAAACGTGATACATACCCACAAATAAGGAAAACAAGTAAAAGAATGGAATAGCAAGAAGCGGGGAGGGAAATTATTACAACACTTGAAAGAATAATTACAAACCAAATTAGAGAGGGATGGGAGAATATTACAACAAAATAAAAACCTCACAAAACACTCAAAATAAAATAAAAGAAAAAGCTTCATATGCCTTGGAAACCAGCGGAAGTTGGTTAACATCGGAAGACAATGTTGTTTTGTTCAAAAGAAGCTAACCGGCTAACCTAACTAGGCCTAGCCAAAATTACAACAAAACTAACATGAACCGAAATAAGAAAACAAATATAAAATAGAACATGCAAGATGATAACAAAACTACGATACTAATACAAGAAGACAAATATAAGTTAGGAAATGCAAGATTACAACACAATTACTATGAAACTAAAACAAAGAAACAAATATAAGATAGAACATGCAAGATTACAACAAAACTAACATGAACCTAAATAAGAAAATAAATATAAGATAGAACATGCAATATTACAACAATACTAACATGAAACTAAAATAAAAATAAAAAAACGAATATAAGATAGAACATATAAGAAGAAAAAAAAAATGAAAGAATTGAAACTTCATATTCCAAAGAAAGATTGAACTTCTTGATTTTCAAACTTCCTCTTGATCACCCTCAAGGTTGTGAATTATGATCTTAATCCTCAATTCAAGAGCTTGGAATTTGAGCTTGGAATGACGGTTTTGAAGAAGGGTATGATCACTTTTTTCCTGGCAAGAACACTCTTTCTTTAATTAAGGCTTTGAGTGTTTTTGACATGGGAAGATAAGATATAAGAGCTACATAACTTCACTAGTTTGATAAGATAACTCTCTTGTTTTTAAGACTTTCTTTTCTTTCAAATTCTAACACAATTTTAGCATTCTCTCTCTACACTTCTCTCCTTCAAAATTCATCCTCAAATTCAAGATTAGAGCTCTTATTATATAGCTAGCGCAAGTGGGCAATGGTGGAAGACAAAGTGGAGGATAAAGTGGAGCATTTTTTTTTGGGAAGATAATGGAGTTAATGGGGACAATGTATAAAGGAGGCGAATGATGAACGGTGATGGTGGTGCGTAGATGGTGGGATGTGTTTATGAAAGTAGATGATGAGTGGGGGTGGTGGGATGTGATTATGAAAGTAGATAGTGAGTGGGGATGGTGGGGTGAAATTATGAAAGTAGATGGTGAGTGGGGATGGTGGGGTAGAATTATGAAAATAGATGGTGAGGGGATGGTGGGGTATGATTATGAAAGTAGATGGTGAGTGGGGATGATGGGGTGTGATTATGAAAGTAGATGGTGAGTGGGGATGATGGGGTGTGATTATGAAAGTAGATGGTGAGTGATTATGAAAGTAGATGGTGAGTGATTATGAAAGTAGATGGCGAGTGGGGATGGTGGGGCGTAATTATGAAAGTAGATGGTGCGTGGGGATGGTGGGGTGTGATTATGAAGCAGTCAAATATTATTTGGGGAAAAATATAACACAGTTTAAGATGTGGAGTCTTAGGTTAGGGGTTCAAACCCCTTCACCAGCATTCCTATTTCTCTCTTTTTCTTTTCTTTTTGGGTAAAGACATGTTATCGCCACATTATCAGTACAGACCAATCCAGTCATGCCATGTCAGCAAGACTGCCACGTCAGTGTCATAGTCAACATTGACGGAATATTCTACATATTCCTAAACTTAATAGAATATTCCCTCACATAACAGAATATTCCTTGAGTTTTGAAAATTACAATTTGGCCCAGAAGTTTCAAATAATTGTGCTGTAACCCAGATTTTGGGAGAATTTTTCAGTGAGGCCCCTGAAAGTGCAGCGAAGGTTGATCCTAGCTAAACGAACTATTTTGGACGCAATCGTCAGGTCAGAATATTTCCTTGGAAAGGTAATTTGTGGTTGTTTAGGTTTGGAAACAGGGTTTAAATTCTAAGTTTTGTTATTGAGGATTCTATGAGAAACACCTTCTTGTTTTCATCATCAGGTGATCAAAAGAAAGCGCCTAATCCTGAGGGCCGGTCAAAATAGGGTGTCTACACAAGCGGTATCACAACATCCTGAATATGGGAGAGCATCCTGTCTTAATTCTAAAGGTCCCTAGAGCTTACTACATACACTAGGCCAATTGGTCAAAAAGGGTACCTCAGCAAGATTACCTAATATACCGCTCACACCTAACATTGAAAAGTGAAAGGAGGATCAAGCGGTACGGCGGTAACCCAAATCCAAGGGTGGTGTTCCTAACGTGGTATTGCGTACGTCCAACTAGCCTTTTGGCAAGCTTTTGGCAAGCCTCAGGCAAGTTGTCCAGGATATCAGATGGTAAACATAGTGACTTAAGAGCACCATGCAAATGCAATGCAATGCACTGAACATATATATGAAAATAAAATTTCACATCATGAAGTTTTGAGTCAAGTTGTAGAGACCCTAATTTTTATAATTACCTTAAAATACCTATCCTACTTTTGTAAATTGAGTTTGAAACTAGAGTTATTTATCTACAAACTCATATGAGGCCAGACACTTAGGGCCGATAAAAGTATTTTTTCCATAATTATTTTCCAATTGGTTCAAATCTAAAATTCTGAAAATTTGTGTTAATGTGCTCTTAATTAGTTTGCAACTCTTATATGCTATGTTTCTTGAATGTTTAAGTCTTAATATGTAAACTATGATAAATTATGAATTTGTTTTACCATGCATAAATTACTTTATGTTTAGTTTGGATTAGTAATTATCTTGACCATGCTTTGCTATAACCAAGAACATAATGCACTTAATAAAGGGAAATCAAATGGGACGGTAAAGGATTGCGATCATTGTAGTAAATTTTATGAGATAATGAACGATGGATTCAAGAGTATAATATAGTGGATTGTGTTCCATTTTTGTGAAGTATTGCGCAAGTGTGTTCTTGAACCCTAACATGGCACGGGAGGTATTTTGGCGGCTTAACGGAATTGGGAGGCATAAGGGTGGCAGTGAGGGTCTCACATAGGAAGAGTGTCCCTGGAAGCCTGTGCCCTTGAGGCAGACCGTGATGTCACCACTCAGGTATGTAACCTAGGTACGTAGGTATCATTGGTAATTGTGCGGTAAGCGACGCACTGGTAGTTATGTGGTAAGCGACACATTGGTATTGTATTAACCAAGGGGAAATTCAGAATTACCCGTGGCTAGTATTAGTGGTTGGGTAGGAAGGGCATTCCGCAGGAAGTTGCTTAGAAGTAACTTAATTGACTGTTATTCTTGAGAACTAAAATTTAATTATAAGCTCTGCTTAATTATTGCTTTCACTGTATATTATAATCGTGCCGCTATTTTACTAGTGTATTTGGAATGGGAAAAGGGACAGGGTGTGTGTGTTTACTGGGCATTCCAGGCTCATTATGTTTTATGCCAGGTGAAGGCGAGTTTTACACTAAGAATGGAATCCCTAAAAGCTTTGAGAAACCATGGTAGCCCTAGAGATTAGATTTTATACTTCCTGTATTTTGGATAATCATTTTGTATCAAGAAACTGATCTGTATTTAATGACTTGAAGAATTTTATTTGTAACTATTATTAATATTTTCTTTTAGTGTAATTATTTATATTTTGTGCTTAATTATTTGTATAATGTTGTGTATCCGCTAGTTAAACCTAAGTGTATTGTTGTATTACATTACCGATGTTTTCAAAATTTGGGGCATCACACAAGTTCTCTACAATCCCTAGCAGAGTTGCCAGAAACTGTAGTTGATTTTTTATGCTCCTCAGAGGGATTTAGTCTTCTTGGGTATGATAGCCCTACAATTCGAACTCCCGTGGTTCTGAATCTGATTTCACAAGTGCAATGTAAAATAGAAAAATAAATGAAAGTCTAAATTCGACAAATCCTAGAAAATCTATTAATCATCAAAGATACCAAAAATGAACTGCATTGCCAAATTTCAGAGTCACCACCTAAATGTTTTTGGGAAATTTAGAAAACCTATGACTCGTCCCAAAGGCCACTTGTTCGTCGTAACCAAAGTGTCTCGGTTCAGGAACTCAGGTATGAGAGCGGAAAGTCATGAATTGAGCACCCCACTCACCCGATCAAAGATCGACCTTTACTAATCATGATGTGAATTTTATGTACATTATATGCTGATGTTCTGATTATTAATATACTAACATTACTATGTGAATGTAGACACCCCATTTTTTACCGCTCTTAAGACTTGGGCACTACTGATGGTTTACTTGGTGGTGAAAGGTGTGCAGGGCAAAAGTTCGATTTCTTCGGCAAGGAGAGGGTCAAATCCCAACTTCATACCCCTTTTGGACCAAAACTATCTTGATCAAAATATTTTGAGACCTTAAAACCCTCTCTTTCAAAACCTTTTTGAAAATAAGTTCCTACGATGTTCCGACGCTCGCATTTTGTTAAATGTTGCGTTTTTCGACAAACCGAGCGAGGACAAAGTGGAAATGAATGAAAGAGAGATGAACTCTTTGAAAAATCTTTCAAAACACCTTTTTTATGGGTTTGGAGTTGAAGAAAAGAGGAGAGGAGAGAAGAAACCCAATTGGGGAAGGAGTTGGGCATGAACCGTTAAGAGAAAGACGAGAAGTCCTCGCCAAATCAGGTCTATCCTTTTGAATACTTGGATTTCAGCTATGAGGCCACCACCGTTGGAAAGCTTACTTTCGGGGCTTCAATTTTCATTCAAGAATCTCCTCGAGCCGAGTCCGGATGGGAGAGATATGGTTGTTGGAAGTTGGGCATCAATCCGGTTGGACCGAAACTGGGCAGTCTTCACTAAAAGAGGGATATCTCTTATCACGCATGGAATTTTGAGGTGAGGCTTCCAAAATTGGAAATAAGACTTCCGGGGCTACAGTTTAGGCTCAAGAATGACCTGAAAAGGCATCCAGATGAAGGATTTAGGCTTTCTTCAAAATAGGGACTAGGACTGATTTTTTATTCTGGCCTCTATGGAAGTGTGCCGGCCATTAATGGCCAATGCCGGCCAAAAATGACCCCTGCTGGCCATCAATGAGCCACTGCCTTCCATCACTGATGGCCGACAGCGCCCCTCTCAGAGCAGGTTTCACGGCAGATCTTTTGAGCCAGCTGGAATCCTTTAATTCCTCCTCCATACACGTGTATGGAGGGATGAAGCTCTTGCCAAGCTTGTTCAAGAAGCTTTGAATTGATATTTCTCTATATAAGGAGAGGCCTCTCTCCCCAGCAGAGGTTCAGCACTTTGACAAGGCTTACAACTCTCTCTCTCTCTATATCTCTACACTTGAGCCTCTACACCCTAGTTTTCTTGGACCATTTGCACTACAACCCTTAGCCTACCATCTCCATCATCCATTCCAGCACTTTGGGACTGATTTTCAAGGGTTGAAGGTTCATCAACTTGGTCCAAAAGCTCCAGCTTTGCTGCTCTTCAAGGGTAAGTCTCTATTTCCCCTTTTCTTGCATTTTTTTGCTCCATTGATTAGCCTTGCTTGCATGTATTTTTGGACTTTGTCATAAAATAAAAAGTGTCATATTTTGAGCTCTTCTTAAATATTGATTAAGGACACTTTTCTGTTTGAGGTCTCCTACATCCTTGTATGCTTTATCCCTCTTTGTAGGCCTATTTTTGCATCATATCTTAGTCCTACTTGTGAGCATTTTCGAGATTGGTCATAAACTAGAAAAAGTTTCCTTTTGAGCTTATAAACATGTTTGTTTAAGATACTTTCTCTGTTTGGGGTCATCTCCCCTCTTTCATGCTTTATTTCTTCATGTTTTGAGCTATGCATGTGAGCATTTGCATTGGCCTTGATTTAGCCTTTTAGCCACTGAAATCCAATGGATTTTCAGTGGCTTAGATGTGTCTTTGAGCTTCAAAATCATAGAGGGGTGACCCTCTCACCCCTCATTCTCTTTACTAGCTTTATTGGCCTTCCAAAGGACCCCATTTTGCATGCATTGAAGTCATATTTCAGGCCTCATTTTGTGAGTTTTAAGGTCTGCCTAAGCTCTGTCAAGAGCCCATTTTGCCATATTTTATGCCTATGATGCATGTGTAGAGCAATCCCATTCAAGGCCTTTCAAAGGAGCCTTTCTTTGCGTGTTTCCTAGACTCATTTCAGGGCCAATTTGGTGAGTTTTAGGGCTGTCATATTTGATTTCCAGAGTTGGTTTTTCCATGCTAAGTGTCTATCTTGTATGTGCTTAACAACCCCTTGCATGGCCCTCCAAAGAAGCCCCTCATTTTTGCATGCATTGGCTGCATTTCAGTGATTATTTGGGCATATTTTGACATATTTTATTCACTGATTTTGTCTGGTTTGGTGGGATTTCATATGCTTCATATACATGCCATACAACTCATGCTTACTAGCCAATCTTGCATGCTGCCTTAGCCTTTCATGTGAGCACCTTTTGGCCATGCTTTGAACTAGAAATGTTCATGTTTTGGGACTGCCTTGGCTCTGTCTTTATGCTCCATAGTCAAATAATGCATGCTTTGTATAGCTGTAGTGTAATTGGCTTTGCAAGCTTTGTGTTTTGGTGATTCATGCATGCTATCTTTGAGATATTTAGATGATTTGGCATCATTTAATACTTCATTTCAGAGCATGTACCATTGCTATATTTCCACTTCATTCATGCTTCAAGTATCTTTGAATGTCGCGCATTATTGCCTAGTTTAAGGCTTAGCTTGTATGCTTGCATGTCTAGGTGTTTGAGCCTTCATTCCAGCATGTTTAAGTCCTTGTTTAGGCTTAATTAAGCTCTACCGATGCTTAGTTCATGCGTTCGTGCCATGTATTGCATGCCTCCTTTGTATTGCTCTTTGCTAGCTTTCATGACTTAGGACCTTCACATGCTTTACTTGTGTCGTTCAAATGATTTGGCATCATTTATCATCTCATTTCAGTGCATATAGTGTTGTTACACTTGCACATTTGTCACTTCTTAGGCACTTTTGAGAGTTGCCCTTTTAGGCCCCTTTGATGAACCTTTCGCATTTTGCATGTTTGAGTGTTTTGTGTGGCTTAATTCATCGCTTTGGCTACTGATTTCGACCTAGTTGAGAGTTGTCCATCTTTGGTGTAAGCCCATTTTTCCATGTTGTCGCATGCTCGTTACATGTAGTATGTTGTTGCATACTCGCTTAGCTTTACATGCCTTGCATGTTCATATGTTCATATTGCATTTTGTCATAAGTTGTTGCCTCACATTATGCTCATATGCTTGTTGCATGTTCGGTTTGATTGCATGTTTGCCATGCTTATGTGTTGCATTGCTTGGATTAAGTGTTAATCCGAGCACGAGAAACGAGGGGCGTTTCATACTTTAAGTGATGAAACGCGTCTCAATTCTCGGTCGCCGAAGCTCTTGATGATTCATGATAGAGTTCTAGGCTTTACTTGCTCTATTTGTGCATTCATTTTCATATTGATTTGCACAAGTTGGATCTTTGGCCATCATGCATCGGGATGCGTGATTGATGGTCGTGGATCCGACTTGGCCTCTCCCTTGATGTTTTGAGGTGATTTGGAGTGCCATGGTGCGTACATGTCCTAGGGAAACCCTCATTTTCCTCTATTTTGTGCTTTGTTGCAGTTTGGTGTAACAGCACACCAGTGGCCGACAGCCTGCCATTGATGGCCGGCAGTGTGCCACCCTTGGCCTGCAGTGGGCCATCTATGGCCGGCAGCTCTCCTTTCACGGCGGCAAAGCTGGTAGCTCCCTCCGGTGTTTTGGTAAGTCTGAGCACCCAGAACTAGAAGACACCCTGCAAACAGAGCCTCTAAAGAGCAACCAGAAAGCGTTTCGAGGCGAGGAACCAAAGCGAGCGTGCATCTCCCTCTTCTTCAAACAAAGCTAGAATGGCATCATTTACTGCTTTCCCTATTTGTTTGTTGTCGTTCATTAATCAGTTAATTAAGTTATGTAATAATTAGTTATAGCTAGTTATTCATTTGGTTCTGTAATAATTAATTAGCTTGTGAGTTAGTTAATTAGGTGGCCTGTATTATTTATTCGGTCCCTCCGAGTGAGGGCAAATTTGTAATAAGTGTGCGTGAGTGTGTGCATGTCTTCCAACCCCACGTCTTTCTCCCTTTTATTTAACTGCTTATAATGGTTAGATTTAAGGCATACTTCAATTAGCATACCTTATGCTATGCATGCGTGCATTCATCCATTTGTATTGCATGCACTGCAAGGCGCATCATACTAATCGCATAAGTATTCCAAATCTAACTTGAAATACGACATTTGTCACATTTCATATGCCATCTTAGATTAGCCGAGCCTACTCTAGATTGCATTTTGTATCGATGCATTAGCCACTTAACATGGACTAGGGTCATGCATGTTTTGCTAACTAGCTTCATTGTTTTGTACGAATTACTTTGTAAGTATTTTATGCTTTAGCATCTCACATGAGTGTGAATGTTAACATGACAGCATGCTTACCATGTGGCTATATGCTTACTTGATTAACTGCCTGAATGCCTGTGGGTGAAGGTTGGATTACTTGAATTGGGATAATTCATTGAAATCCGTATTTTAGCCTACTTGCGAGTAGCAAATCTCAAACCATTTTCAAACAAATGGATATGCAATGCTTTGTTCCAAATTAGGCGATCTAGTCTATACTTGTTTTGCTGTGCGCATCACATAGAAAAACTAGGCTAATTAATCGGAATAAGAACGCATGTGTTTTCAAAAACGAGATATCAAGGTTAGTAGAGGCCGATCTTCGGATCAGGCGAGAGGGGGTGCTCATAGCTGACCTTCCCTAATCGTACCCAAGTTCCCGAGCCGAGGCAACTTTGGTAATGATGGACACGTGACTTTTGGCACCGAGTCAGGGTTTCCTAAATTTCCCCCATTATAAAATATTTAGGTGGCGACTCTGTATCTGGCAAAGCAGTCCATGTTTGGCACTTCTTTCAAAAAATCTGTTTTTCTCAAAACGATTTGCCGGATTTGGACTCTTTGGTTCAAGATTAAGAACCGTGACAAATCGAGTCCGAACTGTAACGCCATCGAGGTCCCTCGAGGGCGCATCTACAGTGAAGCAAACAAGTATAGACCACGTTACTTACTTTGGAATGCTTTGATTTTATACTTTTAAAAAGAGTTTTGGATATGTGCTACTCAAAAGAAAAAGTGAGCTCATATGTATAAGAATCAAGGCATTCCAATTTAAGCAAAATAGCCTCCATCCATAGGCATTCAAAGAGATGTTTCAAATAAGCACGTAACCTCATGGTAGTATGCTCAACATGGTAACAAAAACACACATGTAACATGCTAAAACAAAAAATGCTCACCTAGTACTCAAACAAGGCAAGCTAAAGAAAAGAAGATAGTTAAAAAAAATTCATGATCCTAATATGCAAGTGGCTAATGCAACTAATAAATTCGGCTACTAACATGATATGTGAAACAACTCAAAGCATGAGGTAGCGCACATAATCATTTAGGAATTGATAATTAGGAATTGGTAAGACCATTATGTATGATGAGCAGAATTTTAATGCATGCAAAAATGGATAAAAAGCATGGGAATGATAACATGATACGATATACAACCACGGTAAGCATGAAAATAAAAAGGGAGAAAAAAATAGAGGTCGGAAGACATACAAATATTACAAATATCCCAATTAACTAATTATTATAAACACAAATGAATGAACTAATTAATTAATTACTAACTAATTATAAGTCTCAAAGCTACTAATTTAAAGAACTTGAATGAGAGGTGGGAATCGCATGCGCACAAGCGAGAACATCCTTCGAAAACCTCTCTATTTGCTGCTAGAAGTTGCCCTGTTCGCAGTCAGAAAACAGTTCTATTTTGGCTTTAAAATCTGCTCTGTTTTGCTGTAAATATGGCTGGCCAACCATTGTTTCTGAGGAAAACTCTGCTGCAACAAAACTAGAACAGAACAGAACAGAATGTTTCCAAAAGATGTTCATCCTTCCTATTCCCTCCTGTCATGTAGATTTTCAAGGAGGGAATAGGTACGCTTCCCAAATCATCAACCATCGCAAGTTTGTTGCGTGATGATCTCAAAAGCAATAGGAGAAGACTTTAGCTAAACACACAAAAAAGTGCTATGCTCCTTACCACATTCCTATTATGAATTTGTTCAAGGAAGAGGTTGGCGTCACGCCCTCAAAATAATAACATTAAACCCACATTATTGACATGCATTGATATATAAAAGATCAACATCCTTCTATTCATCAGAGTAGTTCATTACGAAAAGTATTACATGTTAACAACAAATAAATGCCCTACGGGCTTACAACTTTCCAAGTTAACACTTGGTTACAAAAAGAGAGTACTAACTCAATTACACATTAAGCCCATGGCTTGAATCCACATGTAATACATCAAAAGAAAGAAAGACAATAAAGTATGCCCGCCTTAAGCCTCCCAAGCTATACCCTTGGAGGTGGCATACTACCTGTACCTGAAAATGATATTCCCGTATAGGGTGAGCTATGACCAGAGAAATACACTAAACCAGCTATGAACAATGACTAAAAGATTAACAGTTTGATAGATGGTTAACACTTTTACATTTTTTCATAACACATTACAGTTTCATTTTTCATTCCTTTTCAATTCTCAATTCATAACCATGGTTCAGAACCTGACCAAATAACCGATATGAGACAGTAACTCATATTAAACATTTCCTCATTTCACAATAGGTAAGCATACTAGCTATATCAACACATCAACAGATAAGCATATGGGCTATATCAACACTTCCACTGATAAGTATAAGAACTATATCACACTTTCCAAGATAAGCATATGAGCTGTATCTACGGAGTCCATTCCCTATCTCCTCCCAAACAATATCCGGTTTAGAGGTCCATCCCCTATCTTCCTAAAACCACGGTTTAGAGGTCCATCCCCTATCTTCCCCTAAACCGTGGAGTACATCCCCTATCTCCTCCAACACAACACAATGCATATAAACAATTATTATACACATCATCATTCAATACATAAAGTTAATGTATTCTTTCAATCGTCATACTCAATGACACATTCCAGTGATTAGTTTTAATTTGCCTAATCATCATGCATTGTCTACAACAATCAAGACTATCCTCCACCGATAGCCCAAAGCAGTTATTTCTAAACAGAAAATTAAATGCACAAAATGGATAATATATCAACATTTAATTAGGTGAGCGATAAATAAATTCAACTACACCCTTTAATCCCATACATTCACAATCTCAACATTTCCAATTCAATTCCTCATTTCTCACAATTAATTATACCAATTAATTAACCAATGTAATTAGGACATTTTCCATAATTAACATTATAACCCTAAGGTTCCATTTTCATCAATGTTTCAACATTAATTCCATTTCTTCATGCTAAACATGCATATAGGTTTTATATATTTAAAACCCCAACTTTTGTAAAATTACACAAAAGCCTAAATTTTCAAAATTACCCAACAACCCCCAACATATCAAAATGCTAAAATTTAAAGACAAAGCTCATAAAGAGGAGTAGGTTATCCCTACCTCAAATTCGAAGCTCAAACGGGGAAGATGAAAAGAGTTGAAACTCGATCTCCACCACACACCACAAAGCCTTCGAGAAATAACACAACTTTGGCGAAGGAACTATGGCCAAAATCCAGCTCGGCGCAACTAAAATTTATAACTCAAGCTCGGTTCGTAATGGCTTATCAAACCAAGAAAGAACCATAGAAGTTGATAAGCTAACCCTATGCACTTGCACCTATATATAGGAGTTTGTCCACCTTAAAATGTGTCTTGTAACCGATGTGGGACTTCCAACAAACACACCAAAGGTTCCCAACCGATGTGGGACTTCCAAATACATTTACCAAAAGCCTTAAAAATGCACAAGTGCAACAGTTGGCACGCCTCACAAAGCATCAAATCACAAGATAGTATGTGATTATTATAGAGAAACATAAAATGAAAACTAATAACAACTTTAAAATTGTTGTCAACTCATCTCTCTACTCATGGAATAAGGATAATGTCCATTTCCATGCTTCAAAGTGGAACTAGCAGAGAGTTTTGAACATTTCTCGATAAAGAGCTCTCTAGGAGCAACAAAGCAAGTAAGCTATCTATCAAAGCTTAAACACACAACTCGCCAAAGTCGTTGCCAAAGTCGTTGACAACTCCTCTTTATTCATGGAACAAGGATGAAACATCTGTTTCTATGTTTCAAAAATGATCAATAAAAGAGTTTTTCAACACTTTGAACACGGAAGCTACTGCCTAGCTTCAAGGTGGTCAACAATAATATAAAAGTAAGAAATTTATCACTAGTTAAGCAAACTTGTGGCGGGATGGCTTAGCCTAAGTTCTAATCCTCCTATGACCACAAGGTTCCAAGATACATAAGGAAAAGCTATAACAAAGTAAAGACGATCAACTCAAACGGATTGGCCACTATATCGTAAACACGCCAAATCCAGGAGGACATACAACAACACAAATATAATATTTAAAGCTTAGGAAGTAAGAGCACATGTAGCGAGAATGACTAGGACCCTTTTATAAGCCTATATTCAATTCATATCACACAAAAACAAGCTAAAATAGTACTAAAAGGTGCTGAAATTTAACCAAATGAAGTGAAAAGAAAGTTTAAAAAAGTGAAAGAAAATAAAGGGTGCACAACTATTGAGCTAGCCAATGAAAAGATGGATAGCTCACCCACTTTTAATAAATTTTTAATCACATTTTAAGCTTAAAAATAACTCTAAAATCAGTATGAAAGAAAAAAAAAAGATAGAGAAAAGATGGTGAAGAAGGTTCAAAATTCACCTATTGAAAGAGATGAGGATCTTCTTAGTTCACAAACCTCACTCTTAACACTCTCAAGTATCTGAAATTAGGCTCAAAGCTTTAGCAAAAAGCTTCAATGGTGTATCTATGGTGTATCTATATTCAAGAAGGTGGAGGAAAGCTTTGGGAAATTGTCTAAGCCTTTGGTAAATTGTTCTAACCCTAAAATCTTAGGTAAGGTGGTCTATTTATAGAGTTTCAACCGCCTTCCAACATAAATATCTTCAAAAGTGAGCAGCTGGCTAAATCCCGTACATGGGAGCAACCTGCTAGTGGAAAATATCTGCCTAGCCCAACATGGACGGCTGGCCAAAAAGTTGTATGGTCGGCCTAAATAAGTTGGCCTGCCGGTCAACTTTTGGTCTTGTTGCTTTTTAAGTGGTCAGACTAGAAAAATAGTATTTGGTCCAAAATGGGGTGCAAGGTTTTGGTTCGAAGCTCAAAACTGAATTCTTTTGCTTAAGATTCGAAAAATTGCACAGTATAACATTTCATCATCAAGTGTTCGGAATGAAGCACCCAAGTCTTAGAGGCGGTCAAAATGAGGTGTCTACACTAGGATATCACATTTTTGCTCTTGAAGACAGTGTCCAATTATCACTAGGGGTTTATTGAATGAATGGTTTGGCTTGTAGGCTCAAATTGGTTTCTAAGGATTTTTTAGTGTAAAGAAAGAAATGTTAAAACTCAAATAATACAAAAATGACCTAAATCCTTTCCCAGAATTTGGCATAATTTTTCATCTTTCATGATTTTTAGAAGGTGTCAATGCAACATGATTTCCCAACATTTAACCAAACTAAAAATTATGAGACTGAACAATGAAATAATGCCCTTCCAAATGAATAGTTAAGAGTAAATTTAATAACCCTCCAAAAAGAATGATAGACTCATTGTCACGATCCAAACCCGTCCCTATAAGTTTAATATCGTAACCGGCCAGTAATCCTTGGATTACCAAAAGTCTCTGAAAAGATTCACACGTAATCAGGGGCTATGGAAGCAAATATAGTAACATACATAGTCCATTCAACTATGTAGACATACATGGGATAGGAATTTCGAAAAAACTTTATATACATATGCGTGACGTCATAGATACAGTAATTCCCGTCACGTTCATTACAGACATAACAAAGGGGAACTTAGCCCAATATACACATAAACATAAAAATTGTTCATATACCAATAGAACGCTAGGTCTTAAACATGTGTGTCACAAAAGGGAACCTCCACGGGAGGCACAATAGCTGGTTGACATGATTGAGGCTCCAGGTCATCAACTCTGAGCCTGGTCATGCACTTGTCACCTATATACATATAATAAATAGTGAGCGAAAACCCAGTAAATAATAACAGAGTAAAGAATTTAATGAATGATGTCCAGTTTCGTATCATATCAATGAGAGAGATAAGCATGGTCATATCAAAAACAAAGTCGTGTTCATATTTGTATTCAAATCACGCATGGTACTTCCATTAGCATTAACATATCTCTTTGGTCAAGCATATCAAGTTCCATAACGGAACCTCCGGTACCGAGTAACGTATCTCATACATAGGTCACAGTATTGTTTCTCCTGAACAAGGGCCTGGGCCAAGGTATTGTTTCCCTCGGGCGAGGGCCCCATGACCATAAGCCACAGTATTATGTCCCTTGGGTGAGGGCCTCTGCTAAGGATTCCACAAATACATTTTAAAGATATGGATCATCATTCATGGAATTATAAAATAGCCTTTGTACCATTCAGAAACATTTCATATCATATCATAATGTTCATAAAGTATTTCATATCGAACATAGCTTTACTAAGTTATTACTCATAGATAGTTGCACAGATAGCTTGACAGCAACCAATGGATCAACAGCTTACGGCGCGTGATCTACACAAACATAACAGATACACATGCTGAAACACGCTTGGGTCGTACTTAACTCACTTTATTTCATTCTTCGTGTTTTTCTAAGTCTTATCCTTCTTATTATGTCTTAATCTTGGCCTAGAGATGCCTAGGATGCAATGAGGATATTAAAATACACTTGAAAACACGTAGTCAAATATGCTAAAAATAGGGGTCTCGCTTGAGCGCAACTTCCTTAGCTCGAGGGGACATCCAAACATGTGAGTGGTCGCCCGAGCGCAACTTCCTTCACTCGAGTGGTTTGTAAACTTTGCAAAAGTACTGGTTGCTTGATTTTTTCGCTCGATGGTTGCTCGAGCATGAGACTGAAGTCTTCGCTTGAGCACAACTCTTGTCGCTTGAGCTATCTATAAAAATTGTAAACTTCTGGGAGCATGCATTTTACGCTCGAGCCAACTTTTGGTCGATCAAGCGAGAGTGCAAAATACATAGTGGTCACTTGAGCGCAGCTTCTATCGCTCGAGCGGAGAGCAAAATTTTGGAATTTCTAGATTGCACTCCCATTCAAAACTTGAATTCAAAGCTTTAAAATACAACCTTTGGGCCCCAAAACTTGAGAAAACATGTCTAAACTTGTAAAACATAAAGAATTAAAGATCATTTCATGAAATCAAGGCCCATAAGCATGTCAATTGTGCAAACTTAAACTTGAAATTGTGAAAACATATCATGCATGTAAAGATGCAAGTTCAAAACTTTCAAAACATGATCAAATGAAGTGTTTAACTTAAAAACATGTTGAATTCTTAAAACAAAACCAATACCAATTATGCATGCATGCATGATACACTCCTAATACCAATTATCTAAGCTTGGTTCTTGCATTACACAACTTAATTCTTTTAATTCAAGTGGTAAGTGACTCAATTCCAAAGCTCAAAGGTTGAATTCTTACCTTAGATGATCAATGAGGCTCTTAATGGTCAATTGTGTGAAGTTCTAAGCCAAAACCTCCAAGTTCTCTAGCAATCCTCTTAACTTGAGCTCAAACTCTTCTTTTTTCTCTCTTTTACGTTTTAAGCATGAAGATGAGGTAATGGAGGAATAAACTAAAGGCCTAAGTCATTGTGCCTATATAGGCTTGGTTAGTGATATATAATTAAGGACTAATCAATTGATATTTTTAACTCTAATTATTTGGTTCCGAATCAAATTTCAATTGAATCTATCATAATGTTCTAAAAATTCCAAATAACTCACATATCAAGTCAATTTCATGATCGGATGCTGATAAGGCCTTCAATTCGCAGAACAAAACAGAAACACAAACAGATATTCCTACAACAGACAGATATGAACACAATTAATGCAATACACATGCAAATGAATTCAGAATTTCATCTTAATTACTTATTAGGCATATTAATCATGGTTTAACAGTTAATCATGGGTAGGGATTGTTACACTCAAAATCTCACATGGGTTATAGACTCTCTACATTAGTCATCAAGATTTCAAATCTAAATTCAAAAATTAATCAAATAATATTTAAGCGGCTATGTGCATGTGCAGATTATCCGAATATGAGATAGGAAATTATTTTTAATCAAAAGATAGTATAAGAAACTAAGATATAATTAAAATGCTAAGGTAATAAAATTAACAATTAATCACATATTTTTTTTAAACACAATACACACAACAAAAAATAAAATAAAAAATAAAAAAATATATATATTTTAAAAAAAAAACATAAACAACCGCATACACAAAACAAATTTAATTTTTTTAAATACAACCGAACAACACACACAATGAAAAATTGTTTGTTTGTTTGTTTTTTTACAACCGAAAATACAATTGGTCTTTTTTCGTCAGATTCCAAGACGATTTAGGTCTACAAATTTTATCTTCTTTTAAGTAACCCGTCTCTAACCAAATTTCTGTGGTCTTACTCAGCGATTCCCGTAAAAGTTAAACTCGTTTAATTTGTCTTGACACACCACATTGAAAACACAAAAAATAAAATAAAATAAAATAATCTATTTTACCTGAGTGCAGCAATTCCACACAAAATCTTGCAAATTAGTATAACAAAATAAAAAAATACAATAAAATAAAATTTTACAAGATATAAGATTCTAAAAATCTTGCAAAGAACACAATAAGTTACTCTACATCAAAGTGTAATAAAATAAAATGGGGTATAATATAACAATTCTGATTTGGACCCGATCTATTTAATGTTTGGATCTAAGTTTCATTGTCATATATAGTTATTCATATCTTTGAGTTTGGCTTTTGAGATGTGTTGATTGCACTTAGAACAGGTTGGTAGCCTGTTTTTCAAACTTTTGTTGCCTAGAATTTTGTTCATTCGCTCGAGCGTCACTTCTTGTGCTCGAGCGGCCTTTGTGAACTCTCAGTACTTTTGCAGGTCTGCAAAACTATTGGGCAGTGGTATTTTTTGCTCGAACGATGCTTCTTGCACTCGAGCGGTGTTGGATCGAGTGACCCTTGTTGAGCTTGAGCGTTGGTCTTCTGTCTGTAAAACTTCTGGGAGTTTGTATTCTTCGCTCGAGTGGAGCAACTTATTATGTCTGGTTGCTCGAGCGATACTTTTTGCACTCGAGCGACCTGCGTGTATATCAACTTGTAAAGTCACTTTTTTGAGTCACTTTTTCATATCTTTCTCTCTTTAAACTTTTCAACACCCTATTTTCTCTCTCTCTCTCTCTCTCTCTCTAAAACTATTTGATTTCACTCGAATACACCAAGATCTGTCGAGTTCCTCACATGTGTCCCTTTGTTAAAAAGGTAGAACACGCAGTGGGTTTCTTTTTGATCTGGACGAAGTTGGGTTTCGGCGTCTTTGAAGTATTTCCATTTTCTCTCTCGTCTCCTAAGCTTGAGGTATGGATATTTCTACACTTTTTATGAGTTTTAAATTGGTTATTTGTTATTTCTAAACAATATCACAATTTTTGGAAATTTTGGAGCAAACCTAGAGTTGGGTAAAGAAAATCAAAAGAGGGGTTTTTCAAATAGATCCTTGAAAATGATTATGATGTTGGAAATAATGTTGAGTTAGGAAGAAATGGTCGATTTTTATACTTAGGATTGATTTTGGAAAGAAAAGGGATTTTGCCTTAAATGCCTCAAATGTTGATTTTATATAAATTATGATATTGATATTGAAATTATGAAATTGTGAAATTAGATTGATGTTGATGAGGATGGTGGAGTTAGACATGTATTATCACTCACCTCTTGAAAATTTGGAGAGTTTATCTTTATTGATAATCATTTATCTATTTAAAAATATCTATTCCGAGTTATTGGTGGAGGATAATTATGATTGTTGTAGAAAGTGCTTGAGAATTAGGAGAATTGAAATTATTTTCTCATTCATTTACATTGAGCATTATCTCACATTTATACATTGGAAATGATTATCGAATTTGAGAAAATGGGGTGAATCTGGGAAACATGTACCGTCTCGTTGAAATAAGTTGGCTTGAGTGTCCATGGTGAAAGCCCTAAAAACCACGCGTATACATGGACACCGATCCGTGGACAAAATATCGTAAAAATGGCAATAGTAGTGCTTGTATAGCTTATGTGTACATGGGTGCCGATCTCAGATAAAATATCTATAAAATGGCAATAGTAGTGCTTGTATAGCCTACGTTTACATGGGTGTCGGGCCACGGTTTCCTGAGAACGAAATTTTTGTGAAAGGTTGTATTGCCTCTAAGATTCCTAGAGTGTGATTCACTACCTTGTTTTGTATTGTGAAGGAAATGATTTATGAACCATGATATTAATTTGGCATTACATGATTTTGGAAAGAGACGTAAAATGTTTTGGCATGAGCATTACATATGCATTCACCTTAAACCTTTGTTAAGATTCATATACTATGTTAGGTTTATTTCTACTAGGCTTTGGCTCACCCTATGTGAGAAAAACATTTCAGGTGCTGATGATATATCTCCGAAAAGGTAATAGCTTGGGAGGACTTGGAGCGAGAGCTTCTTTTGTGTATTTGCTGTATTTATTTTTGCACAAGCCAAAGGCTTTAACTGTATTTGACTTAAGTCCACTTTTGTTGTAACCAAGTATCATTTTGGAAAGATATAAGCCTTTAGGACATTTCTTATTTGTTTAACTTTCATCTTGTCTCTTTATTATGTCACTCTTTTGTAAAGCTTGATTGCAAATCAGTGAAAGATAATCACTTTGTCATTGTGATCACTTATTGATGTTGAGTATGGGTTATAATAATTATTTCGGAGCGTGACATATAAGACCTCCCAGAAAGAAAATATATATACAGAATAAAAAAATGAAATAAAGTAAATATTAGTAGTCCGAAGTTAGTAGTCAGCAGTCTTTATTTGTCCTTCAAAGTATATGTCCAGCAGAGGTAATTAATCCACAAGTGTCTAGGAAAGGTAAATAATCCACAAGTTATATATCTAGTATGAGTATCTCATTTCTGTGTCACGGTATCAAAATTTTATTGTTTTTTTATTTTATTTTTTTTGTTCAAGCTTATATTTCTCTTGCAGAAAGAAACTAAACTCATTTTTTTTTTCATTTTTTTTTATAAATAAATCTCTAAATTAAATAATTTTATTTTTAGTCCACGGCAAAGATGCCAAAAATTAATGCTGTCATTTGTGTAACATCCCAGATTTTTAATTATGCTATACAATTTATACTAATATTATTTAATCTCAGTTAAGAAAATATATAATTTACTATATATTATTATGTGTAATTTTATAAAATAATATAATTATTAAAAGTTTAGGGGTCAAAATATAAATAATAATGATATAGATAATATTAATAATAATAATAATGAGTGTGGTATTAAAATAAATAATTAATTTTCTGTTAGTATATGATAAAATGTAATTTATTTCAGAATTAAATTATTTATATAATTATATTAAAATATTGGGTCAAAGGGTAATTATCTTAAATATTTATTTAGGATAAGATTAAATCTATATAATAATTATCAAATCTAGAGAGAGGAATACGGGGGCAGCCACGTGTTGGCGAGAGAGCAAGTTCTCCTCTCTATTTAAGAGAGACGTGTCACCTGGGCAGCAAAGGAAAGAGAAATAGAAAGGAAAGAAGAGAAGAAAGAAAAAGATAGGAAAGAAAGAGAGAAAAGAAAGAAAATAATGGTGGAAGTTAAAAGGGTCTTTGATAGTGAAAAGAAAGAGTAAGGTATTGAAGTTAAAGTGAGTTATATTATACCTTGAGTCACCAAAATGTATTTTACTTATATTTTGACTTACCAAAATCTATTTTATACAAGTTATGTTTTATTAATATATTAATAAAAGTTATGTTTTATAAAGGTTTCAGTTACGTGGTTTTATTTCTGAATCCTATTTGTTAAAGTGAAACCCATGGATATATTTATTTTTCTTTTAAAGAATATTTGACTATAACCTTATATACAATTATGTTTTGTAAGTACCACCACGGGAGTCCCATGCCTTGGGGGACTTAAATAACTATTGGCCTCTATTTGACCACTTTGTGGTCCTCTGTTTGTCATGGATCCATTGACCTCTGTTTTGTGCGGAACAAAGTGCTGTGCGGAACTAAGTGCTACACTATTGTGGGAGCCACTTCTAGAATCCGTACGAGCCACCTCTTGAATCCGTACCTGCTCATTGTCACTACTTGACCTCTGCTCGATTGCTCGTTTCGTGGTTATGGTTATATATTTATATAAAATCTGTATTTCAGTTTCTGCTACTTAAATGATTTGTTATGTAAATGTTTTGGCCTAACTATCGATCTATGGTTATTTCGTGTCTCTTATACTCTTGGTATAATATTTCTCACTCTGCCATGTGCTTATAGTTGTTTACCAATTTTCAGGAAATGGCTTTGGAAGTCTTAGATGCGGGGTTGCGGAATAGACACACACAGCATTTTTTATGATATTTCTCTATGTAAATAACGACCTTTTTGGTCAATATAATTTTGTAATAAAAATAGAAGCTCCGATAATTATTTTGGTACCCTTATTTAAATATTACTTTCGCTTGCGTTTATTGATCTGTTTTAGAATTGGCCAGAGGTAACCTTAGTTACTGGCCATCACGATGCTTAACCCTTGGGTACGGGGAGCGGGTCGTGACAAATGGTATCAGAGCAATGGTTTTTTTTTTTTTTAAAAAAATTCATCATTGGAGCATAGGACACACGCACATTTAAGAAGTGGGATAGCGGGTAATTAGTACCGAATTATTATATTTTGTTCGTCGATTTAATTATATTATAATTTTATATAATTATATATATATATATATATAACAAATTTTTTTTTTTTAGTGTGCCTAATTTGTGAAGAATATTAAATATAACTTATATTTATTCTAGTAAAAGAATGACAAGAAAAGAAGGATGTCGGGTTTAAACACCTACCAAAATTATAATATAATTAAATCCATATAATTTTCAGTTCAGTATTGAAAAAAAAATTTATTTTGATGTTTTTTAAAAAGTGGGTTCAAATTTTAAAGATACTCATTTTAAAACTATTTCCCATCAATGAAAAGTTCATCTCAAAATTTTTAATTCTTGCATATAATTCTGTCATTGTGTTCTTATTTTATTTATTTTTATCGTAAATAAAACGAGTGAAATTTTTTTTAAGTCACCCATTATTTTTCTTTTTATCCCAAACTAATTTTTGACATCTAGACAGTGAGTTATTTTTGGGAACGTTTTTTTTTTTTGAGGTACTATTTTCTATCAGATTAATCATCTAATATATATATATTTATCAGAGTGCGCAGCGGATAACTTACACCTGTGACAAATTTCGAGGACGAAATTTTAAAAGGGGGGAAGATTGTAACATCCCAGATTTTTAATTATGCTATAGAATTTATACTAATATTATTTAATCTCAGTTAAGAAAATATATAATTTACTATATATTATTATGTGTAATTTTATAAAATAATATAATTATTAAAAGTTTAGGGGTCAAAATATAAATAATAATAATATAGATAATAATAATAATAATAATGAGTGTGGTATTAAAATAAATAATTAATTTTCTGTTGGTATATGATAAAATGTAATTTATTTAAGAATTAAATTATTTATATAATTATATTAAAATATTAGGTCAAAGGGTAATTATCTTAAATATTTATTTAGGATAAGATTGAATCTATATAATAATTATCAAATCTGGAGAGAGGAATACGGGGCAGCCACGTGTTGGCGAGAGAGCGAGTTCTCCTCTCTATTTAAGAGAGGCGTGTCACCTGGGCAGCAAAGGAAAGAGAAACAGAAAGGAAAGAAGAGAAGAAAGAAAAAGATAGGAAAGAAAAGAAAGACGAAAGAAAGAGAGAAAAGAAAGAAAATAATGGTGGAAGTTAAAAGGGTCTTTGATAGTGAAAAGAAAGAGTAATGTATTGAAGTTAAAGTGAGTTATATTATACCTTGAGTCACCAAAATGTATTTTACTTATATTTTGACTTACCAAAATCTATTTTATACAAGTTATGTTTTATTAGTATATTAATAAAAGTTATGTTTTATAAAGGTTTCAGTTACGTGATTTTATTTCTGAATCCTATTTGCTAAAGTGAAACCCATGGATATGTTTATTTTTCTTTTAAAGAATATTTGACTATAACCTTATATACAATTATGTTTTGTAAGTACTACCACGGGAGTCCCATGCCTTGGGGGACTTAAATAACCATTGGCCTCTGTTTGACCACTTTGTGGTCCTCTGTTTGTCATGGATCCATTGACCTCTGTTTTGTGCGGAACTAAGTGCTACACTATTGTGGGAGCCACCTCTAGAATCCGTACGAGCCACCTCTTGAATCCGTACCTCTGTTCTGACTGTCACTTCTGTGACCTCTATTCTGTTCTGTTCTGTACCGTGGTTATGGTTATATATTTATATAAAATCTGTATTTCAGTTTCTGCTACTTAAATGATTTCTGCTACTTAAATGATTTGTTATGTAAATGTTTTGGCCTAACTAACGATCCATGGTTATTTCGTGTCTCTTATACTCTTGGTATAATATTTCTCACTCTGCCATGTGCTTATAGTTGTTTACCAATTTTCAGGAAATGGCTTTGGAAGTCTTAGATGCGGGGTTGCGGAATAGACACACACAACATTTTTTATGATATTTCTCTATGTAAATAACGACCTTTTTGGTCAATATAATTTTGTAATAAAAATAGAAGCTCCGATTATTATTTTGGTATCCTTATTTAAATATTACTTCCGCTTGCGTTTATTGATCTGTTTTAGAATTGGCCGGAGGTAACCTTAGTTACTGACCATCACGATGCTTAACCCTTGGGTACGGGGAGCGGGTTGTGACAATTTGCACACCAAAATAAAATGAATAAAACTGGAAGCAACTATTACTACAAAGTATAGCGGTTGAGAACGGGTGTCGAATGACAAAAATTAGGGCAAGTTATTTTTAATTCAAAATTTGGGTTTTAGAAAATGGAAGGTGAGAAAAATCTTAGGGTTTGGAATCCACTGCTAACCTTGTAATTGGAGATTGTATTAAGATTGTAGAAAAACATTGAATTGGGTACTACGATGTATCGTGGTCGGGACACATCACTTAAAAAGAGTTGTGTTTTAAAATCGAAAAGTCATAAATCATTTTCACTTAACACAGGCCGTCACCAATAAACTAAAGCTGATGCACAACCCATCTTACTAGGTATGACTCATCTAACAATTTTACTACACAAGCATATATATTCATGACTAGTGAGCATATAATTTGATAAAACAATATTTGCATAAAAATCTGAGTTATACAACAATACCCAAATTAATTAAAATTCTACAAAATTAAATACAAATGATCATAATCACTTGATCAGAGTTTCATCTTAACCCTAAGATAAAGAGGTTAGTTACTCATACTAATATAATACCCCAACAACATAAATACATTCTAAACCTTTCCATTTTCCGTTTCTTTCTTTCTTTTCTTTTCTTTTTCTCATCACTTTCCTTTGTTGCTCTGTTGAGCAACCCCTCATTTTTTCTCTTTCTTGAATTGCTTTGCCTTTTATAGGCAAAGCATGACCTCAAAATAATCAAAACAAAACAAAAAAAATACATAATATAATAATATAATATAATATTATATCCATATATATAATAATCGTTTAGTTGCTTGAGGTTCGTCTTTATTTTTCGATTTTGTCCTTTCATTTTGAATAATTTACTAATGGTGACCTATATGTTAAGGGAAGATTTTTTTGTAATTACGCAAATATTCTTGGTCAATTATGCAACAGGTTTTTCCGTAATTACGTGAACATTCTTGGTCAATCATGAAACAAGTTTTTTTATAATTATGTAAACATTCTTGAACAATTATGCAACAGGTTTTTCCGAAATTATGCAAACATTTTTGACTCATGAAACAGGTTTTTTTCGTAATTATGCAAACATTCTTGGTCAATTATGAAACATAAATTTTTTATTTTGTAACTAATTACAAATATACCAATAAAATTTGTTTAAAATATGAATTGATCCTATAATATTATAAATTACAACTACCGTTTGTTATAAATTTTCATTTAACACAATACTCAAGGAAAAAAAAATCAATTCTCCTATGCAATAATAAATTGTCAAAATTGTTTATTGAAAAATATTTATCATATCATTAAAAACTGTTAATTGACTTAATGATTTATTTATTAAGAAAATAGTTAATTGAAAAATATTTTTCATATCATTAAAAACTTTTAATTTACTTAATGATTTACTTATTAATAAAATTGGTCATTTGTAATGCGAGTATAATTAATGTATAAATAAAATTATTTATTTGTATATATATATATATGTATTTTCTTTTGCTTCTTTATTAGTTTAGTGAATTATCTTAATAGTTTTTTTAAATGAGAGAATTATCTTAGTATTTGTTTTATATTTATCTATTGAGAAAAACTACACACCATAATTTATTTTTCAAAAATTTAGAAGAAATGTTAAAGACTCATAAATTCACCCAAAATGATATGGTAATAGAGTTGGAGTCTACATCATTGGGTGTATAATAAAGCAAAAAAAGATACACATCATACCACGTAATTCTATTATATTTCTAATAATTTATTCTATTAAATTTCATAGAATAATATTTTAATTTTAAAAACATTATCAAAATACGAAACTTAAATATATTGTAATAATAACGCGTGTCTTGCACGGGTTTTCTTAAACTAGTCTATATATATAAGAATTGCTTAACTGCTTGAGATTCGTCTTTTCTTTCCGATTTTGTTCTTTCATTTTGAATAATTTACTAATGGCGGCCTATATATTGAGAGAAGGTTTTTTCGTAATTACACAAACATTTTTGGTCAATTATGCAATGGGCTTTTTCATAATTACGCAACCATTCTTGGTCAATTATGAAACATAATTTTTTTAGTTTTTAACGAATTACAAATACACTCATAAGGTTTGTTTAAAATATGAATTGGTTGCTTAACTGTTTGAGGTTCATCTTTTCTTTCTGATTTTGCCCTTTTATTTTGAATAATTTATTAATAGTGGCCTATATGTTGAGTGAATGTTTTTTCGTAATTACGCAAACATTCTTAGTCAATTATGAAACATAAATATTTTATTTTTAACATATTGCAAACACACCCATAAGATTTGTTTAAAATAAGAATTGGTCCTATAATACTAGAAATTACAACTACCGTTTGTTATAAATTTTCATTTAACACAATAATAGGGGGGAAAAACCTATTCTCCTATGCAATAATAAATTATCAAAATTGTTTATTGAAAATTATTTCTCATATTATTAAAAACTATTAATTGACTTAATGATTTATTTATTATGAAAATGGTTAATAAAAATATTTTTCATATCATTACAAATTGTTAATTTACTTAATGATTTACTTATTAATAAAATTGGTCATTCATTATGCGGATATAATTTATGTATTAATAAAATTAGTTATTTGTATATATATGTATTTTATTTTGTTTTTTATTAGTTCAGTGAATTATTTTAGTAGTTTTTTTTTTAGATGCGAGAATTATCTTAGTATTTATTTTATATTTATCTATTGAAAATACATACCATAATTTATTTATTTTTATAAATTCGGAAGAAATGTTAAAAGATTCATAAATTCACCCAAAATGATATGGTACTAAAACTGGAGTGTACATCATTGGTTGTATAACAAATCAAAAAATGATACATACCATACTACATAATTCTATTATATATCTAATGATTTATTCTATTCAATTTCATAAAACAATATTTTAATTTTTAAAAAATTATCAAAATATAAAACTTAAATATATTGTAAGAATAGCCTCTACCTTGAATGAGCCGTTTTAAACTAGTATATGTATATATAAATTGGAGGTGTGAGTGGGTGCATAGTTAAATACCGTGCACTCTTTGATATAATAATATATATAATATTTAAAATGTATTATTTACATTAATTTATATAACAAACATTCAAAACATATAAAAACACATAAAAATATGTAAAATTATGAAATAGTAAAAATAAGTGAACTAATAAAATGTTTTTAGCAGGCAAAATATGTAACATTTAGACTTCAATCACACATCATGAAACTTTTAAACTGTCAATGTGAACATTAATACGCTTCATCCTATTATTATCTTGAGTATTTTGATAATTATGTCACCTATAGAACTTATTAGAAGAAAAAAATAATAATTTGAATTAAGTAGAAGATAAATAGGTGATATGTAATATTATTCATATTTTATTGATTTAGGAGGTGTTTGGCATGTGCTGAAATAACAAATATGATTTTAGCACATTATCCTATTTGGGTCACAATCATTTTATTTGAATCACATCACTTCTCCATGACATTATGCAAATTCAATTCATATTTTGTGCTTATTTAGATCATCTAAAATACCCTTTAAAATAGAGAAATTTATAAGTTTTGTATATCCAAAGAACAAATGTCCAGATGTAAACTGTTGGATCATCTTAGAGTGTATCTCTACCGTTATAAGTAAGGAGACAAGGAGAAAGACCAAGAAGAGGATCTGAACTCAAAACAAAATATTGTAAAATTTTACACAATTGACATAGCAAAATTTATTTTTCATGACAACTCAATATTTTAGCCTAAAAATTAAAAAGTCATTAAAAAATTAAAAAACTAATAACTTATATTAAAAGTTAAAAATTTCTTTTTCTTTCTATATTTTGGATATTTTTTCATAAAAAATTAAAAAATCATTTTAAATATATTAATTTTTTTAATCTTATATTTTAATTAAAAATAAAAAAATTACTAAAATACCTGTTCAAGCCTTAATTAAGGGATGTTTTATAAAGATAATTAAAAATTATTTTTAAATTTTTTTGTTAAAAAAAAAATAAATTAAAAATTATAAAAATAATTTTTAACTCACTATCTAAATGAGTGGCTTTTCAAATAGGCCTAAAGCTAGAGATGGCAAATTAAACCCGACGCGGGGGACCCAATTCCCCGATTAACACGGATTCCCGAAAAATATACTGGTAGGGCAGTATTCAAAAAATCTCCGACCATTTTCGGGCCGGGGACGGTGATAAGTTGTTCCACCCCGGCCTCGGCCCGATCCCGTTCCCCATCCCCGATTCTGCCCCGCCTCCCTCTCCTCTCTCACTCACCAACCCACTAATACTATATTATATATAATATGTACTTTATCTCTCACTCTCTCTCTCTTATCACAGATCTAATCTAACAAAACCCCTCTCCTCTCTCATTTTAGATCTCTCTCTCTCTCATCTCAGATCTCCTCTTCCTCTGCCGTGCTCTGTCTCTCGTCTCTACGCAGCCACCAGCCATGGCAGCATTTCGACCTTCTCCCAAGCAAACGCTCTCGCTTGCCGACAAAAGAAGCTCCGGCGCCTCCCTCACGTCTTCGCCAAAGTCCTCGAGCTTCCTTTCCACTCCGACGCCGATGTTTTGATCGATGAGACCTCCGATTGTTTCCGATTCATAGTCAACACCGATGATATCGGCGATGACATCAGGGCTCAGACGATTGAGATCTACCTTGAAACCTCAGATCTGCTCGTCCTCCGTTGAGGTGGCTCTTCTTCCGTTGTGAGGATGTGTAGATGTGTGTGTGTATGTGTGTGTGTGTGTGAGATGATGATGATGAGGGGCTCTGTAACTCAGCTCAGAACTCACCACCACCGATGTTTGAGTCGAAACCCGATCCGTTAGGGGCAGTGGAGTGAGGGTTCCGTCGAGATCGGGCGGGACGGGGTTCCATACTTTCGATCGACGGGAGGCAATCCTACCGCCCGCCCCATTGCCATTCCTACCTAAAGCGGTTGCTCTTGATGCGGGTCGAGATCAATCCGACGGTCCAAAAGACGCCCTTGATTTGGTGCACGTTTTTCGAGGAAGCTGAACTCATCTTCACCCTTTTACCCTCTTTCTTTCTCTCTTCTGGAATATTCATCAACCTCTCTCTCTCTCTCTCTCTCTCTCTCTCTCTCTCTCTATCTCTCTCTCTCTTCGCATGCAAGCAAATCCCTTAAAACCGCCATGACGATGCTGCTGTTCGAGTGAAGCAAGAAGCCATCGAACAACACCACTCAAGGCGACTTTCGAACGCGAATCGAAACCAAGAACCTTCGCACCCGATTTGCTTGATCGATCTCAGTAATCGACTCGATTACGATCACTCTTCGCCTTCTTCCTCCGATGGTGATGATGATAGTTTTGTTGGAGTCAACGGGAAGAGAACTAGGAAGGGTTCGAGCGGTCTGAGAGAGGTATTTCAAGAAGAAGAAGAAGAAGGTGAGTGTGGCTTTGCTTGGGTTTCTCGATCCTGCCACCAGAAGAATGCGTTGCCAAGCAGACGGCGGCTCTAAGGCCTCAACCGGCATTGGTCCTCAATGCGAATGCGAACGTGAACAGGAATGATGAGAGTCAGTAAGCAATTTTGGAAAGCCGTGACTATGTCGGCGAGTCTGGTGGTGATTGGGATACATCTTCAGGTATGTATGTGTGCATATGTATGTGTGCAAGTTTGAAGTATAATGTTTTTGAATTAATTGTTGCTTTATTTGGAATTTTATTTTTTTTCATTTTGTTGAGCTTTGAAGTTTGGCGCTTCTTTTCCTCCTTTGGGAACGGTTTCTCTCACTTAATTGGGGTGAACAATGGTGTCCTTGAAGAAGGGATGGCAATGAGGCTAATGGAATGGAAAATAATTTTCCATCTCTATTTTCTTATGATAAAATTTTCCCATTCTCTATGAGTATTATCCTCCTCATCTCTTAATTGGGTTTGGATTTTTCGTAATCCAACTTTACCCTATTTTCTTTTTTTGCCGAAAGGTTCACAACCACAACTTAATATATATTTTATTTTATTTTATTTTATTTGGTTTAACAACAAAATTAAATACATATTAATTAATTAATTAAAAATTTTATTTTAAAATAATCAAATATATAATTTTGAGACAATCAAATAAGTTTGAGCCGTCCAACAAGAAAAAAGCAAAAAAAGATCAACATCCATCTCATAAAAAAAGATTAAAAAAAAATATTTTCCATTAAAAAATATTTTTTACCCAAACAAACAGAGCTTTATTAATTGGACCTAGTTCAATTATTTAGCTCATCTACGCCAAGTTCCCATTTTCAAGAAACAGACACTGTAGAAGACCCGATAATTAATTTTTCTTTCTTTTCTCTGTTTTCCCAGTAACCAAACAAACAATACAAAACAAATAAACACTAAGGCACGAATTGAACCCAAAAAAAAAAAAGCCAAATTGGTGAAATGTAACAAATAGAACTCTTTGATTAAAAAACATACCTTTTTGCTTTACCATAAAGCATCGCCTTATCAGACCGCCTTCACTGAATGTTTCTTCAAGCTGAAGCATCAAAGGACCAAAACCAATCTCCCAATTCATACATAATACCAAAACGCATATATATACAAAATACATATGTATATATTTTTAGAAAGAGAGAGAGAGAGAAGGGTGCCTGAGAGTTGGTGAAAGAGTAAGGGAAGTTGGAGACGAAGACAGTGTTAGGACTATGTTTGGTTTTGCCATCTTGCTTCAAGGGGAAAATTGGGATTGAATCGGAGACATATTGCCTAGTTGTAAACAGAGTAGTAAAAACATACGGGGAAATTGATGGGTATCCATCCCCAACCCATCCCAAGTGGAGATTTAAAGAACCCCACTTATCCGACCCAACGGGTAAAAAAAAAAGGAGAAAACCCATGTATTTGGATCGGATCTCCACGGATATCCATAGGGTAGGTTATCTATTGCCATCCATACCTTGAAGTTCATGATTAGTTATTTTGTAGCGTTAGATTAATTGTGGTTTTTAAGGAGTTAAGTGTGTAATTAATTTTGGACAAATGTCGTGGAGGGCAATCCTCAAGTATAACTTCAATTAAAGAGAATAGTGTGTAATTGTTGGCTACATATTTTGTAAAAGCCAGTTACAGTTCGACACGTGGCAAAGTAAGGGCAATACAGGAAGAATGTTTAATCTTCGATTATGATCGTACACGTGGCAGTTAATATTGCTTCTTGCGTAATCTGAGTAGCATTGGATCAGCGAAGAGATACAAGGTGACATGACTTCAACGGTTACTCACATTCAAATTCAAATATGGGAGGGAGGCCCAACTGCAAGTAATGGCGTAGTGGAACTACTTCTAAGGCAGCATGATCAAGCAATCATGGAGGAGCAGTTCGACGGTTTGAAGTGCAGTTCGATGGTCATCCTTGAGGAGTATAAATAGCAGGGAAGCCCTCAGAAAAAACTCCCAAACTCAGATCCAACAAATTAGTCATTTACTTTATATTTTCTTTTTCAGTTTTACATTTCCAGTCTTTACATTTCCTGCACTTTAAATACCTGTTCTTTACATTCCTGCACTTTAAATTCCTGCACTGCACTTCGTTCATATGAGTAGTTTCAAGTAGATTGTTGCTGTAAATCTCTACGAGGTTGAGTTTGAATCATTGTAAGTTTTCATCTTAATGAAATACTTCAATTTTTCGTCATTTAACTATTATTTTGCTTAATTTCTCCTAAATCAAGTTACCAGTAAAAGTCCTCTTCATTGAGGCTGAAAGAACTAAAACACAATCGTCTGATAATTGGTTGACAATTATAATTTCTGTAAGGACTGATTGATCCTTGCTGGCACGCTCGCATTTACACAAATACCCTTCGAAAGCCAAAAAGGCAAAATATATTTTTGGCACGCCCAGTGGGACTCATTGACATGGCTAGACGAAAAAGACAAGGAGAAAATGAACGCTTGGAAGAAGGCGTAGAAAGAGAGGTAGAAATACCTAATCCAGAGGATAATGTAGTAACACATCCTGTGGAAACTCCCATGTTATCAGAACCTATGGTCGAGACCAAGATGCCGGGACAAGAACCATATGTTCATAATATTAGACGAAACCAAGGAATTGGACCATACACTGTTCCATCTACTCAGCCAACAAATCCATGGGATGGCCTAGTAGATGCTATGGGACAACAATTAATGAACACAATGGAAAGGTGGGCAACATCCTTTTTGGATCGAATGAATAACCACCAACCAACAAACACAAGACACACAGAGGAAGTTTTAAATGTCCCTCAACAAAGATTGGCTAGAGACAAACAGCCTATGCAAGTTAATGGACATGCTAATGGTCAAACTAGTAATCAGAATTATGAAAGACCATCGCCTCAGTCTTGGTATGAACCCATTTCGAGGCCTATAGCAGGCCAAAATGGCTCAGTACTCAACAATGAAGCCACACAAGTTGGTGGATCTGGTCAAGTACAAGAAACTGGTGTAAGAATGGTTACAAATCCCATGTTCAAAGCCATACCTGGCACTAGGGGATATAATAATCCCTTATTCGAATTTATACCCGGGGGGTTGGAAAGTTGGCCTGCAAATGGAAGGGACACAACACATGTTCTAGCACCTTTCACAGGTCCTTTCGCAGGACAGGCTCAAAGGGGTTACCCACACCCTCAACAAAGAATTGCACCACAGGACAACCAAATTCCCAAATGTACCACCTTATGGACCAAGAGGACCACAAGCACAAGTTTGTCCACCAAATCGTGGTTTGTCCCTCCCAAGAGTGGTTCAAAGAGACAAAATATGGTCCCTAGGGACCAAATTGCTGATATTGTTAGGAAGATGTGTGGACCGATGGCTCGGGGGGTCCAGACTCTTGTATACAAAAAACCATACCCAGAATGGGTAGATAGGGTACATGAATACTCAAGCGAGTTCAGGATACCATTTTACCCTTTTCTATGGAAGTGAAAATCAATCAACAATAGAGCATATTGCTAGGTTTGCTGCTCAATGCGGTGAATTTACTAATCATAATTATATGAAACTAAGATTATTCCCAAATTCTCTAACTGGGGGAGCATTTGTATGGTACATCAACCTTACACTTGGCTCCATTCAAAATTGGCAACAAATAGAAGAGGCATTTCATGCCCAATTCTTCCAATCGGAGCCAGAGGTTTCCATGGCAGACTTGGCTAGATTGAGTCAAAGGCCTGAAGAAAAGGCTATTCAATTTATTGCTAGATTTAAAAGGGCTCGAAATAAATGTAGAGTCATCCTGCCAAAGCCAGAATTCGTAAGATTGGCTCAAAATGGCCTAGAGTTCAGGTTTCGAAAGAAGTTTGACTCAACTGAATTCAGAGATTTGGTGGAACTAACCTATAAGGTATCTAGGTACAAAGCATTACTATAGGAGGAACAAGATCGAAATAATGCCTCATACAAGACATATTATAGAGATCCTAATTATGAGATCGATGCAGTAGAGATTGTGGGCAAAGAACCTGTGATCTATGAAGTATTAATTCATAAGGATACAACAATTGACCAGCAGTTTAAAAAGAAAGACCTTCACAGGAAGTACTCTTTCGATTTAACAAAGGCAGATGACATTTTTGATCATTTGCTTGCGGCCCATTTCCTTAAGTTACCAAAATGAGTAAAATTGCCATCTCCAGATGAACTTAAGGGAAAAGTATATTGTAAATGGCATAACTCTTGGTCTCACTCGACTAAAAACTGCATTGTTTTTCGAGACAAGATCCAAGAACAAAACTGGAAAGGAAGTTTGAAGTTCCCAACCAAAACAGAAAAGGCCATGGGGATCGACAGTAATCCATTTCCAGAGGTTGGAGCGGCGGCAGCCAATGTCATTACGTCAGACTTCCAGAACTTGTCCTTGACAGAATTGGAAGAAGTCAATGTGCAGATGCATGTTACTAACCAGACAACCATCAAAAAGGACACCAGAAATCTGCTAGTTATTGGACAAGGTTTCTTACACCAGAGGGAACACTCTGATGAAGAATCACTGGATGATGATTCCTTGGAAGCAGTAGCAATGCAACGGATGTGTCCCAGGTGCAGACTGAGTTATAAATGGTTGAAAGGGCTTCTAGTTGATGGGAAGCAATATTACAAGGATGTACAGAGACGTCCTAAATCAACCAATGCTTACAACAAAAGGGCGTATCCGGCTAGTGATAGGCAGCGACCACTAGTGGTTGAGCCTGCAATGGACAGAATGCATGCTAAAGGTAAGAGGCCCTTATATGAATCCAGGCCACCTAACTATTACAGAATAGAGAGCAGTCATTCTGAAAGAAGACTGGACAAAGGCTCAGTTCATGGGATCAAAGCCAAAGATTGGCCCCCTAGACCAGCCTCACGCAGGACAGAAAGTAGCTACTTTCATCGAAGGTCTGAATCAGGCTCGAAACATGAAGTCAGAGCCAAGCACTTACCTTCACAGCCAGCTTCGAAGATGGCTTCAAAGGTAGAAAAAAGCAGTTCAACATCTGAGTCAGTAAATTCGTGGGTACCTGGAGTTCTAGATTGGTTTGTAATGCAAAACAAACCTAGGGAAGTGCCTGCCCAGAGAGATGTTGGAAATCAAGGCAGGATGGTCAAGCCTCCTTTGGTGGCTCCGAACAATTGGGTATTGCTTAAACACCCAAAGACAAAGGAACCAGATATGGTTCCAGTCATTTCGAGATCACAAAGGAGAAAGATTCAGCGCAGGTACACTCAGGCCCCGTTTAGGAACAGGCTAATTTAGTAACTTTTTGGCTATTTGGCTAAAATATGAGCTAAAAAAAACTAGTATGTTTGAGATGACTTTTTGGTTTTTTACGAAAAGATATGCAAAAAGTAAAGAGAAAAGAGAATCTTTGACTTTTTGGTATGAGTTGTTAGCTTTTTGGCTAATTTAGTAACTTTTTGGCTTTTTGACTAAAAATGAGGGTTCCCAAACGAGGCCTCAGTACCAGAAAGATATGAAAGAAAATGGAGAGAGCTCTTCATTGGTCCAGACAGAAGGAAAGAAGACTCCAAAGTCAGGCCATACTCCAAAGCCAACTCTACAAAGCAAAGTGGGTTGCAGCAGAGAACAGTTGGCCAAGGTTCATTCTGAACTAAAAGCCAGAGAGAAGTCTAGCTTAGCAGGATTGGAGAAAGCTCTGATAGAGAGTGATAGCGAGACAGAAAAAGAGATTGGCATAAGTCAAAAGAAAGAAATGGTGGAGGAAGAAATGTTCGAAGCCTTCATGGCTGAGCAAACATTTCTGGTTGAAAAACCAGTCGAGAAAAACCATTCGAAAAAACCTGTTAGCAATGAAGTGCCAGAATGCAGCATAGAGGATACTTCTGAGGTAACTGATCAAGGTAGCCAAGAGGGAAACAGTAATGACCATCCGGTTTGGCTCATTTCCTCCAAAGATTACCAATATGGTACATATACTACCTCATAAGTTCGAAGCTGGGGATGAGAACCAAGATGGTCAAGAAGTTGATCCAATTCCAGTCTCTAGTGAAGATTCACAAGCAAGTATGGTACAGGATGCTTCTGGAATGGCTACCCCAATGGAAACTGAATATGAGAGCGAAGAAGAGGTGAGCATTAACCTTTCATATCCTTTTGAATATCCCTCGAATTCTATGACACAACATGTCAAGCCTTTGTACATCAAGGCTTTCTTCGATGGGATACAATTGAACCGAGTCCTGATAGATCACGGGGCCGCAGTGAACTTACTACCGAAATCTTCTTTGAAGAAACTGGGGAAAAAGAATCCCAGGTTGATCCCAACCAGCACAACCATCACTGGCTTTGCTGGAGACAAACAGATGGCTCAGGGAATTCTACCCATTAACTTGAGTGTGGGAACCAAGGACTGCATGACAGCATTCTTCGTAATCGATAGTAATGCTAAATACAATGCTTTACTTGGGAGAGATTGGATCCACACTAACAAATGTGTGCCTTCCTCTTTGCATCAGAAAATTATGATGGCCTTAGGCAATGGAGAGACAGAGGAAATTGATGCAGATTCTCAACCCTTCATAGCCTGTGCAGACTTTGCAGAGGCCAAGTTATATATTGAGAGAGTGACACCACTCAGTATACTGAGGAAAGCTGATGGCTCAGCCAAAGTGACGGCTGATGAGGAAGTGACACACCTGAAATACTTAGTCCAAGAAAGTGCTGATGAAGAGATTGTCATTAAAGATGACAATGATGCCTGGTTGTAGGCAAAGAGATGAAGAACAAGAAGTCAAGTCTTTGGCTCTAATTAAGTTTTCAACATTGGATGTAAAATCAATAGTCCGGCAAATGCAGAGCAAGAGAAAAGCCATGATAATTGGGCGCAAGCAACTCGACAACAGTCGAATTTTGACCCTTGGTAAATACTGTGCATTGGATATTGAAACAAAAGTCCAGGAGATACAGGAAGAGGATGCCTTATGGACATATTTTGTCTATGAAGAGGATGGCAAATATGTTAAACTAAAGAACCTGGGAGCAAAATAAAGTGAGAAAGTTGCTTCGAAAGTAAAAGAAACCAAGGAAAAAGCTTCAATAAGTTCTCAGACACAAGACCCCTTAGAAGAAGTAAATTTAGGGGAAGGTTCTATGCAACAGCCCACCTGTATAAGTGCTTGTTTGAATGATCTGGACAGGGGCCAGTTATTGGTTGTTCTAAAGAAATATAAAGATTGCTTTACATGGTCTTATAATGAACTACCAGGATTGAATAGGTTATTAGTGGAACATAGGCTCCCTATGAAGCCTAATTTCAAACCATACAAGCAGAAACCAAGAAGAATGAGTCCAGAAGTAATTCAGAAAGTCAAGGAAGAGATTCTTAGACTACTCAAGGCAGGCTTTATTAGGACAGCCAGGTATGTTGAATGGCTATCTAATATTGTGCCTGTAGTCAAGAAGAATGGTAAAATGAGGGTATGCATTGATTTTAGAAACTTAAATCTAGCAACTCCAAAAGATGAGTACCCTATGCCTATAGTGGATCTGTTGGTAGACAGTTCAGCAGGGCATCAAGTTTTATCAATGATGGATGGACACTCTGGTTATAACCAAATCTGCATTGCAGAGGAGGATATCCACAAGACAGCATTCAGATGTCCTGGAAATATTGGCACCTTCGAATGGGTTAAAATGCCATTTGGCCTGAAGAATGCTGGAGCTACATATCAGAGAGCTATGAACACTATCTTTCATGACTTCATTTGAGGGTATTTAGAGTGTTATATTGATGACATTGTAGTTAAATCCCAATCCATGGAGGAGCATTTGTTTCACTTAGAAGCAGCCTTTGAAAGAATGAGAAAGTTCAAATTGAAGCTCAATCCTCTTAAGTGTGCTTTTGGCGTATCATCTGGAAACTTCTTGGGCTATGTGGTACACAAGAAAGGAATACAGATTGACCAGAATAAAGCTAAAGTCATCATTGAAACCAGACCTCCATCAAGTAAGAAAGAATTACAAAGGTTCCTTGGACAGGTTAACTTTCTTCGAAGGTTCATTTCTAACACTGTAGGGAAAACTAAAGTATTTTCTTCCTTGTTAAGGCTGAAAGATGAAGAGGAATTTGTGTGGACAGTAGAGTATCAAATTGTTTTCGAAGGTATCAAAGCCTACTTGACCAACCCTCCAGTGTTGATGCCACCAAAGGGTGATAAGCCCTTGAAGTTGTACACAGCTGCAGCAGAAGATTCATTGGAAGCTTTCTTGGCCCAAGATAATGAAGAAGGCAAGGAGCAAGCTGTTTATTACCTTAGTAGGTTTTTAAATTCTTGTAAATGTAAATATTCAGCTGTTGAAAAACTATGTCTTACTTTGTATTTTGCTGCAATGAAATTAAGATACTATCTTTTACCTACAACTGCCTTGGTAATTGCAACCACAGATTTGGTTAAGTACATGTTATCTAGACCTATGTTGAGGGAAAGAATTGGCAAGTGAATACTAGCCTTATCAGAGTTTCATCTAGAATGTCCCTCAAAGGGCAGTAAAAGGGCAAGTTTTAGTCAATTTTCTGGCAGACCATCCATCTCAAACAAAGAGCCAAGAGATAATGGAACTTGGTATGACTAGTGTTGAGCCATGGCGGATGTGGTTCGATGGGTCGAAAGCCAATGGCTTAACTGGAATTGGTATCGTGATTAGGTCTACACAAGGGGTAGAAACCACACATGGTTTCAGAGTGGATGAAGCTACTTGTTCTAATAACCAAGCTGAATACGAAGTCTTAATAGTGGGACTAGAAATTCTTATTGGATTACAAGTTCATGCAGTTGACATATTTGAAGATTCTCAATTGGTGGTTAACCAAGTGAAAGGGATTTTCAAGTGTCAAAACATAAGCATTTTACCATACTATGTTATTGCATTACATCTGCTTTCTCAATTTCAAATATCAAATGTAACTCATGTTCCAAGATTCTTGAATAATAGAGCTAATGATGTGGCTCAGAAAGTTTCGAATTTCAAGAGAATGGATAATGCCTAAAGGGACGTAAGCCAAACAACATATCAGAAATTAATACCACCTTTGAATAAAAGGAATGTGGTCTTGGAAGTCAATTATAATGACTTACAAGAACAGGATTGGAGGCATCCAATAATGCAGTACTTGGCTAATCCATCTTCGAAGGCCAGCAGGAAAATTAAATTGCAGTCTATGCAATACATGATATATGGTAATGCTCTCTACAAAAGGGGGGGAGATGGTTTGTTGCTGGAATGTTTAGGCCTAAAAGAAGCATTAACAGCTATGGCTGAGGTATATGAAGGCATCTGTGGTGCTCATCAGCCTGGTGTGAAGATGAGATGGTTGCTTCGAAGGCATTTCTACTATTGGCCAACTATCCTTAAAGACTGCATAGAGTATGCAAAGGGTTGCCAGGCATGCCAAAAGCATGGCATAATAAGGCATGTGCCCATAACTGACCTACATGCAGTAGTGAAACCTTGGCCATTCAGAGAATGGGCCATGGATATGATGGGAAAAATACACCCACCTTCTTCGAAACATCATTGTTTCATTCTAGTAACCACTGATTACTTTACTAAGTAGGTCGAAGTCAAGCCATACAAGGCTGTAGACCAGACAGAGGTCATTGGGTTCATTAAAGATTTTATCCATAGATTTGGCATCCTACAAACCATAACTGTGGATAATGGGACTGTGTTCGATGGGAAAATGGTGAAATCTTTTGTGGCAGAGTTTGGAATTAGCCTTGTTAATTCCACACTCTATTATGCACAAGCCAACAGTCAAGCTGAATCATCCAATAAGTCCTTAAAAAAGGAAATACAAAAGGTTGTGGAAGATAATCCTAGGGATTGGCATAACCTGTTGTTGGATGTTTTGTGGGCTTACAGAACTTTCCCAAGGTCAAGCACAAGAGTCGCTCCTTATGCCTTAGTATATAGGCATGATGCAATGTTACCTGTGGAGATTAATGATAAATCCTTGAGGGTAAGATGCCAAGATCAATTAAATCCTGAGCAGTACCATCAAAGTATGTGTTTGGAATTAGAAAGTATAGATGAAACCAAAATTTTGGCATTAAATAGTATTCTATTCCAAAAGAGGAAAGCATCCAAGAATTATAATAAGAAAGTCAAACACATTGGCTTTGATGAAGGTGATTTGGTATGGAAAACAATACTCCCAATAGGAATTTAAAACCATAAGTTTGGTAAATGGTCACCTAACTGGGAAGGACCATATCAAATTCATAGAGTCCTGCCTTTTGAGGCATACCATTTAAGAAATTTGAATGGATACATACATCCCAAAAAGATCAATGGCAGATATTTAAAACCTTATTTTCTAACTATTTGGGAAACACAAGGAGTAGAATAAATGTCAAGCAAAAGAACACAAGACTACTCAGATGATAGACAAAAATTTGTTTTTCATAAAGAGTTAAGTACATTTTGCCACAAATTGGCCCAAAAATCATTACAATGTCTTAATTGTTCTTTTACAACAGATTTCCTATTGCTAAGTGATGAAATTAGTTGAATAGCTGTAGCCATCTGTTCTTTTCGATCAGCCAATCCTTGGTTGGTGATTTGCAATTTGGTGTCAGTTCGGACTAAGGCTTGATTCATCGCAATGCCTCCTCTTCGTGAGCTTTCTTTCCAAAGAGTTGGACTCGAAAGTGAGAGGCAGAGGAGTGTTGTTCTTTCAGATTTGACACCTCGGTGTGCACTTGGGAAACAAAACTCTGATCTCTAGCCAGTTTCTCATCCGCAGCCTTAGCAGATTCCTCAAGAGGGAGGATTAGCTTCCTTTTCTGTTTCTGTTGTTGTCTCTCTTTAAGAGTAGCTAAAGTTTCAGCTCTCTTGGGGGATTCTTCTTGTGGGGACCTTGTACCAAAGAACATGAGTATAAGGGAAACAAACAAAAGATTCAAAAGAAAAAAAGAAGAACTTGAAAATACTTACCCTTCTTCGAAGCAGCTCTAGTAACTCTAGCTGGAGGGGATGAGGCTGCAGGAGAAGTTGTAGTAGCTGTAGAAAGGGAGGGAATGTTCTCAACTGTTGTTGATTTAGTCTTCGAAGGCACTCCTAGCCCTATCAGTAAGTCATGAGGATGAACAGATAGGCGCACTTCCATATTGGCTGTCCACCAGTTCTGGAATCTTTTCAAGACTAAGCCAGAAGGAAGAAAAAGGACAAAGTTGAATTCACTCAATTCCTTCAGTAATTTTAATGTTGCCGCCTCTAGCTTGGATTTGGATATTCTCAGGTCTCTAGCCGTGAAGTGGACATTCGAGAGACTACAAAGTGAAACAGGTATCCCTTGAGTAAGCCCAAATTGTCTGGTGAATTGAGAAGGGCAGTACACCTCAGATATGCATTTATAAGCTCGAGGGTTTAAAGTGCCAATGAACAACTCCCTTGGTAGCAAAATTGAAGCCCACATATCTTCGTGTGGTGAAGTGGAACACTCCTTATCAGCCAAAAAGTTTGTAGCCAGGCAGGTCCTTTAGTGGCATCAAAAAGACAAAAGAAAGTGGCAGATGGAGAAATAGAGAGTTGGTGAAAGAAGGTAAGGTAATAAACAAAGGAAGCAGGATAGAGAGCAATCCTAACATACTTTTCCCCATAAATACTAGGATCCTGAACAAGGAATTTTAGACATTTGGGATGTAGGTCAGTGAAATAGGCGAAGAGCCAGAGTTGGAGCACCCAGAGGGGACCTCCTTGGTTGACATCAAGAGGTTTTTCACAAGATTGGGAGCAAGCTCTGTAAACATGACCTAAAAGATAAGGGGCAAGAGCTATGTGTTTTTTCAAGACATGTGCCTTCGCAAGTGGAGCGAACTCAGGTATAATCCTCTGAGATGAGGTACAAAAGAGAAATTTGCACACCCAGTATAAAATGAAGGAAAATAGTTCTCTGTCTCTCACGGGGCCTTCCCTTTTATTTTTAGCCTTTACGAAGTCACTGTAAGAAGAGTTTAAGGCTGGAAGGGAAAATTTGACAGGGAGGTCCGGGTAGTTGGGAGTAAAAGGAGAGCCATGGGGTGAAAGCCCTAAAAGATGGCAAATATCAAGAACGGTGGGGGTCATAATGCCGCACCGAAATTGGAAGAAATTAAAAGCCATATTCCAAAAACATAGAGCAGCAAGAATTAAAAAGGGGTCCTCAGGGATGATGAACCTGGAAAGACGAAGAGCGTCGAGGATGCAGAGCTCCTGTAGGTCATCTTCTCTCACAGGCACAACCCTGTCATACCATTCTTCCCATTCGGTTCTCAATGTTGGCCAGCAGCGATGAGGCCGGGTTATTCTCCAATTGCTCCAGTCAAGCCCTCCTTCGTAGAGAAGAAAGTGATCCTCCAAACGAGGGTACAAAGCTAGGAGTTGGTCAGGGGCCTCTCGAAAGATGGGACCTAGGACGTACTCTTGTTGGTTGCTGTGGTGAGGAACAAAGAGACGTCCATCTATGGCGCTTGACCCACCAGTTGTTAGCTTGGCGATTTCTTCAGCAATGCATTTTTTCAAAGCCATGGTAGGGTCGACATGATCGCCAATGAAAGCACTTTCAGCGAGGAAGGATCCATTGATAGCAAGTAGCAAGGAAGAGAGGGTTAACAGAAGATCGGTAGGGTTTGTGTGTTAAAAGAGCAAGTGATTTCAGAGCACACGAAACAAAAGGGTTTCTAAAAGCTTTTGTGTCTGAAAATTATATTACGTAAGTCGTTAAGTACTAGAAGTACGAATACGAAGAGTTTCCTTCAATATTGATACTTTTGGAGGGAAAAACACAGCCCAGATACTGAGGTTAGCTTCGAAGTAAAATATTTGGCTTCGAAGCCAAATTTTGGCGCCAAAAGCCAAAAAACAACGGCTTCGAAACGGAGAAGCCAACTTCGAAGCACATTTCATACTTAAAAATAAAATATAAGAATACTCAAGTGTTTGTTTTACTCCGAAAGGTTTAAAGACCTGTTTTAGGTTTCTTAACGAAGGTAATGTCCTTCGAGACAAAACTTGAGACTCTTTAAGGATAGAATTTGGTGTTCGAAACATCAAAACCAATGGTTGGTTCACAGAAAAGTTGTATGCGGAACTAAAGCAGTATGAACCGTTGTTCGAAGCAAAAGATGGTCAATTTAAAACTAAATTGATCATAGTAACCATGGTCAGATGTTGATTATGGTTGAAACAAGCTTTAAGTATGAGATTGCTAGATTTGAAACACTGATTCTGATTGAAAATCAGTCAAAAACTGTCAACTTTATTCTATAAATTGGAAAAGTTCATAATTGGTTCTTTGCAGTGTTTCATTTAAGACAATTGAGTCCAGGTTCGAAGGATGAGATTGTTCAGTTCAAAGTCTTGAATTTGCTTTTAAAGGCAAACAGAGACAATGCCGGACAGAGGAAAAGTCTTAATTATATTTAAGCAAAAGTGATTACATCGAATAACCCTATTTGGGTACAAACTCAAGCTCATAAAAATAGGGAATGGAATAAATAACAAGATCATGAAACTTAGTCCAACTATGATCAATGAATTTCTGTTCTTTCTTTATTCTATCATCTATTTCTTCTAACATTGGCTGCATGAGTTGATGCGTTCTCACTTCATAAAAAAGCTCCTCAGCCTTTATTTCGAACGCCATTTCTCTTAATCCTTGTTCCAACTCATCCATTTCCAAATCATCCCAGTACGTAGAATCCTTATTTTGAAAGTCGTTGTATTCTTCGACGAGGTTCTTTGCTTCATATTGAGAATGAACTCGGAGCGATGAAAGTTGATCTAAGGATTGAGTGGTGGCCAAAGAAGTGCAGTGCCAATGGAGAAGTGATGGAAGTTGGTCCAAAAACGTGTGAAGTTCTGCTTGAGCAATGTGGTTGAGAACGTGGCCTCGAGTCAGAATATTACAAGCCCATCGAAAGTTCCTAAGGGGAACATCTTCCTCAAGAACATTGAAGGGTAGGTGAGAAAAGGCTGCAAGCAGGAGTTGGGCTTGCTTTTGTTGAGCTAGAGTAGGAGAAGTTAGAGGCTCGTAAGGAGGGAAAACTTTCTCTGCAGAAAGGGTAAGCCTCAACTTCTCTATCCAGGAAAGTTTTTTCGAAGGAGGAGGTATAAAGGCCCCCATTTCGAAAGAAAGAGGAAATTGAGGAGCATTGACACAATCAAGCCAATCAGAAAGATGAAACTTCGCCTTCTTGGCTAAAAATGAAGGGTTATACCCCTGTGCCTCTTCTGGACAAGGAACAGGTCGTACCATTTTTGTAGGCATGGATGATGTGTACCATGCCACGAGTAGACTGTCATCTAAACTGCATCGACAGTCGATAGGCATGTAAGGATAAACCACCGAGCTTCGCGCATAAGAAAGAAAGTCCAACGGGTTGGTGAATTCGACATAGTGATGGTTAATTTGCTCCCTTAATTCCCAGACCTCAGGTTCTGACCAGCTTGACCAGCCTGAAGCCCCGGAGGAATTTGAAGCCACAGCCTTATCCCATGCAGAGGATTGTGGAGAGGGGCCTCCTATGTCCATATTTGCAACATTCTGAATCAAAGGACTAAGGGCAGTTTGTTCACAATCCAAGGGTGAATCAGAAGAAGAATTTCCCATGTCCATGTTTGTAACTTTCTGAACCGAAGGATTAAGGGCAATATGTTCGTAATCCAAAGGTTGGTAATTTGCAAAGACATCCATGACCTGAATATGGAGAGGCGGGTAAAGGTGGCTAATGAATGCATGGAAGTTCTTTCGAGGGGAAGCAGCATTATTCAATGACTCTTCATGTGCCTGATCAATAGAGAAAAAGTTGATTTGGCCGTAGTCTGTTCGAATGCTAAGGTATTGGGATGTTCAAAAGATTGAAAGAGAGTTAATGCAAATGATCATCAATAAATAACAATTGTGTTTCCAGAATATAGACTCCATGCACGTTCCAAAAAGCGTGGGAAAGGCTTTGATCCACTAATATCACCAAGTATTGGGTATATTAGTGCGGGGGGTAATGTTGGCTACATATTTTGTAAAAGGCAGTTACAGTTCGACACGTGGCAAAGTAAGGGCAATACAGGAAGAATGTTTAATCTTCGATCATGATCGTACACGTGGCGGTTAATATTGATTCTTGCGTAGTCTAAGTAGCATTGGATCAGCGAAGAGATACAAGGTGACGTAGCTTCAACGGTTACTCACATTCAAATTCTAATATAGGAGGGAAGCCCAACTGCAAGTAATGGCGTAGTGGAACTCACTACAACAAAATTAACTATTCACGGCATCATGTTTACGGCATGCATTAAATGCATGTCGTAATTAGTACATTCTACGGCATTTTTTTTTTGCAAGCCGTTAATGTTTTGTCAATAACAGCATACATACCATGTAAGTCGTTGATTCATATATTTATAGCATGCAAAAGTATGCCGTAAAAAATGTATGTTTTTACGACTTACAAAAAAATGCCGTAAAATATTTGCACTTAAGACGACATACATTTTATGTTATAAAATATTATAACTTTACACGCATGCATTAACATGTCATGAAAATTTTGTAAAAAAAATTCAATCCGAATTTTTTATAGCATGCAAAAAGCATGCCGTAAAAATGTATATTTTCACGGATACAAAAATATGTCATAAAATATTTGTACTTAAGGCGACATACATTTCGGTCGTAAAATATTATAATTTTACACGGCATGCATTAGCATGTCGTGAAAACTTTTATTAAAAAAATTTCGATCCAATTTTTTTGATTTAAAAAGCTAATAATTTCCAACCAAGCTTCTCACCTTACACTTTCCTAATTGAGAACAACGCAAAAAATAATTTATATGTTATTTTATAATTTAGTGTCTCTTTTAAGGCATAATTGCACCCAAAGGATTTTGAGAAAAAAATTACATATTTTCACCAAGATACAAATATTTCCATTTAAGATGACATACATTTTATGTTATAAAATATTATACCCTTACACAACATATATTAGAAAACTTCTACAAAAAAAATTTCAATTTGATATTTTTTAAAATTAAAAACAAAACTAACAATTTCCAACCCCGGGTGGGTTAGTATATTCAAATCGGATTAAGGACTCGACAATAAAAGCCAACCCGTCTCTCTTCTTCAATCCTACTCCTCCTCCTCCTCCTCCTTCAAAACCCTAGAAAACGAACCAGACCTTCAAATCCCCTAATAGATCGTCATACATTCTTTGCATTTGAGATTAAAATCACATAGATTTTGCATTCATACATCTATCTCTCTCTCTCTCTCTCTCTTCATCGGCGTCTCACACCAACGCACGAACACCACCTCTACCAACCACCACAAGCTTCACATTTCTAAACTTGGAGTGCGATTGCCAGCTTGTAGTACAATTGTGATTCTAAGCCCCTTCCACGGATTCGATAAATTCGATGTTTGCATATCTATTCGATTAATTCGATTCTAAGCCTTGAATTTATGTGTTCCAATTCTCCTCTCTCATCTCTCTTTGATTTTGATTTCTAGGGTTTTCATGCCCTTATTGAATGTGTTTTCACTTCGGATCGCTGCTTTGGGATTGAACAAAAGGTCCTCTTCATGATCGCTTCAAATAAGTCTACTTCAAGAACGTTTTCACTGACCTTCTCTCTCTCTTTAGCTCTGTTTCTCGTTCTTACGTGCTAATTTTCGCTTGCATTTCGAGATTCCTATGATTTTAGTTAATAATGTTTTCAAATAAGTCTACTTCAAGTCTCATCGCAAGTGGCTATGAATATGCTTGATATGACCATGCCTCGTACTCTAATCAAGAACAAAAGGTAAGGTATTGCTTTATTAGTTGCATAATGGTCTTCAATATATTGAATTTTAGTTAATAATGGTTAGTTTTACATGCTCGTATGTTGGGTACATAAATAAAAATATGAAACCATGAAACCAAGAGTGCTCTATATTTTTCGATTAATGCTTAAACATTTTTTATCGTTAACTGGCTTCATATCATGTCATTTATCTCCCCCCCCTCTATATCTATAGAAATCATTGTAGGTTAAGTGTTTTAATTTTTTTTTTTTTTTGATGTAGAGTTGTATAGATAGGTCCTAGAGAGTGCTACCCTTATGGAGAAAAAATTAAAATAGAGTTTGTTTCTCTCCTTGTATGATGCTTCCATGTTGTGGTGTAAGATTCGCTTGGCATTTCATTAGGATGAGTTCATAAATCAAAGTTGTCTATTTGTTTTTCAAGGAGTAGGATTCGGGTAATAATAATTATGAAGTATCACCTTGTAGAACTCAAATTGTCTCATAAATCAAGTTATGAGCTATTTAAGAATGTCTCATGTCTTAATGAATTTCCTTTGATATACTTGCATATTTGGATCCACAGGACTTGGTATAAAATGATTTTGGCAAAATTGATGTTCACATTTTACATGGGTTCTCTGTTTTAAGTCCATTCATGACTTTAAATTGTAGTTTTAAGATCAATTGAAATTTAAATCATAAAATAAAAAGTGTTGCCAATTGATGAGAAGTTTGATTTTGGCTTTGGTCATACTTCTTAATCTCAAAAGGTGAATTGGAAATTCCTACGAAATTGATCTCAAACTTGCTTGGAGATTATAAAGCCTTGCAGATTTCTGGCTTTTATAACCATACAATGTTAGTGAAAATTTTTATTCTCTTTGTTAAAGTAGCATTATTCAATGTAAAATTGTATGAATCGATATAGAAGTCAAGTGTTCTTTATCCACTATTAAAATTGTGTGTTTAAAATTCATGTTCTATTTTTTCATCAAATCTCTAGTCAAAATGTATAAATTCATAGATGTGGGAGGTAAGTAAATATTCTCTAGTAGTTGAGATGTCTTGATGTAATTAACCTTATTACATTGTTTTGTTTGTAGTTCTCTCAAATGTGCTCTTTCATTATTTTGCTAATAGGGTTCTTTTCACTGATATAGACCTACCAGGTCCAAGCACTGCAGCATTTGTGATCACTGTGTCGCTCGGTTTGACCATCATTGTGGATGGATGGTTTGATTTTATCTTATTCCTTATTCCTTTTTTTTTTCCCATTTGTAAAAAATTTGGATGTTTTTGGTGGTCTGAATTATCAAATATCAGTATGTTCCATTTCTCATTATAGTTCTCGTTCTTATTTGTCATTGTCAGCAGAATAATTGCATAGGGAGAGGAACACTAGATACTTCATGGCTTTTCTTCTTTGGTGAGTTGAGATTTAACCACACTTCATATTATAACCAAGTAAAATAGGTTTCTAGTGACCTTGTTTTTGGCTATGTTCTTTTATGCTTGTGCTTCAAAATACACTATGTTCGTGGTCGCATCATTTTATACTAACACATACAGCTACCTCAAAACTAATCAAAAAGTGAAACTTAATGTGTGTGAAACATAGTTTTACATGTCTAAGATCCCATGAGATCTCTGTAGTTTTGACTTAAAAGTTACAATCGTGGCTCTCTGTCATCTAGTTTGCATTTGTGGGAATATTTTGTGGAAGTTTATAGAAGTGTGGAGGAAAAATGTGTAGTAGTATAGTGTCATAGGGGACTAACTTCCGGAATGAGGAGGCCAACACCTACATAATTACTTGTGTTTATATATGTAAGTGAGACATGTTAGTTTTTTAAATCTTCTATATCTACATTAGATTTTGGTCAATTGTAGGGGTCTCAATAGTAGTATTCCCATTGCAAAGGAGACTAAAATCCAACATTGTGATTGCGTTGTATTTGCTCTATGGCAATGAATCGCCTCAACTCGAGTCTTCCAAAGATGAATGTCGTGATCTACTTCAATCTTTGGTCCTATTTATATTTAAGTTGTTCTGCAGGCATTTTCTCCTTTGCTTATATGGAACAGTAGCCATTGTGTTGGTTCTTGCAGGTCGAGTGAAGGAACTAAAAGTTGTCTATATTTAACAGGTAAATTTGTTTGTCCTTGACATTTCCTAGTTGGTTTGCATGTGAGAGGCTGAATGTCAGTATCTCTTACATACTATACTTTCTGCAATTTATTACGGGATTGAAAATTCATTCCGCAGTTTGGCTCCACATGTTGTACAGGTGAGTACTTGTATGTACATTTTATATCTATTTGACTTTGTTGTTGTGAAGAGTTAGTGTTTTAGTTGTGGCCTATGGTTTGAGTTTGGAGAGAATTAGTTTTAATAGTATTTTGCAAGAAAAAGAAAAAGAAAAATACCATCATGTCTATAATAGTCATTTTTGTCTTCACCTCCCCAGGTGGGTCTAGAACACATGTACTAAGAAATTATCAACACACTAGGTTAATAGTAAGTTAATAGTACTAAAATTCTATGATTCAATCTTCTAAAAGTCTTTAGTCTATATACGAATAAGTTTCATTCTTGCGTGTTTATACGATCCACATTTATGTGCATTTTCATGTGTATATATATGTATGTGCTAAGAAGCATGAATACTTATAAGGTGGTATGTCCATGTCGGACACGTGTTGGGCAATGACACTTGTGTTGGATACTCCCCGATATGTGTTGATCTCTCGTTCAATCGTGTCATATTATTATTATTTAAATTTTTTTAGATCCGAAATACCTCACTCTTGGGGACAACTAATTATAAATTTGAACATAGTAACTTAGAATACAATTATATATATATTGTGTATCCCCTACTTCTTGTGTCTTGCATTGTTTAAAAATTGTTGCGTATGTGTCATGTCGTGTGTCCGTTTCCCTTAGAAGAGGTGTGCTCAAGGCAACATTATTAAAAGGGGTTCAATAGAAAGTAAAGCCAGTCAGATCTGAAACCTCCCAGACCAGAGGAATAACTTAATGGCGGGGTTAAACAGGTTTTGGCAGGTTACATTCTTCTCATGTCTGCCAGGTCAAGGGTAAGGTCAATCGAGCCAAGCGGGTTAGGGTTTGCCAATTATTAACTAATGCCTAAAAGACCAAATAATCTGCAGTACACCAACATGCACCGATCTGAGTGTCCTCTTTGAAATATGTAGTTTACTTGTTCCCACCGCTTTTCGCTAACTTGGCTGGGCAATAATTTCAATTAAAATCACACTAGTTTTTATTTGGGATTTTGTGATGCACACTATCGGTCAATGGTTTTATCTGGTCAATATAGAAGTTAATCTGCATGTTATTGTCTGGTGTCGATCTTACAATCACAAAACCCTCCACCCTCCCTCTTTCTTTCTTTTGCAAATTGATAACTTTGAGCGAGCTTATGTAACTTTAAAAAGTATGTAGCCTTATATGGATAATATTTTTTTTTTTGTTTCAGATTGGATCTCTTCGGATGAAAGCCAAGTAAGGTCAGTAGTTGAAGAGATAAAACAAGTGATCACAGCTAGTTCAACTAGAAAAGAGAAAGGGCGAAAAGAGCCAAAGGTAAGACTTGATGCAGAAGAAGGAGAGTGCTGAAGGAGGAAAATGAGCAAGAAGAGGAACTTTTGATCAAGTATGTTATTGGAGCATATCTACTGGAGACATTTACCCTTTACCCCGATCGCTTTGTTTGTTATGTAGATACATACTAATGTTATCTGGTTTTACATCATATGTCATTATATGATCCAGTTGGTGATTGCTTGGGCACTTTGATCAAAACTTTCAAGGCCTCTTTCTTGCCCTTTTTGATGAGCTATCGTCAGATTTAACTCCCATGTGGGTAAGTTCTTTTACAAAAAATTTTCTGCCTGTCCTGCCTTTAGCATGCAAGGAGCCTTTAACAAATGAACTTTGTGACAACTCTTGCAATTTTGTTTTGACGTGAGAAACTCTGGATTTAATTTTTGTAAATTTGGTACATAGAACAGAGCCTATTTTATGTGGTGGTTTGCTTTAAAGTTGTATTTATTTTCATAAGTGGTGTTCCTTCATGTATTCTCATTTAATGTGTGTGGGGTGGGGAGCATCTAGACTGGCTTAAATGAGCCACACAAAGTTTTTGAAGTTTTCTGATCAAATTTTTTTTTTTCCCCATCCGGGTTCATTCACAAATTTCATGCCCATTGCACTTGCTCCATGTTCATCTTATGCCTCAGATTTGTTGGGTTGTTGGAGCAATATCAAAATAAATAACCTAGAAAACTAGGTGAGTTGCATTTTTATGTTGGAAGTTCTTAAAAAGTGATGACTGGGGAAGCAAGGAAAGAATGATTATGAGTTTGTCTGTAATTGAATAAGATAGAATCGGTAGGGAGTTAAGAACAAAAGAAGGAAAAGTTGTGTGGTAAGTGGCAACTGTACATGAAAGTGACGGTTTGCTTCTTTGTTTATGGTAGTTTGGTTTGGATTACTTGCTCACAACATCCACCTATCATCTCTTTCACACTTCCTTTCTTGACAAAGTTATGCTATGTTTGGGTCTTGGATTTGCCAAGGAAAGGAAAATGAAAAGGAAATTAAATTACTTGTATATGTTCATTTTAAATGTGTAACCAAATAAAAATGATTTTTTTTGACAATTATCTATTCATTTTCTTCTCATTTTCCTAACCTAACCAAAAAAGAAAGAAATTTATCTGATTCTACATCATTTTTTCCCTTTTCTTTTGCATCCTCCACAAATCGAAGATCCAAACATAGCATTCATGGGACGAAAAAGGAGATATGTTTAGCTTGAACTGGCAGATTCATCTTCTTGAATTCGACAAGGCTGTTTACATGCAGGTAAGGATAAAACAATTGAGGAGAGAAGAATTGCTATTTGTATATTTGATGATGTTGTCGAGCAGGTCGAGAAGCGACCCTTAAGTAAGCATTTGCCCATAAAAGTCGTTTTCAACGAAGTATTTCGATTTTCATTCTCCTTTTTACATATTTTTCATTTTGGTGGAGCAGATATTATGATACTTATCTTCCTTTCTTATTGGAAGCATGCAATGATGAAAACCGATGTTCGCTGGTATGCCTCATTTGATTATTAGATTATTCTTTGTGTGCTTTTAAGTTATCATGGCTTCGTTCATGCTAATGTTAATGCTTTTCAGTTTGCTGTTTATGGGATTGGCGTATGTGCGAGTTTGGTGGATCGATGTTCAGACCTCTTGTGGGAGGTAGTTTCCTTTCCTTTGCTTAGTTGCAAGACTATCCTTAAGATTATCCTCTCTCGAACCGAGTTTTTTTTTGCTTGCTTTTCTGCAGAGGCTCTTTCTCGATTGGATGTTGTAATAAGGCACCCTAATGCAAAGCATTGAGATAATGTGATGGCATATGATAATACTGTCTCGGCTCTTGGTAAAATATGCCAATTCCATCGTGTGACATAGATGCAGCTCAGGTACTTGTAGTTTTGGTTTTTCCTTTCGCCTATAATGCCTTCTTTTTTGTCATGGTCATGAATTTTCATCCAGTTGTCTCATCTTGAATAGGGAGTTGTTGTAAACCTTCGACATGGACACCGACTACCGCTTTCTTTTGTTTTTGGGTACTCTGCTCGAATCATGATTCATGATCAACTGTGACTGCATGTCCTATGAATGCAATCTTTCATCCTTGCATGAACATTAAGGGACAACTCTTTTCATCGACTTATGCCCACCCAAGTGAGCCCATATGTGGCGATCTTGGCGTTTCAGATCAACGGAAGTAATTTATTCCATGAAAATTATTAACACAATCTTGCTGTCAATTAATTTATTTGGTGATGGTGAGTTCATTCTAGCTTGCTAGGAAGCTACTCTGGAGACTACACTGGCATAAGCCTCCCCAATTGTCTAGAATCGTTGAAAATCTTGTCAATTTTATTATGGTTTGAGAGGATATGTTACTTTATAATTTTCAGTTTATTTGTGTCTATATTTTTATATTTGGTGATTTAATTTTAATTTCATTTATACAGAAAGTGTCAGAAGGGAAGACTGATGATGCAGATATCAAGTCCAAATACAACCGTAGTGTATACAATGGGACCACCACTTTATATAGTAAGACTAAAACATCAAGTATTACACCAAACATTCATTAATTTACCTTATTTATTTATCATTGTCTTTAACTATCGACTTGATATGATAGAAGTTGAGGATAAAAAGTTAGTATGATTTGTGAATCTTATGATTTGGATATTTTTTAAATGTAGTTATACTTTTTGGATGTTTAAAGTCGTATTTTAGAGATTAATGAATCTTATGATTTGGACATTTTTTTTGATTTGTATGTTTGAGGTTGTTATCAGCTTGATATGATAGAAGTTGAGGATAAAAGTTAGTATGCAGTTTGTTTGGTGTATGGATATTAGATTTTTTTGCTTACTTCATAGTTGCTGCTTCTGCTTGGTTTGTAACAGGTTGCATTTTATAAGCTATTGTTTACATACGGTTAGGCAAGGTCATGTTCCTATATATATATATATATTATATTAAAAACAACTTTCTACGGCATGCAAAATTATGCCGTGAAAAGTGTAATGATTTATGGCATGTAAGAAAATGTCGTAGAAGATTATATACGGCATACAAGGCATGTCATAAATATATTAAAAATGACTTTCTACGGCATACAAAATTATGTCGTGAAAAGTGATGATTTATGACATGCAAGAAAATGTCGTAAAATACTATATACGGCATACAAAGTATGCCATAAATATATTAAAAATAATCTTCTACGGCATGCAAAATTATGTCATGGAAAGTATGATGATTTATGACATGATAAAAATGTCGTGAAAAGTTATATACGACATACAAAGTATGTCATTAATGTTTAATTTATTACTTTTTACAACTTTACCTGCATGCCGTAAATGACGCTCAACTTTCCACGGCATGTCATATAACAGCATTTGTGTGCATGCCGTGAAAGAGTTTTTACGGCATGCATTGCAAGTCGTAAAAAGTCAATTTTGTTATAGTGACTACTTCTAAGGCAGCATGATCAAGCAATCATGGAGGAGTAGTTTGACAGTTTGAAGTGCAGTTCGATGGTCATCCTTGAGGAGTATAAATAACAGGGAAGCCCCCAGAAAAAACCCCCAAACTCAGATCCAACAAACCAGTCATTTACTTTATATTTTCTTTTCCAGTTTTACATTTCCAGTTTTTACATTTCCTGCACTTTAAATACCTGTTCTTTACATTCCTGCACTTTAAATTCCTGCACTGCACTTCGTTCATAGGAGTAGTTTCAAGTAGATTGTTGTTGTAAACCTCTACGAGACTGAGTTTGGATCATTGTAAGTTTTCATCTTAATGAAATACTTCAATTGTTCGTCATTTAACTGTTATTTTGCTTAATTTCTCCTAAGTCAAGCCACCAGTAAAAGTCCTCTTCATTGAGGCTAAAATAACTAAAACACAATCGTCTGATAATTGGTTGGCAATTATAATTTCTATAAGGACTGATTGATCCTTACTGGCACGCTCGTATTTACACAAATGCCCTTCGAAAGCCAAAAAGCCAACATACTATTGGCCAACTATCCTTAAAGACTGCATAGAGTATGCAAAGGGTTGCCAGGCATGCCAAAAGCATGGCACAATAAGGCATGTGCCCATAACTAACCTACATACAGTAGTGAAGCCTTGGCCATTCAAAGGATGGGCTATGGATATGATGGGAAAAATACACCCACCTTCTTCGAAGCATCATTGTTTCATTCTAGTAGTCACTGATTACTTTACTAAGTGGGTCGAAGGTCGTATCCGACTAGTGATAGGCAGCGACCACTAGTGGTTGAGCCTACAATGGACATAATGCATGCTAAAGACAAGAGGCCTTTATATGAATCCAGGCCACCTAACTATTACAAAATGGAGAGCAGTCATTCTGAAAGAAGACTGGAGAAAGGCTCAATTCATGGGATCAAAGCCAGAGATTGGCCCTCTAGACCAACCTCACGCAGGACAGAAAGTGGCTACTTTCATCGAAGGTCTGAATCAGGCTCAAAACATGAGGTCAAGGATCTCCTTGAATATGGGCCCGAGCACGTAGTCTTGCTGCACATGGTGACGAGGAACAAAGATACGCCCATCGGTAGCGCTTTTCTCCCCAGCCTTGTACTTCTCACATTCTGCATCAATAAGCCTTTTCAAGGCCAGTTGGGAGTAAAAGGAGAGCCATGGGGTGAAAGCCCTAAAAGATGGCAAATATCAAGAACGGTGGGGGCCATCATGCCGCACCGAAATTGGAAGAAATTAAAAGCCATATTCCAAAAACATAGAGCAGCAGGAATTAAAAAGGGGTCCTCAGGGATGATGAACCTGGAAAGACGAAGAGCATCGAGGATGCAGACCTCCTGTAGGTCATCTTCTCTCACAGGCACAACCCTGTCATACCATTCCTCTCATTCGGTTCTCAATGTCGGCCAGCAACGATGAGGCCGGGTCATTCTCCAATTGCTCCAGTCAAGCCCTCCTTCGTAGAGAAGAAAGTGATCCTCCAAACGAGGGTATAAAGCTGGGAGTTGGTTAGGGGCCTCCCGAAAGATGGGACCTAGGACGTACTCTTGTTGATTGCTGTGGCGAGGAACAAAGAGACGTCCATCTATGGCGCTGACTTGGTTCAATTGTATCCCATCGAAGAAAGCCTTGATGTACAAAGGCTTGACATGTTGTATCATAGAATTCGAGGGATATTCAAAAGGATATGAGAGGTTAATGCCCACCTCTTCTTCGCTCTCATATTCAGTTTCCATTGGGGTAGCCATTCCAGAATCATCCTGTACCATACTCACTTGTGAATCTTCACTAGAGACTGGAATTGGATCAACTTCTTGACCATCTTGGTTCTCATCCCCAGCTTCGAACTCATGAGGTAGTATATGTACCATATTGACTGATACTGGAGGAAATGAGCCAAACTGGATGGCTGGATGTGCCTGTTTCCCCTCTTGGCTACCTTGATCAGTTACCTCAGAAGCATCCTCCATGCTGCATTCTGGCACTTCATTGCTAACAGGTTCTTTTGAATGGTTTTTCTCGACTGGTTTTTCAACTAGAAATGTTTGCTCAGCCATGAAGGCTTATAGGTTAGTTCCACCAAATCTCTGAATTCAGTTCAGTCAAACTTCTTTCGAAGCCTGAACTCTAGGCCATTTTGAGCCAATCTTACGAATTCTGGCTCTGGCAGGATGACTCTACATTTATTTCAAGCCCTTTTAAATCTAGTAATAAACTGAGTAGCCTTTTTTTCAAGCCTTTGACTCAATCTAGCCAAGTCTGCCATGGAAACCTCTGGCTCCAATTGGAAGAATTGGACATGAAATGCCTCTTCCATTTGTTGCCAATTTTGAATGGAGCCAGGTGTAAGGTTGATGTACCATACAAATGCACCCCCAGTTAGAGAATTTGGGAATAATCTTAGTTTCATATAGTCATGATTAGTAAATTCACCGCATTGAGCAGCAAACCTAGCAATATGTTCTATTGTTGATTGGTTTCCACTCCCATAGAAAAGGGTAAAATCTAGTATCCTGAACCCCCTTGGGTATTCATGTACCCTATCTACCCATTCTGGGTATGGTTTTCTGTATACAAGAGTCTGGACCCCCTGAGCCATCGGTCCACACATCTCCCTAACAATATCCGCAATTTGGTCCCTAGGGACCATATTTTGTGCCTGCTGAACCACTACTGGAGGGACAAACACAGGATTTGGTGGACAAACTTGTGCTTGTGGTCTTCTTGGTCCATAAGGTGGTACATTTGGGACTGGTTGTCTCTGTGGTGCAGGTTGCTGTTGGAGGTATAAGTAACCCCTTTGAGCCTGTCCTGCGAAAGGACTTGCGAAAGGTACTGGAACAGGTGCTGTGTCCCTTCCATTTGCAGGCCAACCTTCCAACCCCCCAGGTATAAATTCGAATAAGGGATTATTATATCCCCTAGTGCCAGGTATGGCTTCGAACATGGGATTTGTAACCATTCTTACGCCAGTTTCTTGTACTTGACCAGATCCACTAACTTGTGTGGCTTCATTGTTGAGTACTGAGGCATTTTGGCCTGCTATAGGCCTCGAAATGGGTTCATACCAAGACTAAGGTGATGGTCTTTCATAGTTCTGATTACTAGTTTGACCATTAGAATGTCCATTAACTTGCATAGGCTGTTTGTCTCTAGCCAATCTTTGCTGAGGGACATTTAAAACTTCCTCTGTGTGTCTTGTGTTTGTTAGTTGGTGGTTATTCATTCGATCGAAAAAGGATGTTGCCCACCTTTCCATTGTGTTCATTAATTGTTGTCCCATAGCATCTACTAGGCCATCCCATGGATTTGTTGGCTGAGTAGATAGAACAATGGATGGTCCAATTCCTTGGTTTCGTCCAATATTATGAACATATGGTTCTTGTCCTGAAGTACTGGTCTGTTTGACCATAGGTTCTGATAACATGGGAGTTTCCACTGGATGTGTTACCACATTATCCTCTGGATTAGGTATTTCTACCTCTCCTTTTATGCCTTCTTCCAAGCGTTCATTTTCTCCTTGTCTTCTTCGTCTAGCCATTTCAATGAGTCCCATCGGGCGTGCCAAAAATATATGTTGACTTTCGAAGGGTATTTGTGTAAATGCGAGTGTGCTAGCAAGGATCAATCAGTCCTTACAGAAATTATAATTGCCAACCAATTATCAGACGATTGTGTTTTAGTTCTTTCAGTCTCAATGAAGAAGACTTTTACTGGTGGCTTGACTTATGAGAAATTAGGCAAAATAACAGTTAAATGACGAACAATTGAAGTATTTCATTAAGATGAAAACTTACAATAATCCAAACTCAGCCTCGTAGAGGTTTACAGCAACAATCTACTTGAAACTACTCCTATGAACGAAGTGCAATGCAGGAATTTAAAGTGCAGGAATGTAAAGAACATGTATTTAAAGTGCAGGAAATGTAAAGACTGGAAATGTAAAACTGGAAAAGAAAATATAAAGTAAATGACTGGTTTGTTGGATCTGAGTCTGGGGGTTTTTTCTGGGGGCTTCCTTGTTATTTATACTCCTCAAGGATGACCATCGAACTGCACTTCAAACCGTTGAACTGCTCTTCCATGATTGCTTGATCATGCTTCCTTAGAAGTAGTTCCACTACGCCATTACTTGCAGTTGGGCTTCCCTCCTATATTTGAATTTGAATGTGAGTAACCGTTGAAGCCACGTCACCTTGTATCTCTTCGCTGATCCAATGCTACTCAGACTACGCAAGAACCAATATTAACTGCCACGTGTACGATCATGATCGAAGATTAAACATTCTTCCTGTATTGCTCTTACTTTGCCACGTGTCGAACTGTAACTAGCTTTCACAAAATATGTAGCCAACATTACCCCCCGCACTAATATACCCAATATTTGGTGATATTAGTGGATCAAAGCCTTTCCCGCGCTTTTTGGAATGTGCATGGAGTCTATATTCTAGAAACACAACCGTTATTTATTGATGATCATTTGCATTAACTCTCTTTCAATCTTTTGAACGTCCCAATACCTTAGCATTCGAACAGACTATGGCCAAATCAACTTTTTCTCTATTGATCAGGCACATGAAGAGTCATTGAATAATGCTGCTTCCCCTCGAAAGAACTTCCATGCATTCATTAGCCATCTTTACCCGCCTCTCCATATTCAGGTCATGGATGTCTTTGCAAATTACCAATCTTTGGATTACGAACATATTGCCCTTAATCCTTCGGTTCAGAAAGTTACAAACATGGACATGGGAAATTCTTTTTCTGATTCACTCTTGGATTGTGAACAAACTGCCCTTAGTCCTTTCATTCAAAAGGTTGCAAATATGGACATAGGAGGCCCCTCTCCACAATCCTCTGGATGGGATAAGGCTGTGGCTTTAAATTCCTCCAGAGCTTCAGGCTGGTCAAGCTGGTCAGAACCTGAGGTCTGGGAATTAAGGGAGCGAATTAATCATCACTTTGTCGAATTCACCGACCCGTTGGACTTTCCTTCTTATGCGCAAAGCTCGGTGGTTTATCCTTACATGCCTATCGACTGTCGATGCAGTTTAGATGACAGTCTACTCGTGGCATGGTACACATCATCCATGCCTACAAAAATGGTACGACCTGTTCCACTTCCAGAAGAGGCACAGGGGTATAACCCTTCATTTTTAGCCAAGAAGGCGAAGCTTCATCCTTCTGACTGGCTTGATTGTGTCAATGCTCCTCAATTTCCTCTTTCTTTCGAAATGGGGGCCTTTATACCTCCTCCTTCGAAAAAACTTTCCTGGATAAAGAAGTTGAGGCTTACCCTTTCTGCAGAGAAAGTTTTCCCTCCTTACGAGCCTCCACCTTCTCCTACTCCAGCTCAACAAAAGCAAGCCCAACTCCTGCTTGCAGCCTTTTCTCACCTACCCTTCAATGTTCTTGAGGAAGATGTTCCCCTTAAGAACTTTTGATGGGCTTGTAATATTCTGACTCGGGGCCACGTTCTCAACCCCATTGCTCAAGCAGAACTTCACACGTTTTTGGACCAACTTCCATCACTTCTCCATTGGCACCGCACTTCTTTGGCCACCACTCAATCCTTGGATCAACTTTCATCGCTCCGAGTTCATTCTCAATATGAAGCAGAGAACCTCGTCGAAAAATACGACGACTTTCAAAATAAGGATTCTGTGTACTGGGATGATTTGGAAATAGATGAGTTGGAACAAGGACTAAGAGAAACGGCGTTCAAAATAAAGGCTGAGGAGCTTTTTTATGAAGTGAGAACACATCAACTCATGCAACCAATGTTAGAAGAAATAGATGATAGAATAAAGAAAGAACAGAAATTCATTGATCATAGTTGGACTAAGTTTCATGATCTTGTTATTTATTCCATTCCCTATTTTTATGCGCTTGAGTTTGTACCCAAATAGGGTTATTCGATGTAATCACTTTTGCTTAAATATAATTAAGACTTTTCCTCTGTTCGGCATTATCTCTGTTTGCCATTAAAAGCAAATTCAAGACTTTGAACTGAACAATCTCATCCTTCGAACATGGACTCAATTGTCTTAAATGAAACACTGCAAAGAACCAATTATGAACTTTTCCAATTTATGGAATAAAGTTAACAGTTTTTTACTAATTTTCAATCAGAATCAGCGTTTCGAATCTAGCAATCTCATACTTAAAGCTTGTTTCAACCATAATCAACATCTGACCATGGTTACTATGATCAATTTAGTTTTAAATTGACCATCTTTTGCTTCAAACAACAGTTCATGCTGCTTTAGTTCCGCATACAACTTTTCTGTGAACCAACCATTGGTTTTGATGTTTCGAACACCAAATCCTATCCTTAAAGAGTCTCAAGTTTTGCCTCGAAGGACATTACCTTCGTTAAGAAACCTAAAACAGGTCTTTAAACCTTTCGGAGCAAAACAAACACTTGAGTATTCTTATATTTTTATTTTTTTTTTAAGTATGAAATGTGCTTCGAAGCCGGCTTCTCTGTTTCGAAGCCATTGTTTTTTGGCTTTTGGCGCCAAAATTTGGCTTCGAAGCTAACCTCAGTATCTGGGCTGTGTTTTTCCCTCCAAAAGTATCAATATTAAAGAAAACTCTTCGTATTCATACTTCTAGTACTTAACGACTTACGCAATATAATTTTCAGACAGAAAAGTTTTTAAAAACCCTTTTGTTTCCTGCTCTGAAATCACTTGCTCTTTTAACGCACAAACCCTACCGATCTTCTGTTAACCCTCTCTTCCTTGCTACTTGCTATCAATGGATCCTTCCTCACTGAAAGTGCTCACTGGCGACCGTATCAGCCCTACCATGGCTTTGAAGAAATGCATTGATGAAGAAATCGCCAAGCTAACAACTGGTGGGTCAAGCGCCATAGATGGACGTCTCTTTGTTCCTCACCACAACAACCAACAAGAGTACGTCCTAGGTCCCATCTTTCAGGAGGCCCCTGACCAACTCCCAGCTTTATACCCTCGTTTGGAGGATCACTTTCTTCTCTACGAAGGAGGGCTTAACTGGAGTAATTGGAGAATGACCTGGCCTCATCGCTGCTGGCCGACATTGAGAACCGAATGGGAGGAATGGTATGACAGGGTTATGCCTGCGAGAGAAAATGACCTACAGGAGCTCTGAATCCTCGATGCTCTTCGTCTTTCCAGGTTCATCATCCCTGAGGACCCCTTTTTAATTCCTGCTGCTCTATGTTTTTGGAATATGGCTTTTAATTTCTTCCAATTTCGATGCAGCATGATGGCTCCCACCGTTCTTGATATTTGCCATATTTTAGGGCTTTCACCCCATGTCTCTCCTTTTACTCCCAACTACCCAGACCTCCCTGTCAAATTTTCCCTTCCAGCCTTAAACTCTTCTTACAATGACTTCATAAAGGCTAAAAATAAAAGGGAAGGCCTCGTGAGAGACAGAGAACTATTTTCCTTCATTTTATACTGGTTGTACAAATTCTCTTTTGCACCTCATCTTAGAGGATTATGCCTGAGTTCGCTCCACTTGTGAAGGCACTTGTCTTGAAAAAACACATAGCTCTTGCCCCTTATCTTTTAGGTCATGTTTACAAAGCTTGCTCCGAATTTTGCGAAAAACCTTTTCATGTTAACCAAGGAGGTCCCCTCTGGGTGTTTCAACTCTGGCTCTTCGCCTATTTCACTGACCTACATCCCAAATGTCTAAAATTCCTTGTTCAGGATCCTAGTACTTATGGGGAAAAGTATGCTAAGATTGCTCTCTATCCTGTTTCCTTTGCTTATTACCTTACCTTCTTTCACCAACTTTCTATTTCTCCATCTGCCACTTTCTTTTGTCCTTTTGATGCCACTAAAGGACCTGCCTGGCTACAAACCTTTTGGCTGATAAGGAGTGTTCCACTTCACCACACGAAGATATGTGGGCTTCAATTTTGCTACCGATGGAGTTGTTCATTGGCACTTTAAACCCTCGAGCTTATAAATGCATATCTGAGGTGTACTGCCCTTCTCAATTCGCCAGACAATTTGGGCTTACTCAAGGGATACCTGTTCCACTTTGTAGTCTCTCGAATGTCCACCTCACGGCTAGAAACCTGAGAATATCCAAATCCAAGCTAGAGGCGGCAACATTAAAATTGCTGAAGGAATTGAGTAAATTCAAATTTGTCCCTTTTCTTCCTTCTGGCTTAGTCTTGAAAAGATTCCAGAACTGGTGGACAGCCAATATGGAAGTGCGCCTATCTGCTAATCCTCATGACTTACTGATAAGGCTAGGAGCGCCTTCGAAGACTAAATCAACAACAGTTGAGAACATTCCCTCCCTTTCTACAGCTACTACAACTTCTCCTGCAGCCTCATCCCCTCCAGCTAGAGTTACTAGAGCTGCTTTGAAGAAGGGTAAGTATTTTCAAGTTTTTTTTTTTTTTTTTTTGAATCTTTTGTTTGTTTCCCTTACACTCATGTTCTTTGGTGCAGAGTCCCCACAAGAAGAATCCCCCAAGAGAGCTGAAACTTTAGCTACTCTTAAAGAGAGACAACAACAGAAACAGAAAAGGAAGCTAATCCTCCCTCCTGAGGAATCTGAATCTCAGGCAGAAGAGAGAGAGGTTGAGCAAGAACAAGAAATACCTTTGCAAAGAATAAAGAGACAAAAAGTGGCTGTCTCCTCATCCGATATAATCGAAAATCCTGTTCATGAGGCAACTACCACAATAGTGGAGAAAGAACTTACCTCTGAAGAATCTGAACCCCAGGTTGAAGAAAGGGGGGTTGAAAAGGAGCCAGAGTATCCTCGCCAAGAAGGAAGAGAAAGAAAGTGACTGTTCCTGCTACTGACTTGGTTGAAGACCCTATTCATCAAGCAGCTGCCAAGGCAGTAGAGTAGGAACATTCCAAAGCCATGATTGTCTTCGAGAGGGCTGAGAAGAGACGGCAGCAACAATTTCTAAGAGAGGAAACTGCTGCTGCTGATGCATTACAAAGGGAAACAGCAAGAAGGCAACAGACTGCCGAACATTATTCCCTTCGCAGCTCTCCCATTATTTCTAAAACAAGTAATTTCTTTTATGCTTCTACTGTTTTTCCCTTGTCAGCTTTTGGTATTGAAGTTTGACATTACTTTACGTCTCTTTCTCTTGCAGCAACAACTACTGCGTTTATCTTTCCAATGAGGCCTCCCTCAAACTCAGTTGAAGTTGATCAAATGCAGAATGTCAGGGTTATTCAAATCGTACTCCCACTTCCAAGGCCTACATTCGATGTACCTTCTTTGAGCCCCAGCATTGTTGCATCTCTTCTTCTTAGCTTAGAGCCATACCTCCATTTCTTGACCTTTGACCTACCTCAGTCCACTTCTCCTTCGAGCCTTGCTCATCCTCTTTCTTTCACAGAAATTCCAACTGCTACTCCATCTCTAATGGCAGTTGATTCTCCTACAGAGGGTGTTGGTAGTTCTCCAACTCATAGTTCATTACCTTTACCTACTTCCAGCCCATCTTCACTTGATTCATGGGTGGCTAAGACCATAGAGATTGCCAAAGATGCTCCATCCACTTCTCCTATCCCTATGCAGTCCTTTATGCTTTCCACCACAACTCTCTCTACACTCCTCATGTCTACGGATGAGGTAGACATCTTCAAAGCCAGACTAGCTAGTCTCTTCGACATATCCTCTACCTCTCCAACATTGAATGTTGAAGCTGAGCCATTAGTTTTGGCCGACTCCTTGCTGGAAATTTTTGAGAGCTCTTCTTCTTCCAGCAGCAAGCCTTCTGCACCTTTGATAGACCTAGACACATACCTGGAACTGTTAATTTCTTTTTCGAGGATTCCCTTCCAAGCTCTGCAAAGGCCTATAATCAGAAATGGGTTCCTCCAATACTGCAAAATTGTTGAGCAGTCTGGCATGAATATTTCAAGTCATCTATCTCAGGCAGCAGCTACTATCGACTTCTACCTCAGCATTTGTCATGCTGTTAAGGCTGCGGATGAAAAACTGGCTAGAGATCAGAGTTTTGTTTCCTAAGTGCATATCGAAGTGTCAAATCTGAAAGAACAACACTCCTCTGCCTCCCACTTTCGAGTCCAGCTGCTGGAAAGGAAAGCTCAGCTTGAAGAGGAGCTGTCCGCAGTGAATCAAGCCTTAGTCCGAACTGACACCAAATTTCAAATCACCAACCAAGGATTAGCTGATCGAAAGGAAGAGATGGCTACAGCTATTCAACTAGTTTTATCACTTAGCAATAGAAAATCTGTTGTAAAAAAACAATTAAGACATTATAATGATTTTTGGGTCAATTTGTGGCAAAATGTACTTAACTCTTTATGAAAAATAAATTCTTGTCAATCATCTGAGTAGTCTTGTGTTCTTTTGCTTGACATTTATTCTACTCCTTGTGTTTCCCAAATAGTTGGAAAATAAGGCTTTAAATATCTGTCATTGATCTTTTTGGGATGTATGTATCCGTTCAGATTTCTTAAATGGTATGCCCCAAAAGGCAGGACTCTATGAATTTGATATGGTCCTTCCCAGTTAGGTGACCATTTACCAAATTTATGGCTTTTAATTCCTATTGGGAGTATTGTTTTCCATACCAAATCACCTTCATCAAAGCCAATGTGTTTGACTTTCTTATTATAATTCTTGGCTGCTTTCCTCTTTTAGAAAAGAATGCTATTCAATGTCAAAATTCTGGCTTCATCTATGCTTTCTAATTCCAAACACATATTTTGATGGTACTACTCAGGATCTAACTGATCTTGGCATCTTACCCTCAAAGATTTAACATTAATCTCCACAGGTAACACTGCATCATGCCCATATACTAAGGCATAAGAAGTGACTCATGTGCTTGACCTTGGGGAAGTTCTGTAAGCCCACAAAACATCCAACAACAGGTTATGCCAATCCCTAGGATTATCTTCCACAACCTTTTGTATTCCCTTTTTCAAAGACTTATTGGATGATTTAGCTTGACCATTGGCTTGTACATAATAGGGTGTGGAATTAACAAGGCTAATTCCAAACTCTGCCACAAAAAACTTCACCATTTTCCCATCGAACACAGTCCCATTATCCACAGTTATGGTTTGTGGGATGCCAAATCTATGGATCAAATCTTTAATGAACCCAATGACCTCTGTCTGGTCTACAGCCTTGTATGGCTTGGCTTTGACCCACTTAGTAAAGTAATTAGTGGCCACTAGAATGAAACAATGATGCTTCGAAGAAGGTGGGTGTATTTTTCCCATCATATCCATGGCCCATCCTCTGAATGGCCAAGGCTTCACTACTGCATGTAGGTCAGTTATGGGCACATGCTTTATTATGCCATGCTTTTGGCATGCCTGGCAACCCTTTGCATACTCTATGCAGTCTTTAAGGATAGTTGGCCAATAGTAGGAATGCCTTCGAAGCAACCATCTCATCTTCACACCAGGCTGATGAGCACCACAGATGCCTTCATGAATCTCAGCCATAGCTGTTAATGCTTCTTTTGGGCCTAAACATTCCAGCAACAAACCATCTCCTCCCCCTTTTTGTAGAGAGCATTACCATATATCATGTATTGCATAGACTGCAATTTAATTTTCCTGCTGGCCTTCGAAGATGGACCAACCAAGTACTGCATTATTGGATGCCTTCAATCCTGTTCTTGTAAGTCATTATGATTGACTTCCAAGACTACATTTGAAGTTCGAAGCTTTCTAAGCCACATCATTAGCTCTATTATTCAAGAATCTTGGAACATAAGTTACATTTGCTATTTGAAATTGAGAAAGCAGATGTAATGCAACAACATAGTATGGTAAAATGCTTATGCTTTGACACTTGAAAATCCCTTTCACTTGGTTAACCGCCAATTGAGAATCTCCAAATATGTCAACTGCATGAACTTGTAATCCAATAAGAATTTCTAGTCCCACTATTAAGGCTTCGTATTCAGCTTAGTTATTAGAACAGATAGCTTCATCCACTCTGAAACCATGTGTGGTTTCTACCCCTTGTGGAGACCTAATCACAATACCAATTCTAGTTAAGCCATTGGCTTTCGACCCATCGAACCACATCCGCCATGGCTCAACACTAGCCATACCAAGTTCTATTATCTCTTGGCTCTCTGTTTCAGATGGATGGTCTGCTAGAAAATTGGCTAAAACTTGCCCTTTTACTACCTTTTGAGGAACATATTCTAGATGAAACTCTGATAAGGCTAGTATCCACTTGCCGATTCTTCCCCTCAACATAGGTCTAGATAACATGTACTTAACCAAATCTGTGGTTGCAATTACCAAGACAGTTGTAGGTAAAAGATAGCATCTTAATTTCATTGTAGCAACATACAAAGCAAGACATAGTTTTTCAACAGCTGAATATTTACATTCACAAGAATTTAAAAACCTACTAAGGTAATAAACAGCTTGCTCCTTGCCTTCTTCATTATCTTGGGCCAAGAAAGCTCCCAATGAATCTTCTGCTGCAGCGATGTACAACTTCAAGGGCTTATCACGCTTTGGTGGCATCACCACTGGAGGGTTGGCCAAGTAAGCTTTGATACCTTCGAAAGCAATTTGATGCTCTGTTGTCCACACAAATTCCTCTTCATCTTGCTGAGCTTTCCTTTCCAGTAGCTGGACTCAATAGAGGAGTGTTGTTCTTTCAGATTTGACACTTCGGTGTGCACTTGGGAAACAAAACTCTGATCTCTAGGTTCCCTCAGCAGGAATTAAAAAGGGATCCTCAGGGATGATGAACCTGGAAAGACGAAGAGCGTCGAGGATGCAGAGTTCCTGGAGGTCATCTTCTCTCGCAGGCACAACCCTGTCATACCATTCCTCCCATTCGGTTCTCAATGTCGACTAGCAGCGATGAGGTCGGGTCATTCTCCAATTGCTTCAGTCAAGCCCTCCTTCGTAGAGAAGAAAGTGATCCTCCAAACGAGGGTATAAAGCTAGGAGTTGGTCAGGGGCCTCCCGAAAGATGGGTCCTAGGACGTACTCTTGTTGGTTTCTATGGCGAGGAACAAAGAGACGTCCATCTATAGCGCTTGACCCACCAGTTGTTAGCTTGGCGATTTCTTCATCAATGCATTTCTTCAAAGCCATGGTAGGGCTGATACGGTCGCTAGCGAGCACTTTCAGCGAGGAAGGATCCATTGATAGCAAGTAGCAAGGAAGAGAAGGTTAACAGAAGATCGGTAGGGTTTGTGTGTTAAAAGAGCAAATGATTTCAGAGCACGAAACAAAAGGGTTTTTAAAAGCTTTTGTATTTGAAAATTATATTACGTAAGTCGTTAAGTACTAGAAGTACGAATACGAAGAGTTTCCTTCAATATTGATACTTTTGGAGGGAAAAACACAGCCTAGATATTGAGGTTAGCTTCGAAGTAAAATATTTGGCTTCGAAGCCAAATTTTGGCGCCAAAAACAACGGCCAAAGCGGAGAAGCGACACATTTCATACTTAAAAAAAATATATATAAGAATACTCAAGTGTTTGTTTTACTCCGAAAGGTTTAAAGACCTGTTTTAGGTTTCTTAACGAAGGTAATGTCCTTCGAGGCAAAATTTGAGACTCTTTAAGGATAGGATTTGGTGTTCAAAACATCAAAACCAATGGTTGGTTCACAGAAAAGTTGTATGTGGAACTAAAGCAGCATGAACTGTTGTTCGAAGCAAAAGATGGTCAATTTAAAACTAAATTGATCATACTAACCATGGTCAGATGTTGATTATGGTTAAAACAAGCTTTAAGTATAAGATTGCTAGATTCGAAACACTGATTCTGATTGAAAATCAGCCAAAAACTGTCAACTTTATTCCATAAATTGGAAAAGTTCATAATTGGTTCTTTGCAGTGTTTCATTTAAGACAATTGAGTCCAGGTTCGAAGGATGAGATTGTTTAGTTCAAAGTCTTGAATTTGCTTTTAAAGGCAAACAGAGACAATGCCGAACAGAGGAAAAGTCTTAATTATATTTAAGCAAAAGTGATTACATCGAATAACCCTATTTGGGTACAAACTCAAGCTCATAAAAACAGGGAATGGAATAAATAACAAGATCATGAAACTTAGTCTAGCTATGATCAATGAATTTCTGTTCTTTCTTTATTCTATCCTCTATTTCTTCTAAAATTGGCTGCATGAGTTGATGTGTTCTCACTTCATAAAAAAGCTCCCCAGCCTTTATTTCGAACGCCGTTTCTCTTAGTCCTTGTTCCAACTCATCCATTTCCAAATCATCCCAGTACGCAGAATCCTTATTTTGAAAGTCGTTGTATTCTTCGACGAGGTTCTCTGCTTCATATTGAGAATGAACTCGGAGCGATGAAAGTTGATCCAAGGATTGAGTGGTGGCCAAAGAAGTGCGGTGCCAATGGAGAAGTGATGGAAGTTGGTCCAAAAACGTGTGAAGTTCTGCTTGAGCAATGGGGTTGAGAACGTGGCCCCGAGTCAGAATATTACAAGCCCATCGAAAGTTCTTAAGGGGAACATCTTCCTCAAGAACATTGAAGGGTAGGTGAGAAAAGGTCAAGCGGGGAGTTGGGCTTGCTTTTGTTGAGCTGGAGTAGGAGAAGATGGAGGCTCGTAAGGAGGGAAAACTTTCTCTGCAGAAAGGGTAAGCCTCAACTTCTCTATCCCGGAAAGTTTTTTCGAAGGATGAAGTATAAAGGCCCCCATTTCGAAAGAAAGAGGAAATTGAGGAGCATTGACACAATCAAGCCAGTCAGAAAGATGAAGCTTCGCCTTCTTGGCTAAAAATGAAAGGTTATACCCCTGTGCCTCTTCTGGACAAGGAACAGGTCGTACCATTTTTGTAGGCATGGATGATGTGTACCATGCCACGAGTAGACTGTCCTCTAAACTGCATCGACAGTCGATAGGCATGTAAGGATAAACCACCGAGCTTCGCGCATAAGAAGGAAAGTCCAGCGAATTGCCTGAATTCGACATAGTGATGGTTAATTCGCTCCCTTAATTCCCAGACCTCAGGTTCTGACCAGCTTGACCAGCCTGAAGCCCCGGAGGAATTTAAAGCCACAGCCTTATCCCATGCAGAGGATTGTGGAGAGGGGCCTCCTATGTCCATATTTGCAACCTTCTGAATCAAAGGACTAAGGGCAGTTTGTTCACAATCCAAGGGTGAATCAGAAGAAGAATTTCCCATGTCCATATTTGTAACTTTCTGAACCGAAGGATTAAGGGCAATATGTTCGTAATCCAAAGGTTAGTAATTTGCAAAGACATCCATGACCTGAATATGGAGAGGCGGGTAAAGGTGGCTAATGAATGCATGGAAGTTCTTTCGAGGGGAAGCAGCATTATTCAATGACTCTTTATGTGCCTGATCAATAGAGAAAAAGTTGATTTGGCCATAGTCTGTTCGAATGCTAAGGTATTGGGATGTTCAAAAGATTGAAAGAGAGTTAATGCAAATGATCATCAATAAATAACGGTTGTGTTTCCAGAATATAGACTCCATGCACATTCCAAAAAGCACGGGAAAAGCTTTGATCCACTAATATTACCAAGTATTGGGTATATTAGTGCAGGGGGTAATGTTGGCTACATATTTTGTAAAAGGCAGTTACAGTTCGACACGTGGCAAAGTAAGGGCAATACAGGAAGAATGTTTAATCTTCGATCATGATCGTACACGTGGCGGTTAATATTAGTTCTTGCGTAGTCTAAGTAGCATTGGATCAGCGAAGACATACAAGGTGACGTGGCTTCAACGGTTACTCACATTCAAATTCAAATATAGAAGGGAAGCCCAACTGCAAGTAATGGCGTAATGGAACTACTTCTAAAGCAGCATGATCAAGCAATCATGGAGGAGCAGTTCAACGGTTTGAAGTGCAGTTCGATGGTCATCCTTGAGGAGTATTAATAGTAGGGAAGCCCCCAGAAAAAACCCCCAGATTCAGATCCAACAAACTAGTCATTTACTTCATATTTTCTTTTCCAATTTTACATTTCCAGTCTTTACATTTCCTGCACTTTAAATACCTGCACTTTAAATTCCTGCACTGCACTTCGTTCATAGGAGTAGTTTTAAGTAGATTGTTGTTGTAAACCTCTACGAGGCTGAGTTTGGATCATTGTAAGTTTTCATCTTAATGAAATACTTCAATTGTTCGTCATTTAACTGTTATTTTGCTTAATTTCTCCTAAGTCAAGCCACTAGTAAAAGTCCTCTTCAGTGAAGTTAAAAGAACTAAAACACAATCGTCTGATAATTGGTTGGCAATTATAATTTCTGTAAGGACTGATTGATCCTTGCTGACATGCTCGCATTTACACAAATACCTTTCGAAAGCCAAAAAGCCAACAGTAATTAATGCTATATCTTAGCTAATTACATAATCCATAACTGGAATTTTGGATGCCTAAAAAGATAGTATAACCCGAACATATTTTTTTTTGCCCCTTTTAGTCTTTATTGGGCGTGCCACTATAAGTTTTGGAAATTGTGAAGATTGGGGGTTGTGCTTAGCCACTATAAGTTTTAGTTTTATTATTTTGTTTGAAGGGGACATGTCAAAGACACGTCAAATGGAGTGTCCCTTCTATTTAATTTAATTTTTATTTTTTCCAAGGAACACAGTTGGGACACGCAGGGGACACACATGTTTAAATTTGGATAATCTATTAATTTATTTAAATGTAGTGGTTTATATATATATATATATATATTGAATTAATGTTAGTTTTTATTAATTTTGATTATTTAATAACATAATATTAATCTACATAGAAAATATATATAATAAAAATAATAATAATTTGCTGTGTCCCTTGCGTGTCCATGTCTTCATTTTTTTGAAATCACCGTGTCCCGTGTTCGTATCTGTGTCCGTATTTGTACCTTTATCTGTGTCCGTACTTCATAGGTTTTGGGAATAGTGATAAATTTAGAATCTACGTTATACGGACTCGTTAGTTTTGGCAAAGTACCTGTGTTGACACAACACAACATGACACGGGTACGGATACGGAATCCGGCTGGGATATGGCATGGAAGAAGTGGATACGGCATACAAAAGTAAGAAGAAAGATGGCATACCTGCAATTAGGGCTACGAAAACTGCGATTACGGCTTTGATCCTGCCATTAGGGCTTCAATCTTCTCTCGATCGGTCTTCTTCTCTTCTCTCACTCTCACTCTCATTATCACTCTCGATCGTTCTCTTCGTTTCTCCTCTCTCTGTTTCTATCGACTCCGCCTTTCCCCTCTCTGTTTTCTTCTCATTATAATATATCGTAAATAATATAATGAGAGTAACTCTTTTTGTCTTCCAAGAAAAGGTGTACTGGCTTTTTGAAAGTTGTTACCAACAAGTTAATAAATTTTCACCTTTTCATCTACCAATCAAAAGTCAAAACAGCTAGCATCCACCTACCAATTATATAATAATAAATCTAATTAAATCATATATAATAAAAAAATTAAAAATCTAATAAAATCTATAAAATACATTATCTATTTTTTTATTTATTTTAACATAATTTGTTATTCCTTATTATATTTTTGTTATTTATAATATATATATATATATATCAATTAAAAATAAAAAAAATAAATTATATGGATAGATTAAAAATTTTATCAATAAGAATAATACATAAGACAAAAATAATAAATGTATTTAAAAAATATCTATTTAACTCATTTTTATATAATAAATATATTTAAAAAATTAAATATTTAGCATATCCCTATTTGGATCCATAGCCACATATCTTCAATTTTTAGTTTTGAACTGTCCAACCCTTAGATAAGCACCTGCACCAAATACCCACACCTGAGTCCGTATAACGTAGTTTAGAATAGCTTTGGAAAAATTCTAAACAAATGAGCTTTCAGGATGATGTGCTATGGTAAATACTTTTTACAGATGATATTGTGTTAGTGGATGAGACTAGAGGAGTTAACACTAAGGGGTTGTTTGAAATGTCTTAAATAAGTGTACTTTTTGACTTTTTGGACTAAAAAGTTGAGAAAAAAAAATGTGGTTATTTGGGTTAACTTTTTGACTTTTTATGGAAAAATGTGTATTAAAAAATTGTATAAATTAGTGTGTAGGGAAAAATTATGATTGGGAGTTGTACAACCGTAATTTTTGACTTTTGGTGAATAGTGATAACTTTTTAACTTTTTGAGTAACTTTTTAACTTTTTTAAAAGTTGCCAAACTTGGCCTAAGTTGGAGATTTGGAGAAAAACACTTGAATCTAAAAGATTTAGGATAAACAGAACTAAGACAGAGTATATGGAGTGTAATTTTAGTATCAATCACAATAGAAGTAGAGGAGAAGTGAAGATTGAGAACCAAAAACTACCTAAGAGTGAACATTTTTATTATTTAGGATTGATTATCATAACGATTGAGGAGATTGGAGCAAATGTGGTCCACAGAATTAAGGCGGGTTGGCTTAAATGGAGGAGTGCGTCTAGAGTACCTTGTGATAAACGAGTACCCGTTAGACTAAAAGGAAAGTTATATAAAATGACTATTAGACCAGCGATGTTGGACATAACAGAATGTTGGACAACTAAGAAACAACATGTAGATAAGATGAGTGTTGTTGAGATGAAGATGCTAAGGTTGATGTGTGGCAAGACTAGAAAAGAAGTTAAGAATGAGTATATTTGAGAATGGATAAGAGTAGTACCGATAGAAGATAAATTGAGAGAGAATAAATTGAGATGGTTTAGTCATATACAACAGAGACCAACAGAGGCAGTAGTGAAGAGATGCAATACAATGACGGTAAATGGTAGTGCTAGGGGAAGGGTTAGACCTAAATTGACATGGATTTGTGTGGTAAATAGAGATATGAATCTCCTTAATTTGACTAACGACATGGCCTTAGATAGAGTCGAGTAGAGAAAAAGGATTCATGCAGCCGACCCCATTTGATGGAACTTAAGGCTTGATTTGGTTTAACAAAAGATAAATCAACTTATGAATAAGAGAGTAACTAGTTTAATAAGTGGATAACTACTTTCAAGAAGAAATATCCACAATAGTTTAATATCGTCATGTCAAATGTAAACAATAACATATTTTTATCTTATTTTTTGTTATGCATCTAGTTTGTTATACTTATTTATCTATTGCCAATTAAAACTGTAGAAAGCCATTTATCAAAAAAAAAATTAAAATTGTAGAAATCCTGATTTTGGGGTACAGAGAAAGAAGAGATTTTCATGATCTACAACATCATAAATGTTCCCACTCAATTGATTAATTACCTGTTTAAAGCGACTGATCTTCTCTGTCATAAGAATGTGTTGCAAGCATATTTGCCTTAAAAAATAAAAAAAAAAGATTAATCGACAGTTATAAAGAAGGCATATTTGGTGCCATAAGTCACTTTTATTTATTCCACTAAAGGGTCATGACTAGGTTGAAAATCCCAGATTCGAAACAGTTTGTGACAATATTTCTGTTTTCAGATGATGAACAAACAAGAATGGATACAAAATAAGAGCCATAAGCAAATTAAACTACGATGTATTGAAAAAAAAAATGATATATGAACAAAAAACAAAAATAATAACAAATAAGAAAAAAGAACGAGAATAAAAGCAATTCTAAACAATATATAAAATTCTAAACAATATATAACAAGAAGTGACATGTGAAGCATATGCCTTTAAAATAAATTTTAAAAAAAATGTTTTTAAGCGTAAGCAACAAGTAGTCACTTGTGAAGAATAATTCTCTAAAAAATAAGACAATAACCTTGTAAGGAATATAGACATTTAGCTTTATGCATAGGTCATACATCACTTTCAAGATCTTTTTAGCTTCGACCTCATTATGAAAATGCCATACTTCCCTACTAAAAACATCGTAGTATTTGTTTGGGCAATAGTTATTATTTTTTGGTGGATTAAATTGAATGATATTGTTAATAAGAAAATAATTCATGAAAAAATTGTTAATGTAGAGATAATTAGTGAGAGAATTAAGTAAAAATATGTTTATTTTGATAATAGAGTGGAAGATAGTTAGGCCTTGTTTGGGGATTTGTCTTTTTAGTTTAAAAGTCAAAAAGTCATTAAAAAAATCAAAAAACTAACAGCATATATCAAAAAGTCAAAGATTCTCTTTTCTCTCTACTTTTTGTACATTTTTTTGTAAAAAAATCAAAAAGTCATCCTAAATATATTAATTTTTTTATATCATATTTTAACCAAAAATCAAAAGGTTACTTAAAAAAGTTTGTTCCCAAACAAGACCTTAGTGATGTGTTAAATTATTTTTATATAAAATAAATAAAAAAAGCTATTTCTATATTAAAAAAAAAAACTAAAATAAATATTAAAATAAGCAGGTGTACTTGATAAAAAAAAAAATTTAAAAAAATATAGATATATATAAAATAGACTTAATTCACTCACTATTTTTCTAATTCTATTCAAAATTCAGCCAAGCTAATCTTCTTATTGAGGGGGATTACTAAACCCGACACACTATTAATCCCTCTCCCAAATCATCATCAAACAAGGTATAGATGGGACCCACACTCATAGTTTGGTCACATCACTTACACTATGTTCGGATTGAGTGATTTGGAGAAAACAGAAAAGAAATGGAGTAATATATATTTCTTTTATTTGTTTGGATAATCTAAGTAGAGAGAAATGAGAAGAAATGGAAAGAAATAGAGAGAAACTCATTTCTCTTATGAGCCTCATTTTCAATCTTCCCAAAAGTGGAGAGATTGGGAGAGAAAAGAAACCACTATTTTCATAATACCTATTTTGTCCCTATAAAAATATAAAAAATAAAATAATTGAAAATATAAAAAGGTTATTTTGGTAATATAACATAAAATAATTTCTTTTCTTTTCTTTTCTTTTCTCTTAATGAAACCTAACTAAATAAGAATGAGAGAAATCACAATCATTTCTTTTCTTTTATTTCTTCTTTATCCAAACAAAAAGGAGAGAAATCACAATTATTTCTTTTCGTTTCTCTTCTCTTATTACTTAAGTAATCATTTCTTTTCTTTTCTCTCTTAAGTTCCCAAACATAGTGTTATGTACCACATCACTTCAAACACAATCCATATTTCACGTTTTTTGTAAAAAATAAAAAAGTATACTAATCCAGCACTTCCCAAACAATCTGTAATTCATGAATGATTTGAGATATTCAAAATAAATACACTTTTTAAATTTTTATAAATATATATATATATATATATAAAGTAAAATAAATGATTAAAAAAATATTAATAAATATTAACCGGTATGACCTAAATAAATATATATAAATAAATAAATACACTTTTTTAATTTACCTCAAACACCTACTCAGTCTGGTCCCCTACCTTGCCAAACAAATATGGCCCATGTGTGCACTTAGCGTGCTCACGCGTTTAGTGTACGACATTCAATTTTTCAATGTACCAAAAATTAAAATAAAGACATTCTAGTATATGACTCTCTCTTGTACCCTGAACAATTCATGAATAACAAGTTTATTGTATCTTACCTAATATTTTCTTTAAAAAAAATTGTTTTTGATTTTTGAGAGTATATTGTATTTAGATTATAGTTTTAGATAAAATTTAAAAAGAAAAAAAAATATTAATAAAATATAAACTAATTTTTTCTCTATTTTCTTCTCATGTTTCTCATAAAAATGGGAGACACTACATCATTGAATGATATTCTCTTAAAAATTGGTCGCCATCAGAGTTGGAACCATAAATTTTGTGATGTAACATAAAAATAATTAGTTAGTTTTGATAAATGATTAATCAAAGATAATTTCTTACATAAGCTAAGATAAATGATTAAAAGAAACATTTTGTGAGAATAAAGATAAATAAAGCTAATAATTCTTTTTTTTCACTTTTTAAGTTTTGAACTACTTTAATATATTATTAATTAGATAACTATTTAAAGCCTCTTTGTTGGTTAACATAATATAATAAATAAAAATCATACATACTTCTTTGATTTTTAAAATTTTAAAAAGAAGAAGAAGAAATATGTATCTTTTGTATAAATAAAACCGTCTTAATGAAATTGAAAAAATTGAAAATTATCTCATTATACATTACAAAATACTAATGAAATTAAGACTTAGAGAAGTGATTTTCATTAAATTAAGAAGTCATCCCATTATAAATTTTACAAATACTTATGAAATATAAAGGAAATAATGAACTTTAGAAAAACTTGAGGGCTTTGGACCCTTGGCCCATATAATTCGGCCTATGATCACCACAGCTCAAAATAGTTATTGGAGCAGAAGATGATTTCCACCTTGAACCAACAAAATGGCTCACCAAACAAACTCTTGGGCTTGAGCTTGGGTTTTGATCATGAGATTATATACATAGAAAGGATTTTTCATATATAGGAAGAAAATTGAGGATGAGGGGTCGGCAAAAAGGGACTTGGGGGTGGCTCTGGTAGGTAGAGGTGGGGTAAAAGAGTGGGTTAAAAAAAAGAATAAAGCTATGGTTTTGGTATTTTTGATAATTCGAGATAGAGATAAAATTGTAATAAAAAATTGAAAAATAAGAATTCTTAGGGAATTTTTTTGTTGGGTAAATAGAAGTTAACATGAGAAGGTAGCAGACCAATTGTACAAGAGGAAGGGAGATTGCTGCTTGATATGAGGCCTTCGGTAGGTTTAGTCTAAGCATATTTTAAGAATTTGAATCATTTATATTGTATGTTTTATTAAGTAGATTATTATAAAAAAAAATTAAATTAATCAAACATTTGTAACTAAATCGAGCTGGGATTAAAATTCTTGTCCCAAGCTCAATTCGAAAAGAAAAAAATTGACTCATAATCTCATCATGCTAGATCCTATGGCTTCATTTGGGAAGAAAGGTTGAGTTGGGTTTGAGGCTATTTTAGTTACAAAAAAATAAAATAAACTTTTTAGCCTAATAAGACAAAACATCGCATCAAATCCATAATCATTATATTCTTTCTCTCACAAAAAGTTAAAAAAATTAAAAAGTTCTTCCCAAACGAGATTTTTTAACCCCAGGTTAAAATAGCTAAAAGGTCAAAAAGCCAACCCACTTCCCAAACGAACCATAAGCTAAATGAGTTTGGCTTCTCTCATGTGAGGTCCATTACGGGTCCCATTGTGATGATCCAAACTGTTCATATTGTAAAACCCTCCGTATATATTATTTATAAAAAAAAATTGAATCGACCCACTAGTTGTAGTCTTTTATTTTGTATGATTCTCTAAACAAATGGAGGATTCATTTTTAAAATATACTTGTTAGCTCATTTTTTTAAATTATCAAATTGATTATTCTTTTTTTTATAAATAATATATATTGAAAATCTTACTGAATTATTTGAATTATTGAAACCGTGGAGTTGCCACAACTTGATATGTGATACAAGCCCAGTTGAATAATTGTTTCGAGCCCAAAAGGCAATATTGAGTTAAACTGGGCCTATACCAAACCAAACGGACGGAGCGAGAAGAACCACCTCATCCCTCCTTTCCACACACTGGAACTCCTCCACACCACAGAACCTGGAATCACTCTCTCTCTCTTCAACAAAACCTTCTCTTTCCCCCTCTCTCTCTCTCTCTCTCTCTCTCTCTCTCTCTGCAAGTTCAACCGACCTCCATGGCTCTTCTAGCTCGAAACTCACATCGAATGGCCCTAATTGCATCACAGAGATCAGCAACAATCCACACAACCCTCCCATCACTGGCTCCGCCATCGCCGTCGCAGCCCACGCCCTACTCCCGCCCTCCGCCTCCGTCGACGACGTCTCCGGCTGGGATGTCGAAGGCGGCGGAGTTCGTGATCTCGAAAGTCGACGATCTGATGAATTGGGCTCGCCGCGGCTCCATCTGGCCCATGACCTTCGGTCTCGCTTGCTGCGCCGTTGAAATGATGCATACCGGTGCTGCTCGCTACGATTTGGATCGGTTTGGTGTCATCTTCAGGCCGAGCCCTAGGCAGTCCGATTGTATGATCGTCGCTGGCACTCTCACCAACAAGATGGCCCCCGCGCTTCGCAAGTATGTCCTCCCTCTCTCTCTCTCTCTCTGCATATGCATATGTATTTGTAGTATTTACAGTTGGGGATAATTGTTGTGGTGATTGAATTTTTTTTACAATTTGGTGTAAGGTGTTTTAGGGTATTCTAATTGTTGCATTGAAATTTTTTTTAGTGTCAACAAAGTACATGGGTTGTTAGTTAATAAAAACAAGAGTTTTGATAGGTATTATGGATCATAACGGAATTTTGGTCTATACCCACTATAATATCTCTTATCAAATTGGTGAGGAAGATCAGAATTAGAAATAGAGATGGATAGAACGAGCAAGGATATGAGCTGGTGTGAGTAGGAAACAAAAAATATATATTCTAGCACTATCATCAGCTATGGTTCTCTGCTTGGATGGAGGGGTTTGGTGAAAAAAAGAAATAGAAATGGTGAGAATAGGAAACCCTTTCAGGTGTTTGGATGGCTAGATAGGTGAAAAATGGTGAGAAATGATGAGAGATGGCGAGAAAAAGGATCCTCACGAAACGTATTTGTTTCTTATCAAAAGTGGTGAGATTTGGTGAGAAAAGAGTCGAGTATAAAAGGTTTTCTAAAATATTAAAATTACCCTTATGAAAAAACATAGCTTATTAATGTAAAAAGTTATTTTGGTAAAATGAAATACAACACTTTCCTTTCTTTTCTCTTATTTACACTATCCAAACAAGGTAGGCGAGAAACACATCCTCTTCTCTTTTATTCATCCAAGCATAATGGTAGACTATAATTTTTTTTTTTTTTCATTTTTTCTCATCTAGGTGAGAAATCACATTCATTTCTTTTCTCACCTCGCCTCACCTCACAATCCAAATGGATTTGCTATCCTGATTTTTTTCCCCAAATGATAAAGAGACATTTCTTTTTGGGTTATCTCTCTGTTTATAAGCGTGTATTATATATTTTATTATGCATAGAGTTTGTTGATGATTGATTGCAATTATATATTCTCTCGTTAGTGTGCAATTTTTTGGGTATTTGTGATTACTGATTTGATTTATATTCTCTCTTTACTGTGTTTGGAATTTGTGTTTTTCTAGTTAAGTTTGTTTCAATTTTCTCCGCTACATTTCTCTTGCATTAGGGAATTTAGGAATTACATATTTGAATTTGTTTTTGGTTTTGATGTTGTTAAATTTGTTTTGTCTCAGCTTCTCCCAGTTCCCAGAGTATAGAATCAAAAAAAGTGAACTTTCTACTTTTCTATTTCCCTGAGCTCTGTTATCAGAATCTTACGATTCATGATTCGATTCGCAATTTTTACAAAATCGATACGAATCTATGGGTGAAACTATTTTACAAGTGAATCTCTAGTAATCGCATGATTTATAATCGATTCACGATTCAATTCACTTTTCACGATTCATGCAATTTTTGATATTGTTGTGTCTGACATATTTTCGACTTTTTTTTCTCCATTTTTTTAGTGAAAATGACATAATATAACTTCCAATAGCTTTTAATATCAAGATAACCAACATATATATATGGTTTATTGTTATTTAGTGATCATGAAGTTTTTTCTAGAATCCAATCAAATTCAGTCAGACCCAACATATTTTTAACCTTTTTTCTCATTTTTTTCCTTAAAAAAACATAATATGTCTTCTGAAGATGTTTAAGATTAAAGTTACACTGTGAATTATATATAATATTGCTATTTATTAAATTAAATATAGTTGAATATTACATATGTGAGGTTAATTATACCTTTTAAAATGTTTTAGGCTTTAAAATAAAAGATTCTGAATAATTCTTTCTTATTATTTTCTCATTGTTACTTAGAAAAATATGTATGCTTATTGTCCAAATATCAATATCATTGTTAATTATTGTTACTTTGAAAATTGATAGTTTGTCTATTTGGTTATTATCTTTATTAAGAATGGTTGATGAGAAATATCTAAAAAAGAAAAAAAATGTAAGATGGTGATCTTACATAGAAACTTTTGTTAACTTCTTACATATTAAACTACGTGATTATCATTCAAAATAACATTTTCATTGATTTAAGTCTAATTATTTCCTATTCATAAGATATATTTAATATCTAAATGTGTAGATATATGTTTTTAAGTAATTTAAAAAAGTGGCTGAATCTTTACGATTCACGATTCGATTCGGTTCGCGATTCAGTACGAGACCATTTCGATTCACGATGCAAATTTCAATTTGACAACTATGTCCCTGAGAAAGATATGGGAATGAAATGCAACTCAATTTAGCTGAATGCATATCTTAGGTTTTATTGATTTTGTTAGTTCATTGCTCAATGAACTGAAACTTCCATTACTTTCTGCATTGTTTATGTTTTGTTAGAGTCAATCCTTCGGTTAGTTATTGTTTTAATTTGACATTTTTTATTTTTATTTATCTATTTTTATTTTTATCTTAGATGCTTTTGACTATGAAAAATTCTTAGGTCATGTGGATGAAGGGTAGGAACAAAGTAGATTCAAGGGAGAGGAGGCAAGTGGGGGCGATTGCCTCCACTGGATTTTGAAAAGTACTGTTGTTACCTATAGGCTATAGTTTATTTATTTCCAAAATAAAACGTGTGGAGAGCAATTTGATGAAGGTGTTGGAAAGGTCTTCATCTTTTTCTCTTGTAAAGTAATGATCTACAACATAAATTTGATGATTGTGCTTTCTATTGTTTTTTTTTTCTTCATAAAGGTTTTATCTATGTATGCACAGGTTTTATCTATCTATGTACATAACCAATTTTAATTTTTGTGTGTGTATATATATGCATCGATATATGTGTATGTAGGAAGTTTTGTTTCTCATTTGATTTTGATCTTGTTTGTTTTCATGATATACAAAGTGTTTCATTGATTTGAGTTAATAAGAGAATCTTGATTGTCTAATTTTTATTGTTTTTTGTCTAAACTAAATAGTTTTATATTTATTTCTGACTTGAAACTGGGTTTTGTAATCATACAATGATTTGTAAATTTTGTTAATATCTGTGTCTATTTGGAACTCTTTTTCTTTTTTTTTTTTGTAGTGTGTATTTGGAATTTGGAAATACAAATATTCATGTAGCTGACCCCATTTAATGGAACTTAAGGTTTGGTTTGGTTTAGTTTATCATGCAATACAAATATATTAGAAAAATCCACTACCGACTCTCTCTCTCTCTCTCACACACACACACACACACACACACACACACACACACACACACAAAGAAAAGAGATGAAAATGTTGTGTGCAAGAATGTTCCCACACTACATGCTGCTCTCAACCATATGCAAAAATAAAGACAAACCTGTTTAGTTCTTTGGGTTTGTTTCCTACAGCTTCCTTTGGACCTTGTTAGAATATGAACACATTACACGACATGTACACTCAAAATTTGAAAAAATGCAGGACACGACCATGTGCAAATTTTATGAATTTACTTTGTCTTATTTTTAAATATTATATATTTGTTCTATGTCAAATATTTATACTTATCAAATTCATCAATCTTTGGGCATGTCATTTAACCAAACCGAACCAATCCTTAAGTCCCATCAAATGGGGTCAGCTACGTGAATCGTTCTTCTCTACGTAGCCCTATCAAAGGCCATTTCGTTAATCAAATTAAGTAGATCCATATCTCTATTTACAACGCTAACTAACATTAATCTAGGCCTATCCTGTCCACTAACACTTCCATCTACAGTTACAGCATCGCATCTCTTTACTACTGCCTCTGTTGGTCTCCGTTGAATATGACCAAACTATCTCAATCGATTCTTTTTCAACTTATCTTCTATCAGTGCTACTGCTATCCATTCCAAAATACACTTATTCCTAATTCTGTCTTGTTTAGTCTTGCCACACATCCACTTTAGCATTCTCATCTCAACCGCACTCATCTTATCTACATGTTTCTTGGTTGTCTAACACTCCGTCTCATACAATATCGCTGGTCTAATAGTCGTTCTATAGAACTTATCTTTCAGTCTAGTGGGTATTCGTTTATCACACAGCACCCCAGACGCACTTCTCCACTTACACCATCCCGCCTTAATTCTATGGGTCACATCCGCATCAATCTCCCCTACTGTTGTGATAATCGATCCTAAATAACGAAAATGTTCACTCTTATGCAGTTCTTGGTTCTCAATCTTCACTTCTCCTTTGTTTTCATTGTTACTGTTAGTAAATTTACGCTCCATGTACTTTGTCTTAGTTCTGCTTATCCGGAATCCTTTAGATTCAAGAGCTTTTCTCAAAATCTCCAACTTTGCATTTGAGCATGTCATTTAGATTATAAAAAACAAAAAATGTGCCCTTGCATCCCCTAGCGTGCCCCAACATGTCCGCAATATGTCTCAAGTGTTTCCAGCATGTCCGACATGTGTTTCGGAGCGTGCCCGTGTCCGACACATGACCTTTAGAGAGGTTTCCATTTTCCATAATTCTGAACTGAAAGTTGATAATTTATAATAGGTAAAGACCCAAAAAAAAAAAAAAAAAAAAAAGACTCCATCTCTCAGTCACTTTATAATGAATGAGAAGGCAGGAAAGTCAGTACATGAATTTAGTTGAGTTGAGCCGCGCTGGAGCTCATCAAACACTGGACGAGCCGGGCTTGAGCTCGACTCAACTAATCTTTAGCGACCCAAGCATAAACAGTCCAAAGCTCAACTTGGCTTGTCTCATTTGCAGCCCTAGTCACATATCATGATGCAGTGGCATTCGTAACTCGAGTTGTAGCCGGCAGTATTATAGAATAGTGACGTTCATTTTTCGTGCCAAGACCATGTTAGTGATTTGGTTTTGGTTTTGGTGGCAATAAATTGTATTGAAGCTTTGGATTTGTAAGTAGTTTATAAACAATGTTGTTTGAAAGGTCAAACCTGTATATCTTGAAGGAATTATGGGACTTTTCATATGGATTGGAATGAGTGTACCCTATCCTGGCTTCATTTACAACCATGCTAAAGCAGGTCACTTCCAATGCAAATTGACCTTTCAAGGGATATTGCTTTTCATGTTGTTGTTGTTGTTGATTATCCGATTTATGTTTAATTGTACAGACTGCAAAAGGTGCTATTGTGAATCCAAAACTGACATGACATTTTGGTGCACCCTCAAGTTACTGCCTTCAAAACAATCAATCTTGTGTGCTACATTTCGCAGCTATGATGTTTTGGATGAGAGATTCTAAATTTAGCTTTTGTCACTTTTGTTTAAAGAAGTTGTGCCAAGAAGACACAAACATAAATGGGAAGTTCAGTTCTTGTAACAGATTGGCTTGGTGTGGCATTTATATATCTATTATCTATCTATATATATTAACCGCTTCCATCATAATGTAGCATCAGTATATACTTGGGAGGCTAAGTTTTGACCACCTTTCATGTTGAAAACTAATTGCAGGGTGTATGATCAAATGCCCGAGCCAAGATGGGTCATTTCTATGGGAAGCTGTGCAAATGGTGGTGGGTACTACCATTACTCATACTCTGTCGTTCGGGGTTGTGACAGAATTGTCCCAGTTGACATTTATGTCCCGGGTTGCCCGCCCACAGCTGAAGCCTTGCTTTATGGAATCCTCCAGCTGCAGAAAAAGATCAATAGGCGCAAGGATTTCCTTCATTGGTGGACTAAATAAGGTTATCACCTGCCAGCTTAATATAAATGTGTCGGGAAAAATAAAACCAACTGTACTAGATTTTTCTCTTGGTGAAGCGGCATATAAAGGAGGAGACTTGTTTTAATCTCTGTTATTGGAGATCACAAGAAGCCATATGTGTTCGATTTTATGTCTGTTTTGTGAAGCAACTGTTTTTGTCAGCATTCTTTCTAGGCACCACATGTGTTCTAAACGTCTTTTGAAGCTATTGATTGCTTGAATCTGATTATATCTTTGTATTTTTGTTTGTGTGTGGTATCACTTGAAGCTGTATGTGAATGTTAGGTCATTTTTATGTAAGAGAATATACAAATTTATTTGCTTGTGTTGTTGCATATGCTCTTTTTATTATGGCAAAATTGAAGTTCACTGTTGCATGGTGGAAGGGGTTGCAATCTGGACATCACGGTTCGGTCAAACAACAGAAGCAGTTTCTGGGGAAATTTTGGTTCTGATTTTTTAAATTCAATTTTATGAAAATTGTTTTTTTTTTTTTAGTGAATTTTTTTAATATTTTAAGTAATTTTTTTAGTTTTTAGATGTTCTTAACTTAGATATACCTAAAAAATAAAAATTAAAAATTAAATTTTTTTTTTAAAAAAATCAATAAATATACATGAATACAAAATTTATTGAATTTTTGAATTTTTTTTGTATTTATGATATTTAGTGATTTTTTTAAAAAAATCATAAATATTATATGTTTTAATTGTATTTATGTTAAGTGTATTTAAAAAGTAAAAAAATTATTTAAAATATTAAAAAAAATTCACTAAAAATAAAAAACATGAAAAATAAAAATACTCAATTTTTAGAAAATTAAAATGAAACAAGGTGAATAATGTTTAGAGAGAGAGAGAGAGAGAGAGAGAGAGAGAGAGAGAACAAAAATAAAATAAAAATTTAAGAGATTTTTGTGGGAGCAAATTTTATTTTACTTATTTGGTATATACATGTCGAGGTCTTGTTTGTTGGGGGCGTGACCTCAACATGTACTACATGTTACTTGTGTCATTTGAAAGAAAAATAAAAATAAAAAATTAACCCCTATGATTTATGAACAAAAATGTATCATTACATTTTTAATTCAAATTAATGGAAAGTGTATGGGATAAAAGGAATGATTTAATTCAAAAGTAGAAAAAAGCATATTTAGATTAATTTACGAAAAAAATGTTTGGTGGCTCGAATTTGTGTAGCTCGAATGGTTCGAATGTATTAAAACGATGTCGATTTACACTCAAAACAACGTCATTTTGGGTGTTTCGAGCCATTCGAATCGTAAATTTTCGAACCACCTATCATTGTTGAATTTACAAATATGTTAACCAAAGTTAGTGATGTATTTTAATTCATAATTCAGAAGATTAAATGGTTATTTCAAAATGATAACATGGGTAATGTGCATATTGGCTATGCCATTAAAATATAGGGAAAATATCATTTTTTAATGAAGAAATATAATGTGCACATTGTAAGAAAGTTATGATTATTTGTAATGTGTGTTATGAATTTTTTCAAAAAAGTTATAAATAATGATTTTATGGTATGCGCCCTAAAGTTAGTAATGATAATGTTAAGACACTTTGTGATTTTTGTTATGGTATTTTGTAATTTTGTTATGACACTTTGTGATTTTTGTAATAACATTTTATAATAAAAAAGTAATGACTTTTGTAGTGAAAAGTTATGATGTTTTATGTTTAAATTATGAAATTTTGTGAAAAAATTATGGAAAGGCTTACTATATGTAATTTTTTTAGAGTGTATATTGTAGCATCTCCCTTTTTAGTTGAAGGAAAATAATTAGGTAAATTACGCTGACCTCCCATGAGGTTTGCCTTAATTACAAGTACTTCCCTTGTGGTTTCAAAAATAACACAGTCCTTCTTTACTTTTGAAATTAATATACAAATACCCCCTTCTGTTACCCATCCGTTCAAATTCAAATAGATTATGCTGATGTCATCCATAATTATTCTTTAAATTCCAATACTACCCTTCAGGGGAGGTAAGTGTAATTTACCGATATATATAAACACATATATTCCATTTCTCTTCTCTCTCACTCTCTCTCTATGCTCTGTCTCTCACTATTTCTCTTTCATCTCTCTGTGCTATCTTCTCTCTCTCTCTCTCTCTCCCTTTTCTCGAAAGTTTCCATCGCCGTGTTGGACCCAAGAGGAAACCCTAGCTTTGATTAATGTCTACTGTGAACAGTGGTACGCTTTTAGGCGGGGCTACCTTCGAACAGCCGACTGGGACACGATGGTTGCCGCCATCGTCCTTCGCTGCCTTGATGCCTTCCCTTCCAAAACCTTTGCCTAGTGCCGCTACAAGATGGAAAAGCTCCGCCAGAAGTACCTGACCAAGAAACAACGATCTCTCTTTTTCCCTGGCTGATTCTTCTCTCGGTGATTTTAGGCCTTAGGGCAAGGAATTGTAGCAAGTTTGGCATATTTGAAAAAAGACAAAAAGTCAAAAAGACACTATCCTATTTAAATCACATTATCTTATTTAAGTCACATCACCTCTCTAACACATCACTTCAAACCCAACCCAAATCTAACCCATATTTCATAAAAAGTCAAAAAGTACACTTATTTAGATCATCCCAAACAACCCCTTAATTGCCGAGTATTATAATTTAATTTGGGATTTATGAGAATTGTGGGATCTGATTTATATATAATTCTATTAAAGAGCTATTTTTGAAATTAGAAATTAAGGGTCCAAATGGCTTAAGGAAGTAAAATTGAAAAGTTGAATCATTTTAATTTTAATTACGGACCCATTTGGGAGTATAATTAAATATTCGATTTAGTTTAGTAAAATTGAGATTTGATTAATTATGTCATAATTGGAGTTGATAAGGTCATGAGGATTGAGAATTGTGGTTATTATAAAATAAATTTGTTTATGATGTGTACAATTTGAATATGTAATTTATTGATGGAAATTTGAGTCTGATCAGAAATTGAAGGCCTAAATGATTTGGGAAATCAAAATTGAGGATGATAATAAGTTTAATTTAATATTTGGAGCCTTTTGGGAGTTTGATTAAAAATCTTATTCGGATTGTTAAATTTAAATATATTTAATTAGGCTCTAATGGAAGTCAACTTGACTAATTAAATTATTTGGGATTTGAGGTTAGTTATAATTAACTAATTTTATGCTAATCAATTTTATTTAGATTAAGTGATGTTTAATTAAATTAATCCTAGACAAAAATTGAGTTATGGACTAAATTAGAATTGGGAGTGTAAATGGGTATGGGTGTATTGAGAAATCTATGTATAGGTGTGTGTGTGTGTGTGTGTGTGTGTGTGTGTGTGTGTGTGTGAGTGATGTGCTGGAAATCAAAAAAAAAAAAAAAAGGAAAAAAAAAGGAGTGCACGTGTGCTGTGTTGATAACAAAGAAGTGAGGTGTGTGTGTGTGTGAGTGTATAACCTGATGAGACTCAAGAAGAAAACACAAATTGTGTAGAAACTCATCAATGGAAGGTTTTGGGTAAAAAATTAAAGCTCAAATCTTGTAAATAATTTATCTAGAAGTTGAAATTAAGAGGTAATTAGATTCAATTTCATGCAATGGAACATAAATTAGCAAGAAAATGAGTTAAGTTCATGATTATGGAAATTAATTTGAAATGGGTTACATGCATGTGGATGGTTATGGAAAATGGATTAGAAATTAATTATTGGAGGTTTGATGTTGTGATTAAATATTTGAGTTTGATTTTCTTCATCCTTCACATATTTGAAGTTTATCATTACATGCATGGTAAGTTTTCAAGATTTTAGAATTTAATTCGTATTTTAAAGTTTATGAGCTTGAGATTAAATTGTGATATAAATTAAGAGGTCAAATTATAAATTGAGCTTGATAATGTAAAATTGGTTGGATTTGATAAATGTTTTATACATGCATCATGGATTTTGAGGAATTTAAGGTAAACAATTTCATATTTTGAAGAGAAGAAGGAAGGAATTTTATAAGAAAAATCAAGTTTATGGAAATTTGGGGGTTAATCCTAAAGTTAGACAAGTTCTTGATTTTACTATGAAAGATTGGAATTGGTTTAATTTTAATTCAAAATTTTTATTCAAATTAAAGAGTATGAGTTTATGGAAAATTAAACATTGATTTAATTTTGAATGTAAAAAGTTAATTAGTTTTAATCTTAATGTCATACATGCAAATACTTTCTTAAGGGTCATATAACTTTAATTTCATGTACATTAAAAGGAATTAGTAAAATGGTGTAGGAATTGAATTAGATTCAAAATTATAGAAGTTAATTTGAAAATAACCATTTTGGGTTTGAATTTATTTGTCTCATATGAAATTGAGTTTCAATCACACATGCATCATGCAATTTCAAGAATTGGGAAACCTAATTTATATCTTAGAATTGTGGGTTGATATTAATAAGATGAATTAAAACTAAATTTGGGCAAGCGGAACATGATTTTGAACGAATATTTTCTTATTGGGAGTGTTTACTAAATCATACAGTGGTTTTCCATTTTTGTGTACCAAAAATACATGTTTTGAGGCTTTGATTACCAAAATTGAATTTAAATTACAATTCTGGAATTTTCAGAATTCACGTTGTCCGCTCGAGCGAGGAAAGTCTCGCTCGAGCGTGAAAATCGAGCTCCCAGTAATTTTTCAAATTTTGCAGTTCGCTCGAGCGACCAAAGTGGCGCTCGAGCGGAGACCCATTTTCAGCATATTTTGGAAAATTACATTTAATTTACATTTTTATTCTCATCTCTTTCCAAAGCACTCTAGACATGATTTGTGATTCAATAAAAATTAATAAGCTACCAATCAACATAGATTAGTTAGTTAAGGAATGAATCTTTGATCTAGTGGTAATTATTTAAGAAGCCAAGTAAAAGATCAATCTATTTGGAAAGAAGGGCTTAGTAATGAAAGAATATGTGAAATAAGAACCCGATTTATTTGAATGAGATAGAATAAGCTTAGTAGAACTTCAGACTATTTAGACGGAAAAAGAGTAGAAAAGTCAAGTTTGATCAATGGAGTAATATTATATTTCAATGTGTATATGTTATGTGCTTGTGTAGGTCACACGTCATTATCTGCCTGATTTATCTGATATGTCCAGTCTGTCTGATTTGCTTCTGCAGCCATCTGTGAGTATTAACTCTGTAAAGTTATGTTTAACTTAAGTATTTTCTAATTGGTATAGTATGATTTGTTTTCTGAAATGCTATCTTGTGAATTATGAATGAATATCCAATTTTCTGAAAAGTATTTGTGGCACCCTTAGTTCACGTGGCCCTCGCCCCGGGGTAACAATACCGCTGCAAATCTGCATGTGGCCCTCGCCCGGGAGTAACAATACTGCGGCCAATCTGCACGTGACCCTTGCCTGTGGGTAACAATACCATGGCTACTTGCGCGCAAGATATGGACCTTTATGGTCGTTGGTACCAACTATGCATGTGGGTCTCTGGACCAAATTGATCTGATAGCTAATGGGTGTACCACGTATGATCTTATGCAAAATCTGAATATGAACATGAGTATATATCTAAATCTATTTCTGTTTTGAAGTTTGAATATGTTCTGATTTATATACTGGATCCTAACTTGTGCTGGACATCATTCATAAAAGCCCTTTACTTTGTTATTATTCACTGGGCTCTAGCTCACTGTATTATTTATGTATGTAGGTGATCAGACGCGTGACCAGGCTTAGAGGCATCTGCCTAGAATCTGTTTTTGTCAGCCAACCTATGTGCCTCCCGTGGAGGTTCCGGATGTGTTAAGTGATTTTAGCTATGTGACTTAAAGTTTAAGTTTTGCTTGCTTGTTTGGTCAAGCAAGTCTTATGTATTTTGTAAATGGGACTAAATCCCTTTCTACCTAATCTGTATAGATATTATGACGTGAGAATGATGTGTATATGCATACATAAAAAGTTTAAAATTTCTCTGTCTCATATAAGTCTGCACAGCTTGATGGACGTTGTATATTTGTTATCTACTTCCGCTAGCCCCTTATATTATGTTGATCTGTCTTAGAGGCCTTCGGTAATCCTAGGATTACTGGCCGGTTACGATGCTAAACCTATAAGGGCGGGTTTAGGTCGTGACAGAAGGGTTTGTGAAGATTAGGGGTGTGATTTTGGCCCGGGCCCATGTCGGGCCTTGCGGGCTTCCGTCAAAAAATCGGGCCGGGCAGGGCCATAGGCCAGAAAATTAGGCCCAGGCCCAGGGTATTCGGGCTTTGGGCTGAGCCCTTGGACTTAGGCCTGGGCTTGGGCTTTGGGCGGGCCTAAACAAATTTTTAAAATTTTTTTTTTCTACCATAATTTTATTATTTTCCATTAAAAATAACACTAGGCATCAGGTGGGCCGGGCTGGGCTTTTAGGCAGGCCTTGAGCAGGCCAAGTGGGTCGGGCCCATGGGTTGGGTCGGGCTTCAAAACGATGGTCTTGGCCCAAGGCCTCGGGCTGGGCTTGGGCTCAGGCCTAAATGAGCCTTAATGGGCTAGGCCCACCTCGGGCCGTTGGGGGCTTCGGGCCGCCCGCGGGGCACGGGCCAAAATTACACCCCTAGTGAAGATGGAGAAGATGGAGATGGCAAAGGGTCAGTTGTGTCTTTACACAATGTGGTTCAAGGGCATTATGGTCAATTTGGCTGTCAAGTTAACGTCATTTATGCTCTTTTAACGGGAAGGGAGAATCTGTGTATTATTTTCAAAAGTAGGAGAGGTCAATTACAGGGGAAGTACCTATAATTAAGGTAAACCTCAAGGAAGGTCAGTGTAATTTATCCAAAATAATTTCATATTAATGAAATCTTTGCTCCATCAAAAAATAACCTCATAATTTTTTTATGAGACTGGTATTATTTTTCTCTTTACAACTAAAACTAACATGTTATTGGAAAAATGATAGAAAAATAGTAAGAAATAAAAATAATTACAAACGAGAGGAGAATTTAAATTATTTTGACTTAACATCCAAACTAATATATATCTTTTTTTGGTTGCAGACTCACGGATGCAATTAAAAATTGCCCCAAATTGTCTTTTCTCCCTTTTATCTCTTTCCACCACTGCAAACTCTAATTCGATGCCATGTTGTCCAATGCCAACATGCCCTTCTCTGCCTCCTCTACTATTGCCATACACTGCATATGTCTTTTGCCTCTCCTCTACACTTTTTCTTCTTTTTTTACTCTCATCATCCTAACTCCGTTGTCCACCTCTCATTGCCACCACCAATGCTTCCTTCACTTTCCACTACCACAAGTCCTCTCTTACCTTTCCTGGCATTGCTAATGCCTCTCCCTTCCCTACGCAACCTCTTTTCTTGCAAGAACTACTGCCATGAAAGAAAAAGAAATGGAAGATGAAGGTTAGAGCATCTCCAATGGTGCTCCAATGGTTACACGCTATTTTGGAAAATCTCAACTAACTTTCTCCCCAAGTTTGTAGGTGTTGTTTGAATGTAGGTTTTTTAGTGATTTTTTTTTTTTTTTTTTGTCTTTTGTGACATTTTTTTAACTGTTTCTAAAAAAAAAGTATATATTTATATTAATCCCGACTAGACAAATATAAAAAATGAAAAAAATTGAAAAATTGGAAAAAAAAAAAAAAAAAAACTTAAATATAGTTCACCCCACCTTAAAACATATCACTAAAAAAAAAAAAAAAAAAAAAAAAAAAAAACAACAACAACAACAACAACAAAAATTTAACTACATATAAAAAATAACAATCACTAACTACTCACCAACAATCATCCATCATTCACCCAGCATTCATTCACCAACAACCACCCACACAATAACCATCCATCACTACAACAAAAAAAGATTTTTACAGCACCAAATGCACATCGTGAAAATGATTCTACAACGCGCAAGGTAAAGCCATGTTATAATCAGTCATGGAAAGTCATTCACTTCAATAGCATGCTGTAGTACGCTGTAAAAAATATTTAACGACGGATCTTGTGCATCGTGTTTGACTTTTCTACAACTACTTTTGCACGCCGTTAATTAAAGGGACAAACCACAACGTTCATTGCTAATTGTTAAATATTTAATACAATGACCTATTTTGCCTGCCGTAGCCTAAGATGTACAGCATTTTTTGCATGTCGTTGAATATATTTATTTTTTATAAAAAAAAAAACTAGCAAGTTCTATTTCACCTATACAATATAAGAAAACATTACAAACAAGCTTTACAAACATACATATATATATATATATATATCAATCAACTATCAAAATATTGTTTCAAGCATAAAAAATAAACTATATCCATAAATTATGAACATTCAAAAATTGTCAATACATACATTCCAAACATCCAAAAACTAACCGCAAGTTCAAAACCATCCAAAAGGACTATCCTTAAGTTCTAAATTATCCAAAAAGTTATAAACCATCCAAAATTGTACATATATAAGTTTGTAAATATTATCCAAAACTATTCAAAGATTATAGAAATCTATTCGTCAAATCCTCAAAAACTATTCATAGATCTTAAGATTTCTACTCATAGTCAAAGCTAATGAAATGGGTTAGCCAAGCAATAGTGCTTCCAATAGTATCCTAAACCTGTAACAAACAAGAAGACATAACTAATCATATTCTTGCTTTGTAACAAAACTATTCAAACGATTGACACCAATTTTCCACCTCTAAATGTGAAGGGAACAAATACATCTAGAATGCATTAGAATGAGGAATTACAGATATGCCCAGTACCAAAAACACAAAGTACTTGTACCAAAGGAGAGGGGGGAACTTGAAAGAAATCCAAATACTTTATCATGTCAATAGTACGAGAACAATGAGCACGAAAGAAGGAAAACACTGGTTTTTCACAGGTAGATCCCTGTGAGATTCTATCTAGAAGACACAAAGATCTTCAATAAAGGAAAACCAAGACAAGTATTTTCTTACCAAGATACCGGACCATGCAATTTCTAGGACTTTTGAATCAATGCCAAATAAGTAAGAGAGTGACATAAACCCAAGGAACAAGATAAAATAAAATAACTGACCAAAATACTAAGAAAAATTTAATAAAAATAAAAAAGTACGAATTAAAAACTTCAAAACCATACAGGATTGAGTCTCATTTTACTTTCTCATCTTCATAGTGGGTTCAAATTACCTGATCAACATGAGATCCTAATTCCATAGAATGATTCTTTCGCTATCATTTTCTCATTGCGTTGCAAAGTTTTACAATGCTTTTCCTGTAGAAATCCTTTGCCAAAATATATATATATATATATATATAAACATAAATACACAAACTTACATAAAAATCACTGTACTCATCGATGGAAACTTGCATATAAAACACAAAGTAAATGCACATTTTAACTTGAATAGCGAGTATTAACTTGAATATTTCTTTTTTAAAAGCCATAAATCTTGCCTTCTGAAAATCACAAATTAAGAAATAATTATTAGTTTTAATAATTTACTAAATAGATTAGCACACTAGAATAACAATAACAATTATATTTCAAAACAGGACTATCAAACAAACAAAGAGAACCTAAAGCTTGAACAAGACTAGTCAAGTTGGAGTTGAGCTTAAGCTAAGATAAATCAAGAAGGAAAATTTTATAGACACTAGTTACATAGGTCACAACAAACAAGGTACAACAGTGAACAATTTTATCAAGTTAGAGTTGTTCTTAAGCTAAATAAGCTAAATCAGGGAGGAAAATTTTTGTAGACACTAACCAAATAGATCACAAGTTCACAATAAATAAGGTACAACAGCGAATATTGTTGTCCCATTGGATAGAGGGGAGGACTCCAAACAGAGACACAAGTTACTTGAATGAAAGATCAAATATTTCTGAAAATATTAGCAATCACCTGAAAGAACTAAAACATGACTACAAATATCCCTTCCCCTCCAGGAATTTATTAAAGTCAAATTAGAATTCCCATCATAAGATTAGAATTCCCATCATAAGATCATGTGCCTATATTAATTAGGAGTGTCAATTTCTTGAACTAGTGGGCATTCAGCAGGTTTTATTTACCATGAATGTATATTTTATCTATTTATTTGTTTTATAAACAAAGTACGTTTGTTAATTTTATTATTTTCATTTGTTAGCAGTAAGGAAGGTTAATGTTTTATTTTAGCATGTAAAAATGAAGTCACATTAATAGTTTCTATAAAAAAAAAAAAAAAAAAACATTGATCATAAATCGATATTTGTTAATAATTAAGGATGTGCTGATAAAATTTATGCTTAAATTAATTGAAGGCATTAGCTTACCAGCTACAACAATGATTGTGAGAACATCTCCAACTCTTTTGAGTCACCACACACTTTTCTCATGTGATTTGAACTGCTTTAATGATGGATCCTCTGCCAAAAGCTGCAAGGAAATGAGCTTAGTTTAAGACAATCCTCAAACTTAGTGAAATCAACGAATAAGAAAGTAGCTCATACACAAAAAGAACTCGCTTATAAAATTGAATAAACCTGGAAACAACTCTTTTGTTATAACATAAACAAGACAAGATTCTAATTCGCAAGAAAATGCAGATATGATGGAGGAGCAAGATCGTTTGGCCATATTTTGAAGAAGGAAATGGCAAACATAAATGAGCAAGATCAGAAAATATTTTATAGGAAGCCTCCATTAGAATTAGTGCTTGCACCTCATGTAGTTTTAAGTAGAATAGTATTTCCTTGGCAACGAAGGGAGATTCAATAATCTACCAAATTCACAAAATTTACAAATTCAAAAAGAGAAAACACCTACCAAATTCACAAAATTTACAAATTCAAAAACAGAAAACACTACCTTCAAACTCACTTTCCCCAATAAAAAGACCACATTTAAACAATATTGTCTCATTCACATACAAATTCAACAACAGAACCACCGAAAATTAGCAAAAATATTCAAAACCCATGAACCATTTATGGCAGATCTATGCAACTAGACAATGTTGATACCAAAAAAAAAAAATCAAAACCCACCTCTAACCTGAGAATCCAGATCTAGATCCTTCTGATCTCCATACTAAAGAAAATGGGGTAGCCACAAAATGGTAGAGAGCAATAGAGCTATGGCCGAATGAACAGTAGAAGAGACAGACTCATCTTCGACCAATCATTTTTGTTTTTCAGTGCTCAAAAGAGAAAAACAAGTAGTTTCAAACGTATTTCTAAACAGACCATATAAAACAATCGCACAATGCTTAGATTTTAACAGTAAAATTCAACACCAGTACAGTGAGCTCTCTAAATTTGTATGCATCGAGAGAGAGAGAGAGAGAGAGAGAGAGAGAAACCTGAAGCAGAGTGGTAGCATAAGTTGTTGGAACAATCTTCTGTGTAAATAAAAAACTTGAAAAAAATTCAAATAAAATAAATAAATAACTTATCAGATTTATTTATCGAACCGAATTAAAATTAAGATCAAGTCGAGTGTGTGACACTCTGTCCTTAAGACAGATTCACCCCGCTACGGTACTTACGGTTGTGTAGCGTCTATCTCTCAGGATACAATGATCTTCACAAATTGTAGTAGTACTCCAAACAATTTGTTCGGCGAACCAAACCTGTGTTCTAACTCTTTGAGTTTTATTCTAATACTAAAATGAAGAATCATGCATTAAATAAAATCTGGACAGTAATTTAGACAATCTGCAAACTGATTTTTTCGGAACCCCAAGACTGCTGGAAGAAGGCTTAATTTATAGGCAAAATATACACAGCCCGAACAGGTGTAACAAAAGAATGAACAGATGCTGACCGTTAGCTAATGAACACATTTATTCAAACTTTTGAAAAAAACAACCGTTGGTCAAACACAAGTTTCCTCAAACAATTTGAAGGCCGTTGGTGGACTAATACTCAAAAATAGTTGGAATATATATATTATTAAACTATTTAGAATAGTTTAATCAAATAAAGCCAAAAGTTGAATAGATTTATTAAAACCTTGAATAGGATATAAATATAAATCTATTTGACAAACTTTAGGAAACCACTATTTGAATTTAGAATTAAATTAAATTCCCAAAATTACAAACTTTAAGAAACCACTCAGGAACCTAAAATTTGAATTTAGAATTAAATTAAATTTCCACAATAATTTTATTGAAAAAATTCAAAAGAATTTTATCTAAAAAATTAATGCTAGACCTGAAAACGACGTTATCTTCTCATTCACTCATAAATGGTTTTGACGTTCCATCTTCACCGTGTGACTTGCCACGCGGCAAGAAACACTTCACCTCTTCGGACCCACCCCAAAAGACGTTTGGGGTACACCCAAATTGGGCTAAAAAATATGCCTATATAAAACCATTTTTCCAACAATCCCCCACATGAATGGAATTTGACGGAGAGAAAATGCAACAACATGATCTAATTACAGAGAGTACAGAAATTGAAAATATTCTGCAAAGGATAGGTAGCTTTTGGCTTTGAACCTTCCCTTGTGAGACACTATCGGATTTACTTGCTAAACAGTGAACATGATGTCTTGAACTGTTCAGCCGTTTGTGTAAACCAAGACAATAGAACTCACACAAGATATCCTGCATACGCTTTAGTTCTCACTATTGTGTTCATTTTGGCCCTGAACAACCTGGTCTTTCATGAGTGCTCTAGAGAATTGTAGCCCTTCACAAATCTCATAGAACCGGCTCAATTCACACTCATATAGGTGATTCTTATGAAGAGTATCCTGCTATACTCCACTAAGTTAACCTAGATATAAGAATCATTAAAAGTTTTACTTAACCTAAAACGCTGCAGACATCACTATTTCATCATAGAAATGGGTGGGAGTTAGACTCCCCAGTGATCCTTCTGAGTCAATCACAACTCGGTTGTCCCTTTGAACCTAGATCTTGGGATCTCCAGTCAACTAGGTTGGGTTGCCGTTGTGGTAACTCTTATTTAATAGGCTTTAGTCCCATTCCCCTCGATGAATTCTCAACTAACTCTCTTGCTAACCCTTTGGTTAGTGGATCCGCTATGTTGTCTTTAGACTTAACATATTCTATGGAAATAATTCCATTAGAGAGTAGTTGTCTCACGGTGTTATGTCGACGACGAATGTGTCGTGACTTACCGTTATACATGTGACTCTGTGCTCTACCTATAGCTAATTGACTATCGCAATGTATGCATATAGCAGGCACCGGTTTTGGCCATATTGGAATATCTTCAAGGAAGTGGCAAAGCCATTCTGCCTCTTCCTATGTTTTTGTCTAAAGCTATGAATTCAGATTTCATAGTAGACCTAGCAATACAAGTCTGTTTGGAAGATTTCCAAGATACAACCGCCCCACCAAGAGTAAAGACATACCCACTGGTGGACTTCGAGTCTCTAGTGTCCGATATCCAATTTGCATCACAGTATCCTTCAAGTACTGCTGGATATCTAGTATAATGAAGCCCAATGTTACGAGTGAATCGGAGATATCTTAGAACCCTTATAATTGCTTTCCAGTGTTCTACTCCCGGATTACTTGTATATCTACTTAATTTACTTACTGCATAAGCTATATCTGGGTGAGTGCAGTTCATCAAGTACATTAAGCTTCCAATAATTTGGGCATACTCTAATTGAGAAATACTTTCCTGTACATTCGTAGAAAGATACAAATTAACATCTACAGGTGTTCTAGCAAGATGATCATCATCTTTGCTGAATTTGTCAAGTATTTTCTCAATGTAATGAGATTGTGACAAAGCATATCCTTCCAATGTTTTGGTAATTTTCATACCAAGAATTACATCAACAATGCCCATGTCCTTCATGTCAAAATGTTTATTCAACATTTTCTTAGTAGTTTTAATCATATCATTATTACTACCAATGATGAGCATATCATCTACATAAAGACATACAATGACATAACCTTTGTCTGTGTTTTTAATATAAACACATTTGTCACATTCATTAATTTTAAATTTATTTGGCATCATTGCCTTGTCAAATTTCTCATGCCATTGCTTTGGCGCCTGTTTTAAACCATATAATGATTTAACCAATTTACATACTTTCTTTTCTTTTCTTAGAACAGAAAACCCTTCTGGTTGTTCCATGTAAATTTCTTCATTTAACTCACCATTTAAGAAAGCGGTTTTAACGTCCATTTGATGAATTTCTAGATTGTATAGAGATGCAATGGCAATTAGCATTCTAATGAATGTTATTTTAGTAACCGGTGAGTATGTGTCAAAGTAATCTAGACATTCTTACTGTCTAAAACCTTTGACTGCAAGCCTAGCCTTGTATTTATCTATTGATCCATCCGCTTTCAATTTTCTTTTGAAAATCCACTTGTACCCAAGAGGTTTACAACCTGGTGGCAAGTCCACTAATTCCCAAGTGTGATTTTGCAAGATGGATTCAACTTCACTGTTAACAGCTTCTTTCCATAAAGGAGCTTCAGGACTGGACATAGCCTCTTTAAAAGTTAAAGGCTCATTTTCTAACAAATATGTTAGAAAATCTGGACCAAAAGATTTTGAGGTTCTAGCACGTTTATTACGCCTAAATTCCTCTTCCTCATTTTGATTTAACTCTTACTCTTGATCATTACTAGTAATAGCATCAAATGATCTCTTATTATTACTAGTTTCTTGTCCAGTCTTATTAGGAAATACATGTTCAAAGAAAGATGCATTTCGAGATTCAATAATAGTATTTACATGCATTTCGAAATGTTCTGATTTATGAATCAAAAACTGATATGCACTACTATTCTTGGCATAACCAATGAAAATGCAATCAATGGTCTTAGGACCTATCTTAGTCTTTTTAGGACTAGAAATAGCCACTTTAGCCAAACACCCCCACACTTTTAAGTATTTGTAGGATGGTACTCTTCCATGCCACAATTCATAAGGTGTTTGATTTATTTTCTTTCGGGGTACTTTATTAAGTATATAATTAGCAGAAAGTATTGCTTCCCCCCACAAGTTCTGAGGTAATCCAGAACTTATTAACATGGCATTCATCATTTCTTTTAAAGTTCTATTTTCCTTTCAAAGAATTCCATTTCTTTGAGGTGAGTAAGCTTGATGGTTTGATGAATTATTCCATGTTCTTTACAAAATTCACCAAAAGGTGATTCATATTCACCACCTCTATCACTTCTAAGTTTCTTGATTTTCTTACCAAGTTGATTTTCAACTTCATTCTTATATTGTATGAAAGTTTCCAAAGCTTCATCCTTGGTTCGAATTAAATAAACATAACTATATCTAGTATAGTCATCTATAAAAGTGATAACATACTTTTTTCCACCTCTGGTTTGAATTGATTTAAAATCACAAATGTCACTATGAATTAATTCAAGTGGTTTCGTACTTCTTTCAATTGAATGAAAAGGAGTTTTAGATAATTTTGCCTCAACGCAAATTTCAGATTTATGATTTGAATCAATGTTAAATTTAGGTAAACATTCCATATTAATTAATCTACGCAAAGATCCATAATTAACATGACCTAGTCTATCATGCCATAAATTTGAAGACTCAAGCAAATAAGAAGAAGATGTATTTTTATTAATGACTGAAGGTCTAATAGTCATTATATTCATCTTGAAAAGGCCATCAAACATGTAACATTTCCCTACATACATTCCGTTTTTGGTAAGTACAAACTTGTCACTTTCAAAAACTAGCATAAACCCATTCTTACTCAACAAAGATCTGGAAACTAAATTCTTGCGAATGTCCGGTACATGCAGCACATTGTTGAGAGTGAGTTCCTTTCCTGATGTCATCTTTAATACAATCTTTCCTTGTCCTTCAACTTTGGAAGTTGAGGAGTTGCCCATAAAAAGTTGTTCACCGTTGGCCACTGTAGAATAAGATGTGAACATCTTTTTGTCGGCACAGATATGGCGAGTAGCACCAGTGTCCACCCACCATTCTTTAGGATTTCCGACAAGATTTGCCTCGGAAACAACTGCAGAAAGATTTATGACATCTACACTAATGGAAATTATATCCATTTCGGTTATTTTGGCTTTAGCAACATTCTGACTTGATCTTCCTTTGCCTTTACGTTTGTAACGGCAATCTTTGGCTCGATGTCCCTCTTTATTACAAATGTAACACATGCCATTAAACTTGTATTTCTTAGTTTCCCCTCTTTTAGATAGCATTCTCTTCTGCCATCTTTTAAAAACAGTTCCTAAGAACTTCTCTGGTTTTCCATCATGATTCACTGGCACAGTCCCAACATAAGGAGGGGTTGGTGTGATGGCAATCTCCATACCAGTACTGGTTTGAACATTAGTTTGACCAGTTTTAGTAGCCATAAATTTTAAATTATAAACCACAATTATAATTAGAATTTAATACTACACAGAAAATTAAAACCAAAAAACACAGAATTTTAAATTCTCTAAAAAAATAAAAGGAACAAAAATTATAAATTTTATTTCCAATTAATTTGAAAATAAAATAAAATTTTATTTAAACAAATTAAACCAAAACTACAGAAATAATTCTGTTAAAAAATAAAAGAAACAAAACAAAATGTAACTTTTATTTCCAATTAATTTGAAAATAAAATAAAATAAAATTTTATTTAACCAAATTAATTCCACACAGAAAAAACTAATCCAAATTCATAGAATTAAATTCTATAAAAATAAAAGAAACAAAAAAAAAAGTAACTTTTATTTTCCAATTAATTTGGAAATAAAATAAAATTTTATTCTACCAAATTAATTCCACATAGAAGACTAAATTCTGTAAAATAAAAGAAATAAGAAAATAACTTTTATTTTTCAATTGAATTGGTAATAAAATAAAATTTTATATTTGACCAAATTAATTCCACACAAGAAATTAAATTCTGTAAAATAAAAGAAATAAAAAATATAGCTTTTATTTTTCCAATTAATTTGGAAATAAAATAAAATTTTATTTAACCAAATTAATTTCACACAGAAAATTAAATCTCTTGTAACACTTCAATAATTAAAATACTGAAACAGAATTTTAATTAATGAAAACACAGAAAATAATTTCTAAAAACCAAAATTAATTTTCTGACAAAATTCCACAAAAATATATTTTGAATTGTTAATGACACCAGTATCGTACTACTAGTTGTCAAAGAAAATAGACAGTATATTACTACTATCTGTCAAATAGCATATAATCACTATTTGTTTTTCCAACCAGAATATTATTTTGTAAATCCACAGAAAATAATTTTCTTAGAAAAGGAAACAAACGAAAAACTCTATAAACAGAATAATTCGAATCTGTCTTAAGATTGTTGGAACAATCTTCTGTGTAAATAAAAAACTTAAAATAAATTCAAATAAAATAAATAAATAACTTACCAAATTTATTTATCGAACCGAATTAAAATTAAGACCAAGTCGAGTGTGTGACACTCTGTCCTTAAGACAGATTCGCCCCGCTATGATACTTACAGTTGTGTGGCGTCTATCTCCCAGGATACAATGATCTTCACAAATTGTAGTAGTACTCCAAACAATTTGTTCGGCGAACCAAACCTGTGTTCTAACTCTTTGAATTTTATTCTAATACTAAAATGAAGAATCATGCATTAAATAAAATCTGGACAGTAATTTAGACAATCTGCAAACTGATTTTTTCGGGACCCCAAGACTGCTGGAAGAAGGCTTAATTTATAGGCAAAATATACACAGCCCGAACAAGTGCAACAAAAGAATGAACAGATGCTGACCGTTAGCTAATGAACACATTTATTCAAACTTTTGAAAAAAATAATTGTTGGTCAAACACAAGTTTCCTCAAACAATTTGAAGGTCGTTGGTGGACTAATATACAAAAATAGTTAGAATATATATATTATTAAACTATTTAGAATAGTTTAATCAAATAAAGCCAAAAGTTGAATAGATTTATTAAAATCTTAAATAGGATATAAATATAAATCTATTTGACAAACTTTAGGAAACCACTATTTGAATTTAGAATTAAATTAAATTCCCAAAATTACAAACTTTAAGAAACCACTCAGGAACCCAAATTTTGAATTTAGAATTAAATTAAATTTTCACAATAATTTTTATTGAAAAAATTCAAAAGAATTTTATCTAAAAAATTAATGTTAGACCTGAAAACGACGTTATCTTTCCATTCACTCATAAATGGTTTTGACGTTCCGTCTTCACCGTGTGACTTGTCACGCGGCAAGAAACACTTCACCTCTTCAGACCCACCCCAAAAGACGTTTGGGGTACACCCAAATTGGGCTAAAAAATATGCCTATATAAAACCATTTTTCCAACATAAGTAATGTAGTTCCTCATCCTCCCCTGAGTGGTTATACAAATCTCATTCTCGTTAATCGGCGTCTCTGGCCTCGGTTTCTCTACCCTCTAATACCGATCCATCTAAACACAAAAAACCCAAAATCAAAAACATAATTTTTTCTCCAAAAAATCAAAATCTAACAAGAAAACAACAAAAGGATACGCAGAAATTAGATCTAAAGAAAGGAATAGGAAGAGGGGTAACCGTGGTGAGTGTTGAGCGAGTTTGGAACGGGTAAATGGTAATGGAAGTCTCTGAAAACCCGCTCTCGCCTTTTGCTAGTCTCTATGGCAACTCTGGATCGATGAATTTGGTGAAAGAAGAGCCATGGCCATTATGTAGAAATTGGAGAACAGAGAGAGAGAGACAGAGAGAGAGTGAGTGAAATTGGTGAGAATATGATTTAGGGTTTGAAATGGAAGAGTGTGGTGGAGTAGTGAGTAGTAGTAACTTCAACAAATCACTATTAAGTTGAGGAGTCTTTAGCATTTGTAGAGAAAGAGCGCTATGCCCAATTTGAAGAGTATTTCATTTTAGCATTTGGCGCTTGAGTATTTCATTTTGGCACCTATTTTTATTTTGGTCATATTATTCATAATAGAAATTGCATGTCGTGCAAAGTAAAATATTTTTAACGGCTAGCATATGTGCATCGTAGAAAGTGTACTTTTTAATGGCTGACTTTTTATCCGTTGTAAAAAGTGCAATATCTTTAACAGCTGGTTTTTTGTGTGCCGTGAAATGTTTAATATTTTTAACGGCTGGTGTCACGACCCCAACCCGCCCCTATAGGTTAAGGCCATAACCGGCCAGTAATCATAAGATTACCTATGGCCTCTGACAAAACCAAATACAAATTATAATAGTAAAGAGGCCAAACGGAAACAGTCCTAAAAATTTTGTCCCTGATCAATCTATCACAGGCCGCTCTGTCATTGTCTGATTTTTGGTTGTTTGATCACACTCGTAATTATGTATCTACTTATCGTATTTTTTCCCCTGCTCGGTAGTTTCGTAGCAGGTTTTTTCGGACGTTTTCTAAGATCAGAAAGAACCGTTATAATGAACGCTACGTGCGTTTCATTCTCTTCGATCTTATCTTTGATTATTTTTTATGAAGTCGCACCGGAAGCTAGTGCTTTCTATCTAAGAATTACTCCATGGATCTCATTGAAAATGTTTGATGCTTCTTGGGGCTTCTTTGGCGACTGTGAAGTCACCGGATGAATTGCTGAGTAGATAGATCAGATCCGAACGCAGCTGTTGCTCTGCGGCGATACGGACTCGACTCGCTCCTATTCACCCTGGAGCAGCATAGCATGTCGAGAATAAGGGGGGACATACTGGACGTAACCACTCCCTTGGTTGGGGGCTATGCCACACTGCCTTTCGATCGATACACAGTTGAGAAGGCCGATTACAAACGCAACAGGTGTGGGAGCGATCCTGGTCAGGGAAGGCTAAGACGGTACCTCGCATATGGGTAGCAAAAGGGCGCTTATGCCCCGACCATGGGGCCTTATGGGGAAGGGCCCAGCCCAATAGGGACAGCACACCCCCCACTTCAAGTGCACCACTACAAGTGCACCACTATATCGACTGAATCACTCTAAGGATCTAGTCGGTGAAGCTAGTGAACCACGTGAGCTAGTTAGATGCGTGGGGCAAAGGGCTCATAGTACCCTATTTTCTTGATCCAGCCTTTTCTTCGCTTCGGTAGTGAATCACCTACTAAAAAAAGAGGGCAAACCTGCATGCCTTATTTAAGACTACTAAGGCAGGCAATGGACTCTTTTATTAGGGAAGGAAAGAAGAGGCCTAAGCATGGCAGATGTTGTACACTTGAGTAGCAAAGGAAAGCGAGACCTTACCTCTTTTTCCAGGCCTGTTCGAACATACGGTTCTCGCGAAAGATCAAATTGGTGAGCCGTGTGATGGAAAACCTTCCCGCATGGTTCGAAGAGCACTGAATTAGAATGAGAAGTTCATCACCACATCATTGCATGCATGGGGAGCTCGCTCGATTCGTAGATTGGTCCGACTCGTAATTCACTTCTGACTCCGTGTTCGATAGCCCGATCGTAGTGATGTTAATTGTGGTTACATCCATAAGTAGCTTAGTCCATCTTTATTTCATTTCATATATGTCCGAGGATCCACATAGCCTTCGATTTATGTGTTATTTATCCATTCCTACTTTTTTTATGCCCATGTTGGTGACTGCAGATAACTCTTTTCAATTATTCCTAGGATGGGAGGGAGTAGGTCTTGCTTTATATTTGTTAATTCATTTATGGTTTACACGACTTCAGGCAGATAAAACAGCTATAAAAGCTATGCCTGTCAATCGAGTAGGTGATTTTGGATTAGCTCCTGGGATTTTGGGTTGTTTTACTCTCTTTCAAATAGTAGACTTTTCAACCATTTTTGCTTGTGCTAGTGCTCCCAGAAATTCTTGGATTTTTCGCAATATGAGATTGAATGCCATAACTCTTATTTGTATTTTACTTCTTATTGGTGCTGTTGGGAAATCTGCACAAATAAGATCGCATACTTGGTCACTCGATGCTATGGAGGGTCCCACTCCAATATCCGCTTTGATTCATGCAGTTACTATGGTAACTGTGGGGATGTGGATTGGAAATACTCTTCAGATCCTGGAAGACGCCAATGATCCTCAACTAGTCACCTGAGAAGATACAAAGACTCCGGTCGGGGGTGCCGGAATTAGCACTCCGACGGACAAGTCAGTTCCTCTGTTCCAGAAAGCTTATTGATTGAGTTCTAGAAGTGATTCTTACCTCCCTCACCGTATCTGAAGCTCTTGTATTTATATACATTCTTTGGGCCTCAGGGCCAGAGTTTACTTTTTATTATTATTTAGTTTTTATTTATTCTTTCGTTTGTCTTGATATGCCTTCTCAAATCCATTCGGCCCTAAGAACGTATTCGGCGTCCCAATCGAGCGGAATGGAGCCGTTAAGTTCCCGGCTCTTCGGGTACTCCAGATTTCGTTCTTCTACTTATTCGACTCCCACAATTGCCCCCCAAGCGTTTTGTCAATGACAGTTGGGTGAAATGCTTGGTTCCGTTTTTCAAATACTCTGAACCGAAGTTAGGGGTTTAAACTTATCACGTGGGGGTTTAATTACCCGCACTTTAATCGACGCTTTAACTTCCCTACCCTTCGTGCACGCCCATTTATTATGATTTAAAATCTGATGTCTTTTCGAATCCGTGTATTCTATGACGGTTCTTGGATCGCTTCCTCGAATTGCTCTCGCAACTCTTCCGCTCGCGATACTCTTCATTTTTGTAAGTTTTCCTCCTCCCATTCAAGCTTTTCCTAGCTTGTTTATTAGTCGCATGTTCTTATAGATGAGGACATGGCTAAACACTTGAGAGACCTCCTTTCATCGGATCGAATTGTTGGCTTTAGACGCCATTTCTATTCCCGACGATGTCCACTGCTGCTCGTGGCGGACGGCACTCTTGACATGGAGAGGAGGACAACCACGATTGTCTTTCCCTTTGTCGATTGTAAGGGTGGAGTCCGCTTCCCTTCACCCGCTTACGAGGGTCGTTTCTTCGCCATCGATTTGATCCTTCCCAACCCAATGTGAATTTCTATAGAATTATAATGGGCGTCGAGTGTCGAACCGTCACGGATTAATCTTGGCATTCCCGCCATTCGATCATATGCTCGCCAAATCCTCTGGCCGCATGGGCGTTATTTCCTCGAGCTAAGGACACGAACCATCGCTAATCACTATGCTTTCCACCGGGAAACGAGTTGATGATGTCATGGTCGTTGTCCGCAAGCCGGAGTTCGGCGGGAAGGTCGTGTCGATCCTATCCCTAGACGTAGGCGAGCCAGTCGCCGAAAGTGCTCTCTTGTTTGTATTGTGTGCTCAAATTTGCCACACCCTGTTTTCCTGTTTTCCTGAATCTTACGGCTTGTCTTGTGCAGGGAACGATTTAAAAAAAGTCCAAGCTTCACCTGTCGACGCGGTTCTTTCGGTCATCGATTGCTCAATTACTTCGTCGCCGCATCCATATAAGAGGAAGGGCGCTCACGCTCGCTTTTGCTACGAGCCTACATATACGACCTTTTCGGGAGCGAAAAACATACCGATTCCGAAGGGGGAAGATTTTCTCGTCGCTCGTATTTTTTCCGACTTCAAAAACTTGAGACAGATAGGTTTCGAAAGGTTCCATTCGGAGAATACTGAAGTATCCGATACTGCCGAATCGGATCAGTCTGAGGCCGAATCTGAGGAAGTGTTGGATTCTGCCGACCTTCCCTCTACTTCGGGGCGGGGGAACCCCTCCGTTGACGTTCCTCAATGCACAGACGATCTTCCCATCTCGGGATCCACTAACATGGCTGAGTTGAGCCTGACAAAGCTCGCAAAGAAGGCGAATGCGGAGAGGTTAGCTGCACGACGGAGAGCAGAAGGCCTTTCGACCGAACCGGCCACCAGTGAATCTCATTCCCTACCGGTTGCCGAATCAAAACAGTTGGGAGTTGTTGAGGCGGCAACAAATAAGAATGTCGAATCTGCGTTGGTTGGGAAGGCCGTTCAGGATGTTGAGGCAAAGGCGGAGAAACGCGCCAGGGATCGTGAGGTCGATTCAGATGATCACGGCCGCAAACGTCCCCGAGTGGGGGGATCGAGTGAGGCTCAGCCCTTCATGATTCAGCCGATCGCAAGAAATATGCGGTTGCCGGATGCCTCGCCGCTAAGGACCCAGAGGTCGTTAGCAGCGTCTTGGCAACGTTCTTTGTCGCTGTGTGATATGGAGGCTTTCCAGTTGGAATCGGATTTGAATGTGACATGTTAGCCGCGCAGTCGGCCCTTTTGGTGCGTATTTTGACTTTTCCTTCGCTTCATCCAAACACTGTTCACGTTACCTTTTGGTGCGTATTTTGAATTTTTCTTTTGCAGACCGTTGGTAGGATAGCCGACGAGGTCAGCGGCCATCTCGACGCCAGCAGATTAGTCATTTACGAAAGCAAGCCGAGGGCGAGAGAAAAGGACCGAGGACTAATTTTAAGAGCAAACCGGGAAGCTTCTCGGGCAGAGGACGAGGTAGAGAAAGCTCGTCACGCGGATAAGTTAAGAGCAGAGGTCGACAAGAAGGCCGACGATATGGAAGCTGCACTTGGCTTGTCCCAAAAGGCAGTTGCCGACCTAGAGGCTATGTTGGCCGAAATGAAGGCGGCGATGGAGATTGCCGATTCAAAAGGTTTCGAAGCTGGGAAGAAGGCTGGCCTCGCTGAGTATGTGGACCAGGTCTCTCGGTTTGAGAATCGGGGTTTCAAACATGGTTGGCACAAGGCCCTTGCTGCAGCTGGAGTTTCGCTGAATATGCCAATACCGTATGAACAAGTTGACATCGATCCGTTGGAGACTGATTCCGAGGGTTGATCTTTACCATACACAATTGTTATGAGTTCGAGAAAGTATTTTATTTTCTGTTTCGCTTGTTTTTGTTGTTTTGTATATGTTTATCCGACATTTTTAATGCGGGTTGATATTATAAAAGTTATGATACAGAAAGTTATAAAATGTTATGAATTCTGCTCAATGTGCTGATGTTTCCGTAATTTTATGGGGATATTTCTTGATGGATATATAATGTCTTTGCCTTAGCCAGGGCGCGAGCGTGAAGAGCCGAATGGTTCATACTCGTGGGCTGGCCGAGGCACTTAGATAATGTGGCCGAGTAAAAATGGGCCGCCAAGATTAATAACCGCTTGTTTTGGCTGTAGCGAGCGAAGAGCGAATGGTTCATACTGTGGTGGCCGAGGCACTTAAGTTATGCGGCGGAGTAAAAATGGGCCGCCTAGATTAATATCTGCCTTCTTTGCTGGCGAGGCGTGAAGAGCCGAATGGTTCATACTGTACGGGCCGAGGCACTTAGATAATGTGGCCGAGTAAAAATGGGCCGCCAAGATTAATAAATCTGCCCTTGCCTTGGCCAGGGCGCGAGCGTGAAGAGCCGAATGGTTCATACTCGTGGGCTGGCCGAGGCACTTAGATAATGTGGCCGAGTAAAAATGGGCCGCCAAGATTAATAAATCTGCCCTTGCCTTGGCCAGGGCGCGAGCGTGAAGAGCCGAATGGTTCATACTCGTGGGCTGGCCGAGGCACTTAGATAATGTGGCCGAGTAAGAATGGGCCGCGCAGATCGTCACCCGACGTTTGGCGTTTGGTCATACTGACACTGCTTTGGGGGGCTGCGCATGTCTCAGAATAAATGGGGTAAGTTTGTACCAAGGATCCTATTGATTGGGGTGCAGGGTTGAGCCAATACTGCGGAAGGACCAAGATTGGCTGGATTCAAACGTCGAAATGTATCGCAGCAGCGAGCCCACTGGCAGGGGAAGAAGAGCATCCAATGATCGGGAGATCAACCCTAGTCGTCGAAGCAGGTCCCCTCGAAGGGACGGTCAACGGGGAGGTTCCCCATGCCCGCGACCGGGAATCGAGGTGGATGCGACGCCGCGGCCATTGAATTTTGCGGTTTTTGTGAAGAATAAACCGATGACAGAGGCGGATTCCATCATTAAAGATCCAGATGTGGCAGTCGAGTTTGCTCGACAGATTTTTCCACCGGAAGTCCAACAATCGATGGTGGGTCGTCGCGATTTCGAAGTGTTTCGGGACAGCATACATGGGGCTGTAAAGGGGTTGTATAACACTCATGAAATTGGCATGCGTCTGCGTGAGATGAGACGTGACATTGAGGATAAGGACGAAAGGAATCGCGGTCTAGAAGCTCGCGCGAAAAAGGCCGAGAGCGAGCTTCGGGAGCTCAAGAAGGTTCGAATGGTTGAACCGGCGACGGCCTTTCAACTTGAAGTGGGCGGAAGTACGTCCCAAAAGGTTCCAGCTTACGAGAGAGGATACAAGGACGGTTTCAAGGCCGGGGTTGAGAAAACCAGGACAGACCTTGCTGAGGAAGTTTGTCGATGCGAAAATTGCGGTTTCAAGCATGGCTGGATCAAGGCCCTTCAAACCGTGGAAGCTCTTGGGTCCCTAGGCATAGGTTCGGCTTCACCCCTATACCATCGACACTACCTTCCTTATTCCGAATTTGAAATGGAGAAGAGCGATGATGAGGAGGCCGATTAACTAGAGTAGTGAAACAACAGGCTTCATTATGAATAGATGGGCTTTCATTTTAAATGTCTGTCTTTAAAATATTTTGATTGTAAAATATTTCCAGTTCAAACGTGTCGATTCATTTTATTGGAATATTTAGATTTTGATTAGAATATTTTGCACTATATGGCATAGACGTTCGGAAACGCATCAGTCGGCCCTTAAGGTGTCATACGTGAAGGGTTCCAGATCCGAGGCTTGTTTTGGCCCGAATCAGAGACTTATTCGACCCTAGGATGTGCCCCAAAGGCGTCATGCCCAAGGGGCCCTCCAATCCAAGATTTATTGGGCCCTAGGGTGTCGCGCAAGACAAAGGGGGTCGAACCGGAGACTTGTTCAGCTCTAGGGTGTCGTGCACCAAAGGGGGCTCCGAATTCGGAGACTTGTTTTGGCCAATCGTGACATCCACGAAGGGCGCTCCGAATCCGGAGAGTTGTTGGGCCCTAGGGTGTCGTGCACCGAAGGGGGCTCCAAATCCGGAGAGTTGTTCGGCCCTAGGGTGTCGTGCACCGAAGGGGGCTCCGAATCCGGAGACTTGTTCGGCCCTAGGGTGTCGTGCACCGATGGGGGCTCCGAATTCGGAGACTTGTTTTGGCCAATCGTGACATCCACGAAGGGCGCTCTGAATCCGGAGACTTGTTCGGCCCTAGGGTGTCGTGGCATCAAGGGGCTCCGAATCCGAGACTTGTTCGCCCTAGGTGTCGCGGTAAATAAGGGGCTCCGTCCGGAGACTTGTTTTGGCCAATCGTGACATCCACGAAGGCGCCCAATCCGGAGACTTGTTCAGCCCTAGGGTGTCGTGGCAGAAGGGGCTCAATCCGGAGACTTGTTTTGGCCAATCGTGACATCCACGAAGGGCGCTCCGAATCCGGAGACTTGTTCGGCCCTAGGGTGTCGTGCACCGAAGGGGGTTCCGAATTCGGAGACTTGTTTTGGCCAATCGTGACATCCACGAAGGGGGCTCCGAATCCGGAGACTTGTTCGGCCCTAGGGTGTCGTGCACCGAAGGGGGCTCCGAATCCAGAGACTTGTTTTGGCCAATCGTGACATCCACGAAGGGCACTCCGAATCCGGAGACTTATTTTGGCCAAAGATGTTGAGCTCAAACACATAAAAACACGAGATCTTTCATTACAACGAAATGTTTACAACTATCAAGCCCACAGGTCGGGTCATTGATAAAATTTACGTAGATGTGTTGAATTCCACGGCCGGGGCAGGCTTCTCCCTGACATGTCTGAGAGCCGATATGCACCTACGCCTGCAACGGAATCTATCTGATAGGGACCGTCCTAGTTCGGACCAAGTTTTCCATCGGACGGCCATGACCGGTAATACCTTCTTTAGGACCAGCCTTCGATTGTAGCGGCAATCGAACTCGCTGATTGTATGACTTCTTGCGAAGTCTGCCGACATCGCGTGCCATGGATGCTAAGGCCCGGTCTCTTCGTTCTTCAATCAGAACCAGGTCCAGGGCGAGCATCATGTCATTTCGGCCCGTGTTAAAGGCTTGCGATCTCAAAGTTGGTAAGCCAATCTCTAGGGGTAAGATTGCCTGTATAGCGATCCCGGGTTTACCCCTTGTTGTATAGTGATCCGGACATGTGTCCGTGGATGTTGGTAGTGGATTGTTGTCTTGTTTACGTCCTTTCATATATTGTATTTGAGTTATAGGATGTGTTGGGCAGGTTTGTTTCAGGTTGGTTGTGTTTGGGAGCCAAGGGTTGCTGCCCAGAATTTTTGTCCTTCGCTCGAGCGAGGAGTTGGTCGCTCGAGCGAGCTTTGAGTTTTGTGTCCGTGGGTCGAGCGAGTGGCTTCGCCGAGCGAAGCGATCAAGGCTCGCATCGACTCAACACCATGATTTCGCTCGAGCGAGCTTTTTCTTCGCCGAGCGATCTGGATCTTTTTTCGAAAGCGCGATTTGTCGCTTCAGCGTCGCGTCTAGTTGCAGACTGAAGGTCGAGCTCGGCTCGGCGAGCTTTTCTTCGCCGAGCGAAGCCAGGATGTTGGCTCGAGCGAGACCTTCTTGGCTCGAGCTAGGGTTTTCACGTTCTGGTCGCCGAGCGACCAAGTTCGCCGAGCGAGCCTGTTTATATCAAGGCGATGGCGTGTTTTTAAATCGATTTTTATAAACTTTTGATCCAATCCTCCAGATCCGAGAGCTTCTCTCTAACTTTACATTCTCTAAGGTTTGATCTATCTAGGATCATTTCCTTCCCTTCTTGCTTTGTTAAAAGGTAGAGGTTGTCGAGGGCTTCGATCTAATCTGAAAAGCTCGGTGTTTGGAGCATTTTGATCCTTGGGTCTTCATCTCCTTTGGGCTTAAACTTTGAGGTAGGGATATCCTACCTCTTTATGGATTCTGTCTTTGAATTTTGACATTTTGATGTGTTGGGGATAGTTGTGTAATTTTGAGAAAGTTTGGGGCTTTTATGCAATTTTATAAGAGTTTGGGGTTTTGTTTTAAATAAACCAATATGTATGTTTAGTACATAGAAATGAGACTAATGTGGAATCATTGATGAAAATGGAACCTTTAGGGTTGAATGTTAATTATGGAAAATGCTATAATTATATTGTTTAATTAATTGGGATAATTAATTGTGGAATTGAGATGTTGATTATATATCCATTGTGCATTTATTTTCTGATAGAAATAATTGCTTTGGGCTATCGGTGGAGGATAGTCGTGTTTGTTGTAGACAATGCATGATGATTAGGTAAACCGAAACTAATCATGGAAAGTGTCATGGAACTTGACGATTTGTAGAATACATTAATTGTATTGATTAATTGTATATAGAACCAATGTGTTTATATGCATTATATGTAGAGGAGATGGGGGATGTACTCCGCGTTTAGGGAAGATGGGGATGTACCTCTAAACCGGATAGTGTTGGGAGAAGATAGGATGAACTCCGGAGGCACAGCTCATATGCTTGTCTTGAAAAATATAGATACAGCCCATGTGCTTGTCTTGGAAATGTGAAGTAGCTTATATGCTTATCAGTGGTTGTATAGATATAACTAATATGTTTATCTATGTTGAAATGGAAAGAAAGGAAATATAGACTTGAATGTCTTGGAATTGTAGTAAATTGTAAAAGAATGTAAAAGTGTTGACCAATGTATCAACTGTTAATCTTTTAGGCGTTATTCATAATTGGTTTAGTATATTTCTACTGGGCTGTGGCTCACCCTTTATGGGGATATCATTTTCAGGTACCGGCAGCATGCCACCTCCAAGGACTTAGCTTGGGAGGCTAGTGGCGGATGGACTTTTGACTTCTATTTACTTTTGATGTGTTACATGTAACTTCAAGCCAGGGGCTTTACGTGTATTGAGCTAGAACTCTCTTGATTGTAACCAAGTGTTAACTTAGAAAGTTGTAAGCCTTTAAGGCGCCCGCTTTTTATTGCTTACATGTAATACTTTTGTACGTAATGATTCGTTAAATAGAAGAAGGTGGACTTTTATTATGTTGATGCATGTTTAATTGATGGGTTTATTGTCATTATTTTGAGGGCGTTACAACTTGGTATCAGAGCGTACCGGGTTCGAATACTTTGGGTACGTGGGAAGTGATTAGGATCACAATGGGTTTGTCTCGCTTGATAGAGACTTAGTATAGTATCATATGCCATGTGTTTAAATTGATAACATGCTTATGTGATTATTTGGGTATGGGATTTAATTTCTAGGATGTTGATTGGATCGTTGGGTTTCTAGGAGTCTTGTTGGAAAGGCACTTGATCAATGCCGTTTCTCACAGGAACTCTGGTAACGCCTCGGGACTATCTTTATCTGGAAATGAAATTCGTAAGTGCTTATGTGTTTATGTGCTTACGTGGAGTGAATTACAGTTGTCCATGCATTAGGACGTGAGTGTTTAGTTTTGGCACGTTTATAAATGTGCTAACGTTCTGTGTTACCCTTATTAGGATGTCAGGACGAGTGAGAGGTGGAAGGCGTGGCAGGCCTAGGAGGCAGGATATGCCTTTACCGGAGGAGATTCCGGCAGCTTAGGAAGGGGTTGGTCAGGCCAATGTGGCCGAGTCAGTAGGCCAGCAGGCTATGGGCGCTCTAGCCCGAGAGATAGCAGGGGCATTCAGGGAGTCAAGAGGGCATTCTCGAGCCGAGAATCGTGCTCGTTGTTGTTGCGGATGCGTGACCTTCTTTCTCAAGAGGGAGTTCTTCCGTCTAATCCGGATGAATTTGTGGGTGATCCAAAAGAGCCGCTTAAAATGCGGATGAATGGCTCGAATGCAGAACGAAGACGTTTGAGATGCTAGGCATCGAAGACGAAATCTTGAAAGGTGACCTTGGCATCTTTCGGTGAAGGGGATCTTGGTCGGTGGTGGAAGTTCACCAAGAGTCGTATAGGAGGGACTTGGAAGGCTTTTGTTGACGCTTTAGGAGAAGTTCTTATCTCCATTGCTCGTGAGAAGTTGAGAAGTCATTCTGCCACTCAAGCGGGGACAGGTTCATCGGTGGCGAGTTTGAGGCCTCATTCACTAGTTTGTCCAGTTTGCACGAGTTGGTGGCGTCGAGAACGCCGTTGCATTGAGTTTGAGAAGAAGTTGGTAGCGGCCTCAAGTTGAGAATGTGGGGTCTATGTTTGGGATTATGGGCGTGGTTGATCTGCGGCTCATCGAGATTATGATGCAGGAAGAGGAGGAAGGGCAGAAAGGCTCCAAGAGGAGTCAGGATGGGCAGGGCGATAGTAGGAGACAGAGGGGTTATAACCCTCAGCAGTCTCTGGGTGGAGTTCCTAGGTCGACTTTCCCAAGACTGAGTCAAGAGCTCGGGAGGGCAATCGGGAGAGTTTAATGTTACAAGTGTGGCGGCCGGGTCACAAGGCTTGATTTGCTTGAAGGCGGAGGTCGAGGGTGCATCTTCTTCACGGACCACGAGTCGAGTTTGGGCGGCCCTTGTCTTGTTATCAGTGTGGACAGCCTGGGCACCTGAAGAGGTTCTGCCCACAGTTGAGTGCCACTTCAGGAGCGTCTGGTTCTAAGTGAGCAGGATTTCAACCCGGCTCGGTCTGTCGAGGCCTTGAGGCCAATCGGGAGCTTCGTCGTCCCGGTCGATCTGGATCGTATGCTCCTAGGGGTGGCAGGTGGACCAGGGTCCTCTGAGCGTGTATCTTTGTTATCACAGAGATTTAGTACCAGCTCCATCAGTAGTGAGAGGTACTTTTTTGTTTTGCAACTCGGTTGCTAGAGTGTTGATTGACACGGGTGCATCTCATTCTTTTGTATTTGCTGCATTTGCATCTGTGTTGGAATTGGAGTTAGCACTATTAGCATCTCCTATTTGCGTTGTGTCACCTATTGGGGGTGAGTTAATTTTGAAGCACGGATGTAGAGGTTGTGATATAGAGGTCGACGATCACCGACTTCCGTTTCCATTTGTAGTTATGCCCATGAAGGGCTTTGATGTTATTTTAGGTATGGACTGGTTATCGTCATACCGAGCTGTTATTGATTGCTACCGCCAGAGGGTCACTTGTTGTACTGATGGCGGGAGTGTTTCCATTTCTTAGGAGACCGAGTTGGTAGTGTTGTGCCAATAGTGCGGTCATAAAGGCGGAATGAACTTAGTAGTCTACTTGCTAGCTTTGAGAATGGTGAGTGTGATGAGACCCAGATTGAGTTGCCAAGGGTAGTTTGTGAGTACTCGGACGTCTTTCCCGAGGATCTTGTTGATTTGCCACCTCACCGAGACAGAGTTCTCTATTGATTTAGTGCAAGACGGCGCCGATTTCTATGGCACCTTATCGTTTTGCCCCAAAGAGTTGATTGAGTTGAAAGTTCGGCTCCAAGAATTGCTAGATAAAGGCCGTTAGCCTAGTGTATCGCCGTGGGAGCACCAGCCCTCTTGCCAAAAAAAAAGCGGTGCTCGAGATTGTGTATCGACTAGGAAGTTAAATCGGACTCTGATAAGAATAAATACCCTATGCCCGTATAGATGATTTGTTTGACCAGTTGAAGGGTTCCGTTGTTTCTCTAAGATAGATTTGAGATCGGGTTACCACAGTTGAGGGTCGAGAGGAGGACATTCCTAAGACGGCATTATTGCAGCGGTATGGCCATTATGAGTTCTGGTGATGCCATTTGGGCTTACTAATGCAGCGATCTTTATGGACTTGATGAACCGGATCTTCCGGAATTCTTAGATCGTTTGTGGTCATTTTGTGGACGACATTCTTATCTATTCACCTTCGGAGGAAGAGCACGAGGAACACTTGAGAGTGGTGCTTGAATTGCTTAGAGCCCATAGGTTTGTATGCTAAGTTTGGGAAGTGTGAGTTACGGCTAGAAGTCAAGTTCTTAGGCCATGTGGTATCCGGAGAAGGGGTGTCAGTTGATACATCCAAGACTGAGGCAGTGCAAGATTGGGCACAGCCTAAGAGTGTGTTTGAGATCCGCAGTTTTCTGGGATTAGCTGGGTACTATCGTCGGTTTGTGAAAGATTTCTCCAAGTTAGCTTCACCGTTGACTAGGTTGACTCGGAAGGGAGTCAAATTTGTATGGAGTGAGACTTGTGAAAAGTCGTTTCAGGAGCTGAAAGTTAGATTGACCACCGCTCCGGTCTTGATTATTCCGGAGAGAGGGTTGGGTTATCACGATCTATTGTGATGCCTCACGAGAGGGTTTGGGTTGTGTGTTGATGCGAGGAGGAAAGTGGTAGCTTATGGCTCACGTCGCTTGAAAATACGAGAAGAATTACCCTACACATGACCTAGAGCTAGCGGTTGTAATCTTTGCCTTGAAAATCTGGAGGCACTACCTTTATGGTGAGAGATTCGAGGTATTCTCGGATCATAAGAGTCTGAAATATCTGTTTTCTGAAGGACTTGAATTTGAGGCGAGAGGAGATGGATGGAGTTTATTGAGGATTACGATTTGAGTTGCATTATCACCTGAGGAAGGCCAATGTTGGCCGACGCTCTTAGTAGGAAATCCATTAGTGATGTAGCTTGTGTAGCCATCCGAGTGGGAGATGTTGGGGCACTTGGCGAGTTTGATTTATTCTGGCGAATCCGCTGAAATCGCGACCTTGTTTTCGTTGTTCTTGTGACCCTACACTTGTGACTCGAGTGTTAGAGGCACAGAGAGGTGACCTTGAGGTAGAATCCCTCAGAGAGAAGATCTCCAGTGGGAAAGTTGAGAAGGGTTTGACGGTGTATCCCGACTTGAGCGTGAGATACCGGGACCGTTTGTTTGTGCCGGAGTCTTGCCGAGAGGAAGTACTCCGAGAGTTTCATCATTCGCGCCTTGCTGTGCATCCGGGAGGTACTAAGATGTATCAGAATTTGAGTCGCCAGTTTTGGTGGCGAGGCATGAAGAGAGATGTGGCAGTCTTCGTGTCTAAGTGCCTTACTTGTCAGCAAGTGAAGGCCGAGCATCAGAGGCCAGCGGGTTTGTTACAACCCTTGCCTATTGCCGAGTGGAAGTGGGAGCATGTTACTATGGACTTCGTTGTGGGTCTTCCGAGGACTCAGCGGGGTAGTGATGCTATTTGGGTGGTTGTAGACCGGTTGACTAAGTCGGCGCACTTCATTCCTATGCGCGTGAGAGATTCGGTAGATCACCTTGCCGACTTGTATATTCGGGACATAGTGAGATTGCACGGGGTCCCAGTGACGATCGTCTCAGATAGAGATCCTCGTTTTACTGCTAGGTTGTGGCAGAGTTTGCAGAGTGCTTTGGGCACTAAGTTGACCTTTAGTATGACTTATCACCCTCGGTCGACGGGCTGAAGAGCGTACTATTCAGATCCTTGAGGATATGCTTCGGGGTTGTGTCCTTGATTTCAGTGGGACGTGGGAAAGGCACTTGCCATTGGTGGAGTTTGCCTATAACAACAGTTTTCAGTCTAGCATCGGTATGGCACCGTTTGAGGCCTTGTATGGCCGCCCTTGTAGGTCTCCAGTTTGTTGGGCCGAGGTGGGTGATACACCTCTATTGGGTCCGGAGTTGGTTAGGGAGACGACGGAGAAAGTTGAGCTTATCCGTAGGAGGCTTGTTCTGACCGTAGTCGTCGAAATCTTGTGCTGACCGTAGGAGGAGACCGTTAGTGTTTGAGATGGGTGATCATGTCTTTCTGAAGATATCACCTAGGCGGGGATTGATGAGGTTTGGGAAGAGAGGAAAGTTATCCCCTCGGTTTATTGGTCCTTTTGAGATCCTTGAGAGGATTGGCAAGGTTGCTTACCGTTTAGCTTTGCCGCCAGCTTGTCCGGGTTCATGACGTGTTTCATGTGAGTATGCTTCGGAAGTATGAGCCAGATCCATCACACGTGTTGGATTGGACCGATTTAGAGGTAGATGAGGATGCCTCGTATGAGGAGAGACCGGTTCGGATCTTGGATAGACGGGATCAAGTCCTGCGTGGTAAGACCATTCCTCTAGTGAAGGTTTTGTGGAAGCATCACGGAGTGGAGGAAGCCACTTGGGAACGTGAGTTGGAAGTCCGTGAGAAATATCCGGACTTGTTTGTTGATTTGTAGTCATGTAATAAAAACTTGTAATTTTGTTGAACTTTAAGAACATTGTATGTGTCTTAAGTTGTAAAACATGGTATATGTTTTGATTTAAGGGAGTAGTGTAAAACTTACCTTAATGTGAGAATTGATTATAATATTGCATGTGTTGGCTGTATTATAGAACTGGAGATGTATCATGAAATTTTGTTATGATACGATTTGTGAAATCATGTATATTGAGAGTGGTTGGAAAGTGGAACAAGAAACGCATGTTATAGATGCACTTGAAATATTTATATATGTGAAATGCCTCTTTAAATGAAATGGGTGACCGATAATAGGTCGAATTGTTGAATGTTATAGTGTAACATTGTTTAAAATGGAGAAAAAGGCTTGCTTTTCAAAAACTTGTTTTTTATTTCGAGGACGAAATTCTTTAAGGGGGGGAGGTTATAGCGATCCTGGGTTTACCCCTTGTTGTATAGTGATCCGGACATGTGTCCGTGGATATTGGTAGTGGATTGTTGTCTTGTTTACGTCCTTTCATATATTGTATTTGAGTTATAGGATGTGTTGGGCAGGTTTGTTTCAGGTTGGTTGTGTTTGGGAGCCAAGGGTTGCGCCTGTAATTTTGTCCTTCGCCGAGCGAGAGTTGGTCGTCGAAGCGAGCTTTGAGTTTTGTGTCTGGTGGGTCGAGCCAGAGTGGCTTCGCTCGAGCGAGCGACTGCGTCTGGTACTGGACCTGAACACCATGATTTCTGGCTCGAGCGAGCTTTTCTTCGCTCGAGCGATCTGGTTCAGTCTTCGCCGGCGAAGCGGTTTGTCGCTTCAGCGTCGTCTAGTTGCAGACCTGAAGGGTCGAGCTCCTGGCTCGAGCGAGCTTTTCTTCGCTCGAGCGAGCTTCTGGGATGTTGGCTCGAGCGAGACCTTCTTGGCTCGAGCTAGGGTTTTCTGTGTCTGGTCGCTCGAGCGACCAAGTCTTCGCTCGAGCGAGCCTGTTTATATCAGTGCGGCAGTAGCGTGTTTTAAATCAGTTTTTTTATAAACTTTTGATCCAATCCTCCAGATCTGAGAGCTTCTCTCTCTAACTTTACATTCTCTCTAAGGTTTGATCTATCTAGGATCATTTCCTTCCCTTCTTGCTTTGTTAAAAAGGTAGAGGTTGTCGAGGGCTTCGATCTAATCTGAAAAAGTCGGTGTTTGGAGCATTTTGATCCTTGGGTCTTCATCTCCTTTTGGGCTTAAACTTTGAGGTAGGGATATCCTACTCCTCTTTATGGATTCTGTCTTTGAATTTTGACATTTTGATGTGTTGGGGATAGTTGTGTAATTTTGAGAAAGTTTGGGGCTTTTATGCAATTTTATAAAAGTTTGGGGTTTTGTTTTAAATAAACCAATATGTATGTTTAGTACATAGAAATGAGACTAATGTGGAATCATTGATGAAAATGGAACCTTTAGGGTTGAATGTTAATTATGGAAAATGCTATAATTATATTGTTTAATTAATTGGGATAATTAATTGTGGAATTGAGATGTTGATTATATATCCATTGTGCATTTATTTTCTGCATAGAAATAATTGCTTTGGGCTATCGGTGGAGGATAGTCGTGTTTGTTGTAGACAATGCATGATGATTAGGTAAACTGAAACTAATCTGCGGAAAGTGTCATGGAACTTGACGATTTGTAGAATACATTAATTGTATTGATTAATTGTATATAGAACCAATGTGTTTATATGCATTATATGTAGAGGAGGAGATGGGGGATGTACTCCGCGGTTTAGGGGAAGATAGGGGATGTACCTCTAAACCGGATAGTGTTGGGAGAAGATAGGGGATGAACTCCGGAGGCACAGCTCATATGCTTGTCTTGAAAAATATAGATACAGCCCATGTGCTTGTCTTGGAAATGTGAAGTAGCTTATATGTTTATCAGTGGTTGTATAGATATAACTAATATGTTTATCTATGTTGAAATGGAAAGAAAGGAAATATAGACTTGAATGTCTTGGAATTGTAGTAAATTGTAAAAGAATGTAAAAGTGTTGACCAATGTATCAACTGTTAATCTTTTAGGCGTTATTCATAATTGGTTTAGTATATTTCTACTGGGCTGTGGCTCACCCTTTATGGGGATATCATTTTCAGGTACCGGCAGCATGCCACCTCCAAGGACTTAGCTTGGGAGGCTAGTGGCGGATGGACTTTTTGACTTCTATTTACTTTTGATGTGTTACATGTAACTTCAAGCCAAGGGCTTTACATGTATTGAGCTAGAGCTCTCTTGATTGTAACCAAGTGTTAACTTGGAAAGTTGTAAGCCTTTAAGGCACCCGCTTTTTATTGCTTACATGTAATACTTTTGTACAGAACAGTTCAGTTAAATAGAAGAAGGTGGACTTTTATTATGTTGATGCATGTTTAATTGATGGGTTTATTGTCATTATTTTGAGGGCGTTACAGCCTGGGTCCCGAAGCATAATGCAAACGGCGTTTCTCCGGTAGATCGTCTCGGCGTTGTGCGGTGGGCCCACAGTACACTCGACAACTCTTCAACCCATCTGCCTTTGGCATTTTCCAGCCTCTTCTTGATGCCGTCTAAGATGGATTTGTTTGAAGCTTCCGCTTGACCGTTACTTTGGGGGTAGGCTGGCGTAGAGAAGTAGGGTTCAATACCATACTTGCTGCACAATTCTCGGTATACGCCACAATCGAACTGGGTACCATTATCCGAGATCAGTGCTCTTGGAATGCCGAATCGTGTAATGATGTTCCTCCACACAAAGCGCTTAATGTCGGAATCCCGTATATGGGTTAGAGCCTCCGCTTCGACCCACTTTGTGAAGTAGTCTGTTGCCACGATTAGAAATCGCTTGTTCCCTGGGGCCCTCGGCAATGGTCCTACGATATCAAGTCCCCACTGAGCAAACGGCCAGGGGCTTGTAATTGAATTCAAAGCTTCTGCAGGCTGATGGGTTAGTGGGGAGAACTTTTGGCATTGTTCGCATTTCTTGACATAATTTTCTGCGTCGGCTCTCATCGTCGGCCAATAATATCCTTGCGTTATCGCCCGGTGGGCCAGGGAGCGTCCCCCCGAATGGGCACCACAGCTGCCCTCATGTATCTCAGTGAGCAGCTCCTCTACTCTGTCCGGGTGCACGCATTCCAAGTATGGACCAGAGAGGGACTTTTTGTAAAGCCCTCCTTGTGGATCTAAGTAGTACCGCAGGGCCTTGTTTCGCAGTTTATGTGCTTCTTTCTTGTCCTCTGGGAGTTGCTCGGAAGAAAGGAATGCAGCAATGGGATCCTTCCAACTTGGAGCGGATTCTATAATGTTGATGTGGGTTTCCTCCGGTGGGCCGATACTTGGTTCTGGGACGAAACCTACTTCTATGGTACGCTTGAGCTCGGAGTTGATGGCGGAGGCTAAGCATGCCAGGGCATCCGCGTGTGTATTTTGATCGCGTGTTATTTGGTTTAGTTCATGATGGTCGAATTTCGTTAGCAAGGAGTTAGCCGTTTTCATATAGGCCGCCATACGCTCGTCTCGTGTCACAGACTCTTCACCTTTTTGGTTGATTACCAATTTTGAGTCACAAAACACCAACAGCCGCCGCGCGCCGAGCAGATGTGCGTTCCGCAGTCCGGCTAACAGGGCTTCATATTCGGCTTCGTTATTTGATGCTTCGAAGCCGAGCTTGACGGCCTGCTCAATTACTGCGCCGTCTGGAGACATGAGTACGACGCCGGCGCCGCTGCCCCGTTGGTTAGACGCTCCATCACAATATAACTGCCAAATGTCCCCAACATAAATTCTCCAATCTGGGTTTGACCGAACTTCGGCTGCCTTTGGCAGGACGTCATCAGGCTTGAGGTCGGCAAGCCCTCCTGTGAATTCGGCGACAAAGTCGGCAAGCACCTGCCCCTTGATTGCAGTTTTGGGTAAAAACTGAATGTCGTATTGGCCGAGTTCAAGAGCCCACTTCGAAACACGCCCTGATGCTTCTGCGTTCCTTAGTACTGATCGAAGGGGATAGTCTGTTAGGACCCTAATGCTGTGTCCTTGGAAGTAATGCATCAGTTTTCTTGCTGCCATGACCAAGGCTAGGACGAGTTTTTCAAGCGGTAGATAACGTGTTTCGGCGTCCACCATTGCCTTGCTCACATAATACACTGGCTGTTGCTGCCCTTCCTCCTCTTTTAGTAATACGGCGCTGACGGCCCTGTCGGAGACTGCCAGATATAGAATGAGGGGGTCACCGGCGGCGGGTGTTGTTAGAAATCTTGTCCGGAGGTATGTCTTGAGCGTTAAAAGTCGCCGCATTCGCGGACCATTCAAAAGCTCGCCTGGCGTAATGTCCGAAAGAATTGTCTGCGATGCGTCAGAGATCGACTAATGAACTCGTTGAGTGCTGACCATTCCCATCAACTTTTGGACTTCTTTGACGAACGGAACTCGGTTCAAAATTCGTGACTTGCCTCGGGTTGGCTTCGATTCCACGGTGGTTGACGATATAACCCAGGAATTTGCCGGAGCCGATCCCGAATGCGCATTTAGAAGCGTTTAACTTCATTCTGTATTTGCGTAGGGTGTTGAATGTCATTTCCAGATCGGCTATATGATTTTGTTCTTCTTTGGATTTGACCACCATGTCGTCAATGTATACTTCCATAGTGTGTCCGAGCTGTTCTTTGAACATCGTGGTGACCAGTCTTTGGTAAGTTGCCCCTGCATTCTTTAGTCCAAAAGGCATAACCCTGTAGCAGTAGGTCCCTCTTGGGGTGCGGAATGCAGTTTTGTCCTGATCATCCGGATTCATGGCGATCTGATGGTAGCCTCTGTAGGCATCGAGGAAACTCATACGTCGGTGGCTATTTATCGCATCAACGAAGTTGGTCAATTCTCGGTAAGGAAGCAATCTTTGGGGCAAGCTTTGTTCAGATCCGTGAAATCGGCCTTTTCGCCAAGTTCCATTTTTCTTTTTCACCACCACTGTGTTGGAGAACCACGTGGGGTAGGTGACCTCCCTAATTGCCCCGGCGTCAAGCAATTTGTCAACTTCTTCTACAACGGCGGCAGTGTTTCTGCGGAGGATCGCCGGCCTTTTTGGACGATCGGCTTGCACCGGGGATCGACATTCAGATGGTGCTGGGAGACTGACGGGTCTATTCCTGGCATCTCGTATGGAGTCCACGCAAAGACGTCGAGATTGCCGAGTAAAAAAGTGATCAGCTGCTGTCGGTCGACCTGGCTCAGCGAGGCGCCGATCATAAAAAACTTTTCTGGGCTTCCATCAATGTCAACCCGGTCCAAACCTTCCGTGGCCTTTTCATTTGGTTGACGTCCGACGTCGTCCAGGATTTCTCGACTGGGCGTTTCGATGGAGTTGACTTGCAGTTCCTTCGGCGGCTTGGCGGCGAGAAGGTAACATGCTTGTGCTGACTGTTGAGAGCCACGGATCTGCTCAACGCCGTGTTCCGTCGGGAAACGTAACAGCTGGTGGTAAGTGCTTGGGACGGCCTGCAGGGTATGCAACCATGATCGCCCCATGATGAGATTGTACGGCGACGGTAACCTGACGACCAAGAACTCCACATCCACCGTTCTGGAGCCAGCTCGAACGGGTAGACTGATCTTTCCCAATGGGTACTCCGGGTTGGCGTTGAAGCCGAATAGTGGATAAGGAGCTGGAGTCAGATCCGAATCGTTGAACCCGAGTTTGATGAGGGTTTTATAGTACATAACTTCTGAAGTGCTTCCCTGGTCGATAAGGACGCGTTCGACGGTAAACCTGTTTACGCGTAGCGCAACAACCAGAGGATCTACGTGAGGGAGTGTTACGCCGCGCAAATCAGAGTCGTTGAAGGTAATGCTTGGCACTTCTCGAAGCCGGGGTCGCTTTGTTGGTGTGAGCTGACGCTGGGGGCTTGGAAGTGATTGAATTGCATGTACAGTCGGGGCTATCGGTAGGCTGTATATCATATGTACGGTGTCGAGCGGGACGCCTCTTGGGCGACGTGCGTCCTCTGTCACCTCCTCAAGGCAATCGGTCAAGGCGCGGCGACCGTTGGCATTGTGCTATTGGCCCCGAGGTCGTTCAGGACCTCCTTGGGAGCGCCAGGACCTTGAGCCCGTCCGGACTTTGCTTTTTCTAAGGCGGATCGCGGCGGCGTTCGTTCTCGGCGATGATGTTATCCAAATTCGATGCTCGGCTCGTTCTATGTCGCTTGCATCATCGCCTTCGTTGAAGTCGTTGGTGAGTTAGAGTTGAGGCGTCATTGCGACGGTTTCCTTTCCAAGCGCGTTTACCGGAGTGGAGTCGTCTCTCTGTGCGATCTCGTCGGTGGCTACCGGAGGATCTTCAGTGACGCTTTTCATGGATATATTTGAGTATTCCCACAGACGGCGCCAATTGTGGGGGATGTGGATTGGAAATACTCTTCAGATCCTGGAAGACGCCAATGATCCTCAGCTAGTCACCTGAGAAAATACAAAGACTCCGGTCGGGGGTACCGGAATTAGCACTCCGACGGACAAGTCAGTTCCTCTGTTCTAGAAAGCTTATTGATTGAGTTCTAGAAGTGATTCTTACCTCCCTCACCGTATCTGAAGCTCTTGTATTTATATACATTCTCTGGGCCTCGGGGCCAGAGTTTACTTTTTATTATTATTTAGTTTTTCTTTATTCTTTCGTTTGTCCTGATATGCCTTCTCAAATCCATTCGGCCCTAAGAACATATTCGGCGTCCCAATCGAGCGGAATGGAGCCGTTAAGTTCCCGGCTCTTCGGGTACTCTAGATTTCGTTCTTCTACTTATTCGGCTCCCACAGTAACAACTAGTGTTTTCATGATAGCAAGGTGCTCTCCTTTATTTGAATACCCACCTACAACATTGATTGTTATTACTTTTGCAGGAGCTACGACGTTATTCCTTGCGGAACGATCTAAAGAGGGTCATAGCTTATTCAACTTGCAGTCAATTAGGCTATATGATCTTTGCTTGCGACATCTCTAACTATTCGGTTAGCGTCTTTCACTTAATGAATCACGCATTTTTCAAAGCATTACTTTTCCTAAGTGCAGGTTCGGTGATTCATGCCATGTCGGATGAACAAGATATGCGAAAAATAAGGAGGCTTGCCTCCTCGTTCCCTTTTACCTATGCCATGATGCTCATGGGCAGCTTATCTCTAATTGGATTTCCTTTTCTAACTGGATTTTATTCCAAAGATGTGATCTTAGAGTTCGCTTACACTAAGTATACCATCAGTAGGAACTTTGCTTTCTGGTTGGGAAGTATCTCTGTCCTTTTCACTTCTTATTACTCTTTTTGTTCACTTTTTCTAACATTTCTAGTACCAACTAATTCATTCAGGCGAGACATTTTACGATGTCATAGTGCGCCCATTCCTATGGCCATTCCTTTAATACTTCTGGCTCTCGGGAGTCTCTTTGTCGGATACTTGGCCAAAGTGTGACCCGTTAGCCCATAAGTAAATACTGTGATGAAGAGGTTGTTGCTTACCTGATACGATCGTACAAGGTCACAATTCACCTAAGACGATCATCCGGGGTGAACAAGAATTAGGGATTGGATGCGGGCTAAATTCCTGCCAATGGCGGAGATGTTCAGTCGACTCCTTCCCCCTTTGTCGGGGTCCAGACCCCTACGAGTGAGCAAAAAAGGGAGGAGGAAAGAGGCCCTGGTGAACCGTCATAATTAGTGAACAAGTGTAAGCTTCGCTACCCGACAGTATGGAGTACTGACCATACCGAGGGACAGGCCCTGAAGTGAAGGATGGGAACGAGCGGAACCAATGTGTTCCAATTTCTGGCCTTGCACCGACCATTCAATGGACCATGGACTAAACGGCCAATACCTGAAAGGACTATGTCTAGGGGACCGCCGCCCCCTCCACAAGGTATATCTCGCATCTATGGGCCACTATAATTATCCAAGAAGACACTCAAAACTAGAATGATAAATAAACCCACCCGGTAGACTGCCGAGCTACAAGTCCTACGACATAGGAGCGGGATTCTCTAAAAAGCCAAGGTCGTGGGTGGCCAAGAGGGCCCACAAGCGAAAGAGAATCAGCTAGTTTAGTTCTGATCTGAGTAGGCTTATAATAGGGAATATCCTACCCCTAGGAACCAGGGCCTGGCCATCCTTTGTTTGCAGTCGACGTTCCAGCATAGTTTGTTCTTTGACAGCTAAATGTTTTGATCTGGTTCGATTCATGGTCGCAACTGCAAACACGTTTTCCCGTGAGCTGATGCCCCTCAGTCCAAGCATTGATCTATATCACTTCAGAAGAAACGATATAACAGTATTTACCTTCTCCTTGGTGAGTCGAATAGGGGTATTATTACGCCTATAAGCCACCCCATTAGCCAAGTTCCACTAGACCGCCCCAAACTCTTACTCCTTGTACTGGGCCTGTCGATCATCTCCTACGCTACAGCATGTCGGCTCCTTGTGGGTGGTCCTAATAGAAAGAAGCATCTTACACCCTTTAACGGATCCATCAATTCATACATAACTGCCTCCTTCTAGTCTTCGCTTGTTTACTTTCGTCCACCTTGTCAGTCCCCGATTGGTGCCACAGGAGTTTTGCCTCCTAACACACTCGAAACGCAGTTTGATCTCCCAATCCTTGGAAGTTCTACTTAGACAGTTTCACGGGGGTACATCTTGACTCATCTAGAGCGAAGATGCCACTGATGCATAAGATAGTGTGGCACCTGTTGAATCATATAGAGTTTGTAGCTAGGCGTCACGTATACAAAGACCTAAACATTGCGTTAGATCGGGTGGTCAAAATAGAAAAATGACGAGCTGTTAACATGGAGCGAGCCTCTCTTCTCTCGTTGCGATTGGTCGCCTTAATTCAGTAGAATGAGTTTTGAGAGGCAAAACCAAATCGCTTGGTTTCTACTAAACCGCCCCACTCCCAAAGATCTTCGATAAACTTCCCTACCGTCCCCACTTCTACTTCCCCTCTACATACTTCCCTAAAGCCTGATCTTCCCAATGAAATGAATTCTGATCTTTGTTCATAATATTTCAAAGTTGAGGATCGAGCTTTCGTGTGTCACTAATTTAGGGTTGCTTTGTTGTCTGTAGCAGCGCAGTTAGATTGTGTTCGTTCATGGGGGTCTCCCTTTCTGGGTGGAGGGGATAGCCCTAATCCTTGGTCTGGGTTTGCTATTGAGGGTAACGAAAAGCTAAGCCCTAGGTTGGTTGGTAGTAGGTATAGAGCTCCTCCTTTTCTTTTCCGCTTACCACTATTTCTCTTATCTTTCAACGCCTTCCACCCATGGCCGCCCAGTACCTGTAAGAAGTGCCTACCCTCTCAAACCTGACACGGGAGAGGATAATAGTACAGCCTTGAGGTGAACAGCTCTTTTCTAAGGGAAGAACAACTAGCCCAGCTTTCTTTTCGATTGATATATAAGGGCTTAAAAGCGTCTTGCCCACCTCTATTAGCAAGTTGAGATCCAATTCCTTTTTTTTTACGAAACCGGTCTGAATTTGCCCCTTTCATTGAGGATTCTAACCCTTGTATAGGTTGGGCACCTAAGTTGCCTTAGTCCATTGGTTTAGTATTTAAGAAAGCACGTCTATCTTTCCTTTCTCCGGCACACACTACATCTGTCCTTGAGCTATCCAAGGGATCGAGTGATTCCCCGAAGGTTTGTAACTCAAGGAATGTTGGACATAACCCGCATAGTCGACTCTGAATCTTCCACTTTGCATGAACTCCCTGCCTTCAAAACGATAAATGCATCAGACCTTCTTTCTTTCCTTAAGACCTTGCGACTGAGGATCAGCAACAGGCACATCTCACTAGCGCATCTCGTCTCTTTCCCTAAGGTTTTTTATTCGAGGAATGTTCACTTTACGCTAGCGCATCTCGTCTCGAAAGCCTTAATTTCATCGTTGTTTGTGTTCTACCTTGTTCTTTCTCTAATCTCGACCTATGGCATCTATCTAGATCTTAATTCTAGATTCCGGCAGAGGATTGGCAACTCCTCCCAACCCTCCCTAACCAATCAGCTTCCCAAAACAATAAATAAACTGAAAGCGCAGTTCGTAAAGGAGGTTATATATATGTAAAAAAGGTGAGGGTCAAGCCTTTTATATATATGTATAAGAATAGCCTTGTTTATACAAATAAGGTGAGGCCTATCTCAGTAATGGGGTGGGGAAGGAAAAGTAAAGTGGGCAACGGGTTTCCTTCGCGTTACTATCTATGTGTTATTTATTTGTCTCCTTGTTTAGGAGAGATCTTTTGATTAATAGAAAATAGGAGGAGTACTTGGTAAGAAATGTTTTCTCAGTGTTCGTTGTATCAGCTTTCTTCAGAGATTGATAATGTGTGCAGTGCTTTTAGTCAACAATACTTATTTGGGAAAGAAAAAGTGAGTGAGATTAAACAAGCTGTTTTGTCGGGAACGTATGTTTTCTCTCCTTTAAAGTTCTTACTGCTACCTAATGATTACCCAAGAACAAACTTCTTCCATGTTTTTAGTGTCCCTGATTTACCGAATGTTTATTTCACGGCGGTTGCTGAATCTGAAGATATTCTTGTTTTCATAGCTCTTTCGTGTGTTCTAAGTTTGACTTTTGATTCTTATTCTTTAGAGAATTTGTTCGTCTTTCGAGCGGCTAAGGAGGGGAGGAAGGGCTTTTATGGAGAAGTTCTCAAATGGGGTCAAGTTGGAATGCTTCTTCATTTCGATTTGACTCATTCTTTGAATGCACTTTCTCGCTCCTGCCGCTTGGCTAAACTCAAACCCGTGCTGAACGATCTATCTATTTTTTGACTAGTCTCATCATTTTTTGAATTACCAATTCTTGATGAGGATGAACGAGATTGGTCAGCGGAGACTGGGGTACCGTCTACAGGCCTTCATGCATGCCTTTGAACAATCAAGATTTTCTTTCGAGGAGATCCAAAATCTCTTGAGAGAGCTGCATCTTTCTGCAAAACTCATTTACATAGTAAGAGGTGGCATTCCAATTTCCTGTCTCAGTGGGCTCTTATCTGTTAACGAAGGAGGTTTCATCCACTTTGTTGAAAAAGAAGAATAAAACAAGTGGTTTTATTACCTTTGTTTGATTCGAATATTAGGTAGGGAGGGGGTCTTTGAAAGAATTAAACTAAACATCGTTTGTAGTACCATGCATGACTACTTAGTTTTTTTCTTTCTCTAAGTTAGCAGTGTACATGACCCATTTCTTATTTATACCATTAATAATGATCCTTTGAAAGTATCACCAAACCCGCTAGCTGCCTATTATACTAATCTCTTTCCTAGGCTAGGTATCGAGAAGAGAGTAAGCAAGCTACCTCATACCTTAATGGGACTTGTAGCTTTCTAAGGCAGGCAGCTTGCCCTTCCCTAGCTGCTTGTCCCAAGGCATCGCTCTTAGTAAAAGGACATCTTATTCAAGAACCGATTCCATTTGAAAAGAAGTTGTTTACACCTGTCCCAGCATTCCAAGATTCGGGATTTCCCTTTTGTCGAGTGTCCTGAGCTTGGGATCCAACGGTGGGATTTGAAAGTATCGTTCTAGGGGCCTCTCTCTTCTAGTTTTCAGTGGAATAAATAGAAGTGATTTGGAGCACCGAATATGCCTTATTGATAAGTGTCGACCAATGGCTTTTTATCTTTTCCGAGGCAAATAGGGCTTACAAAAAAAATTCCCAGGTTTTGGTAAGTTTTCCACTGTTGATAGCAGTCTTCAATTTAAAATCGGCTTGAAGCAAAAAAGGCCGAGGTCCCTGTGGTAGCAAGACACAAGAAGTCAAGTAGGTCATCTGGGGAATCGAACTGACAAGGCAGTCTCTTGACTCGTGTGGATCACGAAATACATCTGTGAAAGAATCAAATTAGCTTCAAGTCTGCTCAGAATACAATATCTGTTGAAAGTAGACAGTAGCTTTGGGGACCCTGCTACGAAGCTCTTTGGGCAGAGACTATGTATCAACTCTTGCAATCAATTCTGAGATCGCTTCGCTAGGGCGAGTGTAGTTTACTATGCGAGTGGAGAGATTTAAGCGAGCTAATAGCGAGTGGACTCTTAATAGAATTCTGAGCAGCATCTCTTGAACTACTTGTTTTCGAGAATCGCTCGTTTAGCATAACATAATAGAGGTTGGCCCCCTCTGTAGTGCTAGGGTGAGCAAGCCAGTCTTTGATTCTAACGCTTTGTTTTCTTCGTTTGCATCCGCTGTTAGATAATCCAAGCCAAGTCGACTCTCCCTTTTCCTTCCCAGCTAATTTTATAAGAGAACAACTTTTAAGGTTGAGTTAGCAAGTCCTAAGGTATGCCCCGTCCTCTGTATTAGTTGAGAATCTTTTATCTTCTTTCCTTGCGGTTTATCCTATACAAATCCTCTGTCTTTAGCTGAGCCCTCGCCCTCCTTCCCTTCCGATAGCTTCTTCCTCTATCGAGTTAGGCACGTCTTTCTCACCCTTCGCGGGATAATGGCACCTCCTTTGAAAGAGAATCAGGATCGAGTTAGCACCTGCTTTCAGTCGAGTTTCTTTCTGGTAAGACATAGCCAAAAGACCAATTCCCTACCTACTTTCCTGTGATGAAAGAAAAGGGCTTTATGCCCCGGTTTAGTACTCGTGGAAAAGAACCTTTGCTTCGGTCGAATTCGAATACCCCACTCCCTTTTTAGTTCTTTCAGAATAAAGATTTTATTTAGGAATCTCCTTGCTACGAATCTACTGAAGGAGAATCTTTGGTTTAGAGCTTAGAGGCTGAGTCTTGCCCCCAACCCTATGAGTCGAGCTTTTTTCAAACGCTGTGTCAGCATTTCCGAACCTCGACGAGGAATCTTTCCTATCTGACTCAAGATCCTCTCAGTCAATCCATTTGAAATGGAATTTCTAGCCACTGGGTCAACGTTAACTCCACAAAGATTTTTGAGTTAGCTTTTGCTTACCTACATTAGAAGTAAAGTCTTGGTACCAGTTACATACTTTTCTACCGGACTGATTCGTTTTAATTTCCTATCCTCCCCACCCTAAGAGCTTCTCTCCTAAACTAACTAGATGACCTCCGTGCCGTGGAGGCAAAGTCAAGCTGGCAACCTCCCTTACCTTACTTTTAGTGCTTTTAGTCTCACCAATGCCTTCAGTCGAGTTAAACTTTCCAGCTACTCTGTACTCTTCTCTTACAGATGAAGTTAGAGATTTCGTTTTACCAAACCTTCTTCCAAAAGTCAAAGATTTGACAACCCTAGTTAGATTGTTATATTGGAATACAATATACTTAGCTAGTTGTGTTTTAGTCCCTCCTAAACCCCTTCACTCCTCTAAATTTCTTATTCTTACCTACCCACCTTCTTATGATCTAACTGCCTTTCTTCAACTAGTGCTATCAATGCACTCCTTGCCTTAAGCTCAGATTCGTGCTCGGCTAACCTTTTTTCCTTTCCTCTTTCCTCTTAGTCGAGCATATTACACTAACCTTGCTAGGAATATAGGGATTCTTTTAGGCTTTCTTTGGGTTTAGTTAACCCCAACATAAGCCTGAAAGCATCAGGAGTCTTCCCACCGCTACTTTTATTCTTCCGTCACTCCGGGAATCAACTCCTAGCCAAGAAGTGAAGAGTGAGACTCCTGTCATTTCCCTTTCTAATCTAAGAGCTTTTTCCCTCTCTTTAAGTTCCTAACCTGCATGAGATAGCTTCTATTCTTTTCGTGTCGTGACTCGATTGAAGCCCTTCTTTCTTTGTAGCTATTCAAAGGGTATTAAATCAGGAGGTTCAGAAGTAGAAAATAGGACTAGTCTAGGTATGAATCAAATCCTTTCCTAGGGTGAGTCCTTATATAAGTAGAAGGTAGCCATCTAAGAGATGTTACTAGTCTGTATGTAAAGCCTCTTAGTCTCATCCCCTTCTGTAATAGGAACTCCTTACGAGCGCTATCCTATAAGCAGACGCAACTAGAAGACATTATTGTCTTTATCTAAGTTAGAGGCTTTCATATAGCTTAAACCCTTTCCTTTTCCCAAGTATTCAACATAATCTTTCTAAAGTGCGGATGAGAGAACCAAATAGTTTCACACCTGAAGGGACGATTAGAGGGTTTAGCAGAATGAATACTTTCCATGTAAATGATCATAAAATAATAGTCTGAGGTGGTATGAGGGATGTTTCCAAGCACAACATATGGTAAAAACTCTTTCAACTTTTACTTTACTAAGGCTAGATCCAATCGAAGCAGCGTCTTAGCTAACTATTCCCTACCATTGATCTAAGTGGTCTAGGACTACAACATGCCAAATCCATTAGACCACAACGATGAAATTTGATGCAAACTTCTCAGCTCTCCTACAACTAGACGTAGTGTCATTTCTGAAACTCCTTCTATCTTCCAATCTAAAGAAATCATGGAAATCCCCTGCTAGCATCGATGGGTACTGGTCATATTGTTCAGCCATTCTATTGATATTCTTCCCTTTATAACTGGACTTGATCTTTACCGGACTAATGAGATCTCAATTCAACATTGAGCCTTTCCTTTCTTGTTTCTCCTTTCTATGTAGATGGATTGATTGCGGGTTTCCCCAACTCGATTCTCAGTTTCTCTTTTCCCTTTGGCTTTCAACACTAGAAAAGTTCGCGAAAAAAAATAACTAGTATTTCAAAAAAGGGAGTATGGAAGACTTCTATGAGACTTTGATTTAATAGCTCTGGCCAGAGAATAGATTGTTGCATTGAGCAGGGCAGACGGATCTGTTTCGTTGCGGCCCGAAGCTCATCTCCTGCTCTTAGCCGAACTATCCGAATTCTCTGTCATTTTCTATAATATTAAGTGTTTTAAGATGTTGTAATAAATGTTCTAGTTGAAAGAAATTCCACCTCTTCTCATCCCTTAGCTCTTTGATGAACTCTTTGAGAGTATAAGCGTAGGCTCATGACTCTTGAAAGTGAATATCGCTCATAAGGGCCACCCTGATAGTGGAACCCTTCAACGGAAAATTTCGTATACTAGCTCCAATGAGTAGTAAAGGAAAGCTCGGCCTCAGCGTGTCCTACTTATGTCGTCTTTTAAGCCTGCTATGCATCCTTGTTCCATCTACCATTCTTGACAATCCATTTCTGGTATGCCTGCTGCTTCGTCTACAATTACTGAAAATCCATCATATCTTTATTGGCCTCCCTTGGACTTTACTATTTTTTATCTATTTAAGGAATTATTCCCTGGGCTTTCAATGGGCCCACGCCTTCTCGATACTACCCTCTAAGAAGAGGTGCGCAAAACTGGGATCAGGAAGACCTAAATCTTTCTATGATATCATCTTGAGAGAGCATGTGCGCCAAGCGAGATACCAATTACTACAATACACAAATAAGGAAATAGGACATCCCCGTGATTTCCTTCTACCCCTAGCCCAGGGAATCCTTTGGTTCCTTCTTTTAAAAAGAGTTGTTGCCCCTTTTCTAGTTATGTACAGTAGTACGATAATGAAGATTATTAGTGAGGCAGTCTATTAACTCTTACTATTTCTTATCTGTCTTAAGCCCTTCCTTCTACTACATCTGGACCTAGAATCAAAATTTTCTTTGAGACGAGCCTTCTTCCGTAGATGGACACAAAACTATTTCCTTTACTTATTAAGATTATGATTGAACTGTCACTTAAGGTACTTGTCCACCAGACACATCCTTCCCTTCTCTCTCGGGGTGCTTCTTCTATCTCTCTTTTCTGGCATCCCTTTGGACCAAGAGATGTGACCGGATGGTATGGGCCTTGCTTGAGTCCTTTCAGTCGCGGTCATTGGCCTTACAAACCTCCCCGTATGGTTGTGCTTTCGTCTTCTCTCTTTGGTAACGAAGTGGTTTTACAATTTGAAACAGTACCCTCTGAGACAAATCAGTCAGGTGGGATAGTGGGCTAGGCCTACGAATGAGGCTGGTAAGTGGGCAAAGATGCTTGCTTTGGGAATGAGAAAGAAAAAGGCAGCATGATATGATGTTATACGTGCGTACGTACCATTCCTTATCTATGGTCAACAACTCTACTAAATGAGTAGAGTACTTTGTTGAATCAGAAGAACTGAACTAGCACAAAAGTCTTCCAACTCCCTAGTCGTTACCCCTCTCTATTACTGTATTCGAGTACTCAGTGCATATTATTCGAACTCACCACGAATTAGGGGTCCTCCCTTCCGCTCTGAATCACTTCAGTCTCGTTCCCTATTAGACGATCGACGAGTGAGGGAGCTATTAAAAAAGAGTGGTAAAAGTCTTAGTGCCTGGCTCCCACTACTTCTGAGTAAGTAAGGTGGCGTAGAACTCAAAGTGATGTCATAACTGCCTTTTTCTAGTTCGGAAGGAAAGAAGCATACTACTTGAGGCCTCGCCAATTGATAGGGAGGACCCATATTGTAATGCCCTCAAAAATAAACCCATAATACATAATATTAACATGCGGAATTATAAGAAAATAAAGTATCTTATTCCATTCATTAGAGTACCATGAAATAAAAATATCATAATAAATGCCCAATGGGCTTACATCTTGCCAAGCCAACACTTGGACACAATTCCATGAGTTCTAACTCGAAAACAAATAAAGCCCTAGACTTGAAAGTTTACAAGTTGTTCAAATAAAACAAATAAAATAAAGCAAGTCTTCGAGTCCAAATCCTCACAAGCTAAGTCCTTGGAGGTAGTGAACCACCTGAACCTGAAAATGAAGTTCCCATATAGGGTGAGCCACAGCCCAGTAGAAAAATACTAAACCAAGCATAAGAAACTAAAGCATTAGCATTCGATACATGGTTAACACAAGATAATCAATTTCCAATTTCATGACACGAATGTGTACATTGTCTATGACATATTGTCTATGACACCTTTCACTTTCCAATATTTATTCAACTTTCCAATTATATCATTTTGGCTCAGAACCTGGCCAACTATAATAGTGATCCAGATGTCACAAAAATAAATGAGACTAAAGCTCAAACCACAACACTTCCATACTTCCAACTGATACACATTATAATGATGTATCATATCAACAACAAATAGCAATATTGCTATTATCAATAAGCACACATATGAGTGATGCTACTGGAGTCCATCCCCTATCTCCTCCCAACAAATCCGGTTTAGAGGTACATCCCCTATCTTCCCCTAAACCGTGGAGTTCATCCCCTATCTTCTCCAAACAACATGCATATGCAATGAAACACACAATTGCCACATACAACACATAATCAATACAAGTAATGTTCAGATAATTCAACAACAACATAAGTGACTTAATTCCAGTTATACCTAAGCCATATGCAAGGTCTACAACAATCACGACTATCCTCCACCGATAGCCCAAAACAGTTATTTCTAAACAAGAAATAAATACAACAATGAATGTAAAATCAACATTCTCATAGGTAAGTATTTAAACTACCTAACTATATCATTAATCTCATAATTTCCCCAACTTCATGAATTAAACCCAATTCCACATTCTTCCCTTAAATTAATTATACAAATTAATCTAAGCCAAAACCCTAAGGTTTCTCCCACAATTACCAAACTACCCCAACATACCAAAATACCAACACTTAGGATTAAAGCGTATAAATGGAGTAGGAAATCCCTACCTCGAAGCAAGAACCCAAAAAGAAGAAGACGGAGATGATAGCCCAAACTTCAAAGTGCTCCAAATCAACAACCGTTCAGATTAAATGGAAGCCCTCGACCCACTCTACCTTTTTAATGAAGGAACTAGGGTAGATACACACTCTAAATAGATCAATCCTAAAAGAGAAGATGAGTTGGGAGACAGAGAACTCGTACCCTAGGGTTTTATAAACTGAAAGGGGCTAAAAAACTGTTTTAAAACGCTAAAACATGATTTTATACCCAGTCTCCCGCCGAAGCGACAAACCCCGCCGAAGTGACACTCACAGACTCCGCCGAGCGCCTAACTACCGCTGAGCGCCCAACCTCAAGAAGAAATACTGGATGGGTGTTTTTCCCGCTCGAGCGCCAAAACCCCCGCTCGAGCGGACAAGGAACAACAAGTCCCCGCTCGAGCGTTAAACTCCCCGCTCGAGCGGACAAGTCAAAAACTGAACATCAACACTTGGTTTCTAAACCCAACCAACCTGCAATCAACCTGCCCAAAACATCCTATAACTCAAGAATAGGGAATTAAAGGACAACAACAAATAATAATAAGACAATAGGATCTACGGAACATAAGTCCGAATACAATAATCAAAAGGGAAAAGACCGGGGTCGCTATACATATTTTTTTCCAGACGTATAGTAAAGTCTTGGCGCCCTTTTGGGGTCTCTGGTGTCGAGTCGCTAGAAGAGGAGCATTGGGCACAACGAATAAGATCACAATAATATCCGACGGAGGGGGTAGAACCACTATATTATTGAGAAAACCCATTTTCTAGGCCTAATTATTTATATTCTAAGGGATAAGGGAGTGACATTTACTCCAAGAAAAGTAGTCTTGTGACTAGGAATGTGAAAACAACAAGGCTTGAAGTGAGTCGAGCTTACTTTCATGGAGGACAAATAGGAGGACAACAAATAGACAGGGTGAAAAAACCTATAGCTTTGACTCCGGATGGATGGGGCTTTTCATTCATGTTATTCTTTGAACGATTGTGATTCCAGAGAACATGGAGAGTGACAAGTCTTTTGATTGATAGAGACCTTCCTTTGATTGAGAGAGCCAGAGCTCTTCAGTGGTACAAGAGTAAAAAATTCCCAATCGGAGAGCATGCGCCCAGAGAAGAGAAGCGCTTAAGCAAAGAAGGTTTACTTGGAAGTTGTTCGGTTAGAGAGAGGACGCCCCAAGCCAATGGTGGCTGAAAAGCACCTTAGAATTTTTTTTCTTTTGCCACCAAAATAAACATCTTGTTCATCCAGGATCATACAAACAAATGGCCAGCCGAACAAAAGGTCTGTATACATAGGTGATCTAATGGATTCACCAAAATAGCAAAAATGGGGTAAATCAAGAGAATAAAACAAAGTCTCATGCATGAGACGTTCAGGCTGACTCCACAAAAACTTGGACTCTTCTCACATTCTTCACTGAGGTTGGGGTTGGACATCTTTTTGCTCACCTACATACACATAAATAAGAATGAGCGAAAGCTTAGTGAATAATACCAAAGTAAAGAGGTTATGCGAATAAAATTCTGTAATAAGTGATATCCTTGTCAATCACATCAAACGACCTTGTCAAATGTATCAAACAGCCTCAAGCCCAAGCATATCAAATGGCCTCGGGCCGAATTCATTCTTGTCAAACGGCTTTGGGCCCAATTCATTCTTATCAAACAGCCTCTAGCTCAATTATTATATCAGACGGCCTCGGGCCCAATCATATCAAACGGCCTCAGGCCCAATTTAGTCTTGTCAAACAGCCTCGGGCCCAATTATTGTATCAAACGTCATCCGGCCCAATTCATTCATATTCATATTTATGTACATTTAATACTCGTGGTCATAATCATATTCATATTCAGACGGCCTTCAGCCCAATGCATTTCCTTTGTAAAGCCTTATACAAACATTGGGCATAACGAATACTCATTCACAAATCAACAAATCCATGAAACTTATACAAACGTAGCATTTGGAAAGTAGCATACTTGAAAGTATCTTTGCTAAGATATTACTCATAATGTTCCGTCGATGAATTTGCCCTCGTGCTTGACCCTACACATTTCATAATACATTGGGCCACAAACAATTCATTCCGTTATTTACTTATTATTTCTCTTAGGCTTCTTTCTTATCCCTTTTTGTTCATTTACAATGTTCAATGTATGTCTAAGAGTGCTTAGAAATGAAAGATAATGGAAAACGGAACGTAAAACAACTATTCAAAATTTCTGAAACAGGGCCCTCCACTCAAGCTCAGTTTTGGCTGCTCAAGCGGCTTGTAAAATTCCGCAAAAGTACTGGTTGCATGCATTTTATGCTCGAGTGATATTTCTAACGCTCGAGCAAGGAGCCTTGCAAAATAGGGTTTGCTCGAGCGCAAAGTTTGACGCTTGAGCCACCGTGTAAATCTTTATAAAACTTTTGGTTGCCTTCATTTTCCGCTCGAGCGGCAACTTCTTTTCTGGAGCGAAGAGGTCAATTTCTAGGTTTCCCAGAATTTTGTTTGAAGTTCAAATCACAATTCCATAGGTCCAATTCATGTATAATACACTCAAATATGCAAGCACACTCCCAAGAACATATGTTTGAAGATAACTTACAACCGTAATTCAAAATTCCATGGATTTAACAAATTTCAAACCATAAACTTTATATATACACAATTCATGTTCGTATCTAGCATGAACAGGCTTCAAGGCTTGAAATTAAGCTTCAATGCATGAAAATTCTTATATGCATGTGTCAAACAACCCTCAATACAACATGATCAACATGCTTTACATTCAAACATGCAAAATTATGATCAATTTTTACATGTATGCATCCAATGATCTCAAATTTACCAAGCTTAGCTTAATTCATGTATTTAATGTCATATATACTTTGAATTCATTTAGTTATGAATTAAACTCATGAATTTGAGTTTGATTACGCACCTAAAAGCTTCAATTCTTCAAACCAAAGCTAAATCTTGAGCTAATTCACCTAGCTCTTGAATTTCCTTGCAAAACTTTCAAGGATGAGCTCTCTCTCTCTCTAAGGTGTGTATTTCGATCTTTGAGCTTCCAAAAGAATGAGTATAAGTGTAATTAGGCTCATATATATGCTTGCCTAATCAAATTTGATTAAGGCTAAGTAATTAAACTTAATTCAACCAATTTAATCTAATTAATTCGGTCCAAATCAATTTTTAATCAAGTTTCACCATAGGCTCTAAAAATCACGCTAATCACAATGGTACAGACAATTCTAGTTTTTGTCACCTCTACAGCCTTTAGTTTTCAAATTATAGCAGTAAATTGGACAGATTTTCCTATAATGAACAGATATAGTTTCAAAAACATAATTATTACCAAAAACCACATAAGCACATAACCACAATCATAATCAAGGGTAATTAACATAATGCAAAACAGGGTTATCATAGCTAGTGTGCGCATGTCGTGTATAGTTGATGTATTAACGGCATGCCATATGCACGTCGTAGAAAGTTTTATTGTTTACGACTAACATAGCAAGCCGTAAAAAAATCATCATTATTAGCATTCACAGCCTACGCAATAGACACGCCGTGGTTAGTAAATTATTTACGACATGCAAAAAAAGTAAGTCGTAAAAGTGAGAAACCACAACTTGCATTTACTGTATGTCGTCAATATGGAGTCATAAGAACTTAGTTTTGTTATAGTGCATTATTCATCCACCATTCATATACCAACAACCACCCACCCAACAATCATTCATTATTCATCCACCATTCACTTATCAACAACCATCCATTATTCACCCAGCATTCATTCACCAACAAACACCCACCAATAACCATCCATCATTCACCCAACATTTATTCACCAACAACTACCCATCAACAACCATCCATTATTCATCCACCATTCACTTACCAACAATCACCCACTAACAACCATCCATCATTCACCCACCCACAATTTTCTCTTTAAATATAAAACAAGGTTTTCTACAATATTCATATTCACCTATCCATAATTTTCATATCTTCTAAACTCTCTGTACCCATCTACAAGATTTTCTATAATTTTTATATTCACATATTCACCCATCCACCTATAATGAACAAATTCACTAAAGCCGTCTTCAATGGAGATTTTGATGAATCTTCATTATCTAATGATGATATAATCATGATGCAACTGTTAACAGCGCAACAACAAAGAATACAAGCGTTAACCGTAAACCAACCAACCAGACATGTTGGTTTCACAAGTGGTCATCGATATATAGAGATTACTTTGCAGATAATCCTGTTTACCTAGAAGAATACTTCCGAAGATGTTTTCAGATGAGACAATCATTATTTCTTAGTATCTTACATGATATTCAACAAGTGAATGAGTACTTCATCCAAACCCATGATATCACTGGTGCTTCTGGATTACCCTAAGATACGTAAGATGACCACGACTTCAGATCTTACAATACGGCATACTTGCTAATGCTGTGGACGACTTCATTAGAATCGGCGAAACTACTGCAATTGCCGCCTTGAATTTTTTTACTAGAACGATTGTTGCTATCTATGAAGGCGTTCACTTAAGATCCCCAAATGAGGCAGATATCGCCAGATTATTGCAAGAGGGAGAGCAACACAGGTTTCCTACAATGTTAGGGAGTTTGGATTGTATGCACTGGCATTGGGATAAATGTCCAACCGCCGAAGCTGGTGCTTACATTGGACACTACCACAAATCAACAATTGTACCCGAGGCAGTCGCCTCCTACGATTTTTCGATTTGGCATGTTTGGTTCTTTAAATGATATTACTACTCTTGACAAGTCGCCTTTATTTGTTGAATTAACTAGAGGACGTGCCCCTGCTGCTAACTATACCATCAATCATCACGTGTACACCATGGGGTATTATTTTACTGATGGTATCTATCCTTGTTAGGCAACGATTGTGAAAACAATATCTTAACCTCAAAGCACAAAGAGACAACTATTTGCAAGAATGCAAGAGGCATGTCAAAAAGATGTCGAAAGGGCATTTGGAGTGCTCCAAGCATATTTTAATATTGTCAGAGTTCCAGCTAAAGGTTGGAGTGATGATGATCTGTACTACATCATGAAAACGTGCATTATTTTGCACAATATGATCATTGAAGATGAACGTAATATAACTAAAAATGAACATAGTGCAGCACTACTGCAAATTGATACTAATAATACCTCATATGCTCAATTCATGTTGACTTGCCAGAAGATTAGATCTATTGAAACCCATAATGCAATTCATAATGATCTAATTGGAGCTGGAGAGTTAGATTAAGTATGTATTTTATCTTTTTAATGACACTTAATGTTTTTTTTATTAAATTCGTAACGTCTTTTTATTATAATAAAATTGTCTTTTTTATTATAATAAGTTTGTATTTTGTCTTCATTGAAAATTTGGACTGTTATACTAAAAAATAGTCAACATTATACATTGCAAAAATAAAATTACACTAGAACATAAAAATACTCAAAAATGGAACCACTGTATTACATTACAAAATAAAAATGACATTGCAAAATTAAAAAATACATTCTCCTGTAATTATTCATCAGGAGGCAGGGGAAAATAATAATTTGTGTTGCTAACATGTGCTGACCATTTGGCGAAAATCTTTTTTTTTTTTTTTTGCATTGTGTAATACGCTTTCATCTAAGGGTCCAAATGATAAATGTTCGTAGTCATTATCAAATGTTCTTCCTTTTTGATCTTATGTTCTTGTCTTTTAATCTCAAGTTCTTTAATCTTTTGCAGTGCTTAAATCCTTTTTTTCTTCTCTTTCAACTTTTTTCTTTTCCTTTTCAGCAAAGTGCAGGTTAAATGTCTCCAATTGTATGCTTATTTTTTGGACTTCAACTTCAACGACTTGACTTCTCCGAAATAATTCTTTTGCAGCTTTCCTGCCCATAGGCCTTTTACCCTTTGTAGAGACACTATCCTCATCGATTTGATTATTACCAACAGTTGGATTATTACCAAAAGTTCGATTGTTAACAACACTTGGACTGTTGTCGTTTTCAAGGGAAATGTAGTTATCCATATGGGAATCGGGGGCTGAATTAGGAGAAAACGATGTATGTATCATTTGTTAGAATATATAATATATTAGTAGATAGTGATCCTCCCTTTCGGTGCCTTTGGGTGCTAGTGCTTCACTTTCCATCATGAGCTCAAACATGTATTGTCTGTAACCTTCTCCTATATAAAGGAGCCACTGAACAATTACATTATATCTATTAATATCAATAAACATACAATTCTCTTTCTCTATTTCTCTATACATTAATTATTTTACATGGTATCAAAGCTATAGGTTAAGCTCTTGGTAATCTTCGCCTTCCGGCGGGCGGCAATCATGCCTTGACCGCCCGCCGGACCTCAACCAATTGAAACCTCCATCAACTCTATTACATTCTGGTCAATCATCACCCCAGCTTCTATTCCACTGATTTGCAAACTACCAGTGTAGCATCCAGTTTAAGCTCCAGATTGTATTCACTGAGTGTTAGAAATTTGGTCAACAAAATTAATGTGGCCAACTCACGAGTTTCCTCTTTGTTCAATCTTCTAAGAATTTTTTGTCGCTTCACGATGCATCGTTGGAATCCACATTTTGCGATTTCTTCTCGCCTCTGGGTCGCTAGTGGTGGTTCTCGTGATCTTCATCCTCCAAAACCCTAAAGCCGCTTCCAAAACCCTAGCTCTCAATCTTGGGTTTCTCGTCTTCGTCTTGAAGACAAATTTTGAAATCTCTCAAAGCAGCTCAATTTTTACCTAGAAATAGGGTTGGGCTTCACTCTGAGCTCAGATGGTCTCTACGCGCGATAAAGCCCTTGACTACTGGATTTCGACAATTCATTTTAAAAATGAGAAAATTACTCTCACCGGTCACAACGAGTATATTGTGAGAGGAGGAGGATCTGCTTTGCTACCGATGCCTTCAAGGGCATTAAGCAAATTGGTGTTATTGGTCAGGGGTTCACAAGGCTCGCTCAGCTCGAGAATCCGAGCGATTCTCTTGCGTATAAAATCGAGACATTGTGGTCACGATTGGCCTTAGGAAGGGTTCTCGTTCCTTTGCCGAGGCACGAGTCGCTAGTTTTAGTGAAGAGAATGGAACCCTCGGTGACATATGGAGACAATATCCGGCGTTGATTTGGTGTCGCTCTTGATTTCGATGAAAGACAGTCGATAATTATGAGAAAATATTCTCCCACATGAAGCCAAACAAAGACTTGCAAAGAACACCAGTTGTGTTTATCCATCTTCTTGGTCGGCGTGTTCATGTCATCATGGTTTGGGACATCAGTATTGGGTCTTGGAGAGTGGTTCACCAAACGGATGCCATTTCACATGGGGATGAATCATCATCACCTTTCATAATTCAATTCAAGCTTTTCACACCATCAACACCACCTGTTCCCCACTCTCTCAGTATATATATATAACCCATCATACCCATCATTTTATATACCCAACCCATGTGCTCTTTTTACTCCACGTTTTGACCTATCACTCCACCACCTTTTTTCGCTTTTTTTTATTTTAATATTATCCACCCACTCTTCTTTATTTAAACATAAAGCCCTCTTTCCACTCATTCATTTTATTATTATTATTATTATTATTATTATTATTATTATTATTATTATTATTATTATTATTATTCACACACTCTGAATCCATAATCCATATGCTCTTTGACCTATTTATTTTTTATTACTTTACCATTCACACACTTATCTTCAACTTTATTCACACACTTCTCTTCAACTTTATTTTCTTTTATACTTTATTTTCTCCCACTACCTCTCTGTTTTTGACAGTACGATACATAGCCTTCCCTCCGGAGAACATGGGTATGAGTCAAAAAAAAAAAACAAACAAACAAACAAACAAACTCATTTTCTTCATGTCGGGGCTCACCCCGATCCACATTTTACACCACAACCACAAAAAAAAAAAAAAAAATCCTCCACCCACAACATATTCTCTCTTTTTCTTTATTTTTATTTTTTTATTTATTTTTATTCTTATTATACAAAACAAAACACAACAACACCAAAAACATTCCACATACCACAACCTCTTTTCTTTTATTTCTGTTGGGGATCAAACCCGATCACCATTTTACACCAAAAAAAAAAAAAAAAAAAAACGGCCTTACTTTTTTGCCTTTTCAGCTGTTCTCTTCTTCTTGCCTCGGTCTTGGGCGTCCCTTGCCGGCACTGTCTCCGTGTTTCCCACGCCGCCGAGCACATTCACTTCCCGTTGCTCCTCAAATGTCACATATGGCGGACCTCCGAATCTGAGCATAACGGTGGCCTTCCGCTTCAGCTCCTTGTTTTCCGCCTTCAACACACTTATCTCTGCTCGAGCATCCTTATACATGCCTTGGAGCAGAGCCAGTTGGGCGTTTAACTGCTGCACCTCATTTGTCCTACTCTGAAGTCGGTGTGACAAGTTTGTGACCACAGTCATGGTCTCAACACATGACTTTAATGTATAATAATTAACCTCAATATCAGATTGAGCAGCCATTATCTGCTCAACTGACAACATCGGATAGTTCAACGGCGCAAAACCTGGGGCGCTGGTTGCGGTTCAGGGGCAACTGCCCCGGTTATCTCTCTTGTGGACTCATTGAGGTCGGGAAAGAGAGTGAGCAGACCACGGGAAGAAGAGGCTATGTTCTGGGTAGCTGAACGGGAAGAAGAGGCCACGTTATGGGTTGCTATGTGTTTCAGATTCAGAGCAACAGAGTGTTACAGAGTATCTCTCTCAGAAAATGAAGAGGCTTTCAGAGGTTTTCAGCAGGTGTTTTGTTTTGCCTCAGCCTCAGCCTCCGTCTTAGTTTAAATAGCCAACGCAGACACGCGCATCGCGTGCCTCTCGACGCCAGACGACAAACCAGGCGCATCAGCCAAGGCAGGCACGTGTATCGCCGCGTGTCCGGCGCGCCTTTTGATGGCACGCCTTTTGATAGATTGGGCACGCCTTTTGAGGGCGCAACTTTATTTTCCAAAAGTCTAACACGACCACACGGTTAGCTTCTTCATGGGTCCGGCAAGACTCTGTAAACTGTCCCGACATTGATTCCGGTTAGCTTCTACAGGGGTCTGGCAAGACTCTATAAACTATCCCGACATTGATTTCGGTTAGCTTCTACAGGGGTCCGGCAAGACTCTGTAAACTGTCCCGACATTGATTCCGGTTAGCTTCTTCATGGGTCCGACAAGACTCTGTAAACTATCCCGACATTGCTTCCAGTTAGCTTCTACATGGGTCCGACAAGACTCCGTAAACTGTCCCGACATTGATTCCAGTTAGCTGCTACAAGGGTCCGACACGACCATACAGTGTCTTTACCAACGGTCTGACACGACCATACAGTGTCTCCTATCCCATTTTATTTTATTTGTCAGTTTATTTTTACGTTTTGTTACTCTCTCCAAACTCAAGTTGGTTGGTTCCTATCCACCTTGAGTTTGAGGGGGGATGTTAGAATATATAATATACTAGTAGATAGTGATCCTCCCTTTCGGTGCCTTTGGGTGCTAGTGCTTCACTTTCCATCATGAACTCAAATATGTATTGTCTGTAACCTTCTCCTATATAAAGGAGCCACTGAACAATTACATTATATCTATTAATATCAATAAACATACAATTCTCTTTCTTTATTTCTCTATACATTAATTATTTTACATCATTAACTTCACTGTATTTGTAGGAGCTACATCTTGCCACCTGATATTGTTTTGCAAGATTGGCCAACAATGTTCAAAAGCAAAATATTTTTTTTTTCATTTTGATGGTATTGTTAATTATGTTGTTTGATTTTGATGATGTTATGGGAGAAATTATAACTTTTTTACTGTACATATTTTATATTATTTGACACAAACTATCATTTGTTTAAAATATATATTGTATGATAAAAAAATATTTTAAAAAATTTACTATTCACATTTTGAAAAACTAGGCTGATCACTATTTATCTTTTGACAAATTTGATGGGTTATTTTCTTTTGACAAAATTGATATACTCACATAGGGTGGTAGGTTATTTTTTAAAAAAGTGTATTTAAAATCTCATCAACAACTACAAAGATTATAAAAGAGATATATATTTCCATATCTATTATAAATGTTATTTTAAATATACTTAAAGAGATTTTATTGTGCAATTAAATATTTTATTAGAAAAATTACTATGTAATTACTATACAACTTTTGATTATTCATTGTTTTGAAGGAAAAATTTAAACACTATTCATTTGTTGAAAAATTGTATATACAATAGTGATCACTTATATTTTTAATGTTTTGTAAGCCACATGCTTGGCATTTGACATAGAAAAGAAAAAGGAAATGTTTACAGTATGCTTCATGCAAATTTGAATATAAAGAAGAACAGTTTTATGCTCCACATGCCTAAACTACTAAGTCAAAAAGGAGGAGCGTGCCTACGTGATCCATGACATTAGTAAGGAGCGTCCTACCTCTAACGGGTATATTTTTGTGTATAAATAGAAGTGTTTTGTGTAAAGAAAAATTAAGAACTTGAAAAGAAAAAATCTGTATGCTCCAAAATTTTAAGTGTATTTTGTACTCTACTCTTTCACTTTCAGATCTAAGTATTGCCTTTATTCTTATACTTTCATATCTACTATTTGTGAGAAAATTATTGTAAAAAAGGGTTGAAGTACCTTTTATCTTTATTTATTATTTTGTGAGAGAATTTTGTAAGAGTGAGGCATTTATTATTGAGTGAAGCTCAATAAATAATAGTAAGACCTGTGTAAAATCCACAAGTTTGGTGAAGCTTTGGTGGTGTATTGATTCATTTTAATAATGAAGAAATTCTCAAGGAAGTTTCTTGGGGAGTGGACGTAGGCCCGGCGGAACCACTATAAATCTTAGTGTTTGATTTTCTCTCCCTATCTCTCTTACATTTAGATTGATAATTATCGTTCTATTTTTTTATTTGTTAAACTTTAAATATTGTTCTTATTATTTTTTTAACAATGTAATTTTTTTAATAACCCAATTCACCCCTCTCTTAGGTTGCCTACCTGTTATAACAATTGGTATCAGAGTAAGGACTCTAATTTTTTAGACTTAACCGTCTTAGAGTAAATTATGGCAACTTCTAGCTATTCTTTACCAGAGGGACAAGCATTCAATCGACCACCATTGTTTAGCGGTATCAATTTTAGCTATTGAAAAACTAAAATGACTATACACATACAATCTAACGATCATGAGTGCTGAAAAATTATTCGTAATGGTCCAAAAATTTCTACCAAAATCGTAGTTGGCCAAAAGATACCAAAACCTAAAGATAAGTGCACTGAATCTGATACGAGAATGGCTCAAGTCAATGTTAAAGCCACAAATATGTTGTATTGTGCCTTATATACCAACGAGTTCAATAGAATTTCTATATGTAAGACTGCAAAAGAAATTTGGGATAAACTCATAGTAACTCATGAGGAACAAATCAAGTTAAAGAGTCTAAAGTCAGCTTGGTAGTCCACAATTATGAACTGTTTAAAATGAAACCTGATGAAACCATTACTCAAATGTTTATCCGTTTTACTAATATTATAAATAGTTTAACATCTCTTGGTAAAATATATTCTAATGCTAAAATTATAAGAAAAGTGCTCCGGTCATTACCTAAGAGTTGGGAGACAAAAGTCATTACCATCACAGAAGCCAAAAACTTATCAAAGCTAAGTCTAGACGAACTAATGGAATCTCTTCTTACACATGAGCTCAAAATGGAAGAAAGAGATGAAGAAGAAAACAACAAGAAAAAGAAGAGAATAGCTTTCAAAACCACTACTAGTCGTGAAGAAGAGGATGAAGAAAATTCATAATTTGATGATGAAGAAATGGCTTTCTTAACAAAAAGGTTCCAGAAATTTATGAAAAAGAATCAAGGAAGAAGAAGATTTTTCAAAAGAGATTTTAACAAAGAAGAATATAGTAGAAAAGATTTTACAAAAGGAGAAAATAACAAAAAAAATTGAAATCACTTCTTATGAGTGTAACAAGCCCGGTCACATCATGACCGATTGTCCGGAAATCAAGAAACAATACAAGAAAGACAAAAAAAGAGCCATGATTGCTGCATGGGGAGATAGTGATGAAAGTGATTCAGAAAATGATGACAACAATAATGAAGTTGCCAACCTCTGCCTAATGGCATTTGGAGATGATGATGAGGTAAATAATGAGTTTTATTCTTTTAATGAATTACAATCTGCATTGAAGAATTGCATGATGAATTTCGAAAACTTGGCATTAAAAAAATTGCACTTAAAAAATTGCTTTCAAATTCAACAAAAGAAAATGAATCTTTATCTAATAAAATTTAAGAGTTAAAAAAAAGACTATTTAAAGATAAAAGAAGAAAATGAAATTTTAAAATCAAAAGAATCTCCTATTTTAAAAAAAGAACTAAATGATTTAAAAATTGAAAACGATTCTTTAAAAAATGAGAAAATTACTTTGAATAAAAATATAGAATATTTGAACGATACTCTTTCAAAATTTAGTCAAGGAAGAGACACTTTGGATAAAATTTTTAAGTAAAAATCGCACATTTGGAAGAGTCGGAATTGGGTATAAACCTTTTTCAAAAGAAAAAACTTTCAAAAATGTTTTTATTTACGCTTCTTCTAGACACTCACATCTCACGTGTCATTTTGTGGTAAAAAAATGTCATATTTCACCATCATGTCCTATTAAAAGAAATCCTTTTTCTAGAATAAAAAAGATGTGGGTTCCTAAAGATATTTCCGTCAAATTTTAACTTTTACGGACCCAAAACAATATGGGTACCAATACAAAAATCAATTTTTTGTAGGTATGTTTCAAGACAAAATCCAGTAATAACAGATGGTATCTCGATAGTGTATGTTCAAGGCACATGATCGGAAATAAAGTTATATTCGCCACACTTCAATCAAAGGATAGCGGATATGTAACCTTCAGCGACAATAGTAAAGGAAAAATCATTGGTGTAGGTACTATTGATAAAAATTATTCTCCTATTATAGAAAATGTTTTACTTGTTGAAGGTTTAAAACATAACTTGCTTAACATTAATCAATTATGTGATAAAAGTAATAGAGTTATTTTTGAAAAAACTCACTGCACGATTGAGAATACCAAAGATAATAAAACATTGTTTGTAGGACATAGATATGAGAATGTTTATGTGTTTGATTTGCATAACTTGTCTTCTCATTTTGATGTTAAATGTTTATCTGTAATAAATGAAACTGGTTGGTTATGGCATAGAAGATTAGAACATGCTCATTTAGATTTAACTTTAAAACTTTTAAAAAATGAGTTAGTCATTGGTTTGCCTAAAATTAGTTTTGAAAAAGACAAACTTTGTGATGCATGCTAATTTGTAAAACGAACAAGAATTTTTTTTTAAATCCAAAAATATCGTTTCAACTATTAGACCGTTTCAACTCTTGCATATTGATTTATTTGGACCATCTAGAACATTAAGTTTAGGAGGAAAATCGTATGTTCTTGTTTGTGTTGATGGTTATACTAGATATATATGGGCATTATTTTTAGCAAACAAAAATGAAGCTTTTTATAATTTCTCAAAACTTTGTAAAAGAATTCAAAATGAAAAAAAATCTTAATATTAGTATTAGAAGTGATCATGGTAGAGAATTTGAAAATGATGATTTTATTATGTTTTGTGATGACTTAAGAATATATCATAATTTCTCAGCCCCTAGGACTCCTCAACAAAACGGTGTGGTTGAAAGAAAAAATTAAACTATTGAAGAAATGGCCCGTACTATGCTTTGTGAGAATAATTTACCTAGATATTTTTGGGCTGAAGCCGTTTTCACTGCATGTTATGTTATAAACCGTGCCATGATTAGACCTATTCTTAAGACCTTATGAACTTTGGAAAGGTAGAAAAACTAATATTAGCCACTTGCGTGCTTTTGGTTGCAAATGCTTTGTATTAAATAACAATAAAGATAACTTAGAAAAATTTGATGTTAAATCAGATGAAGTTGTATTTCTTGGTTATTCGAATTTTAGTAAAACTTATAGAGTATTCAATAAAAGAACTTTACTTGTTGAAGAATCTATACACGTTGCCTTTGATAAATCTAACAACGTTGTTTCCAAGAATATTGTAAGTAATGATACTGTAGAAACACATCCAAGAATGAAGAGCATTTACATAACAAATGAAGAAAATCCATCTCCTGAACAAAAAGAAGAAATCACAATGAAAAATCTTCAAGAAGAATATGCTTGTCCAGAAAACGAATCAAATCTACCAAAGGAATGGAAGTATGCTCAAGGCCACCCTAAAGACCTTATCATAGGTGATGTAGCGGAAGATATAAAAACTCGTGCCTCTATTAAAAATATTTGTGATAACTTAGCATTTGTTTCACAAATTGAACCAAAATCATTTTTAGATGTTGAAAAAGATGAAAATTAGATTTTAGCAATGCAAGAAAAATTAAATCAATTTGAAAGAAATGAATTTTGGTTTTTGACCCTTTAGCCTAAGGATCATCCAATTATTAGAACAACATGGGTTTTTCGAAACAAAATGAATAAATTTGGAGTTGTTACTAGAAATAAAGCTAGATTGGTAGCCTCAAGTTATAATCAAGAAGAAGGCATTAATTTTGATGAAAATTTTGCACCGGTTGCTAGACTTGAAGCTATTAGAATGTTACTTGTTTTTGCATGTTTTAAAGATTTCAAATTGTATCAAATGGATGTTAAAAGTGCTTTCTTAAATGAGTACAGTTCAGAGGAAGTTTACGTTGAACAACCTCTTGGTTTTGAAAGTCATAAATACTCGAATCATGTTTTCAAACTTTCAAAAGCTTTATATAGTTTAAAACAAGCTCCTAGAGCGTAGTATGAAAGATTAAATAATTTTCTACTTGACAAAGGTTTTTCTAGAGGAAAAATTGATACAACACTTTTAATAAAAACCAAAAAAGCGAATATGCTAAGGGCCTATTTGGTAACAAATACGTTTTCAGTTTATATTTACAAAATTTTTATAAATTGATTTTTGTTTATTTTTAGAAAAACATAAACTACAAACGCGTTTGGTTTGGACAAAATATTTGAAAATTTTAAAAAATATAAACTAAAAGAGTGAGAAATGGCGAGTGGTGGCGTGGCGGGTGGTGGCGTGGTGACGAGTGGTGGTGGATGGTGGCAGCGAAAGACGGTGGTGGCAAGTGGGTGGCGATGGAAGACAGTAGTGGTGGGTGGTGGTGACGGAAGACAATGATGACGGGTGGCAAGTGATAGGTAATAGCGGCAGGTGGTGGGTAGCGACGGCAGAAGACAGTGATGGAGGGTGGTGGCGGAAGATGGTGATGGAAAGTGGCAGTGGCGGAAGACAATGGTGAAAAGTGGTAGCAGGTGGTGACAACGGAAGACGGTGGTAGAAAGTGGTGGTAGATGGTGGCAGGTGGTGTTGACGGAAAGCGGGTGGTAAAAAGTAGAGACAGGTGATAGGTGGTGGTGGTGCAAGACAGTGGTGAAAAGTGGTGACAGGTGGTGGTGGCGGGTGGTGGCGAGTGGTGGCGGCGGAAGACGATGGCGGAAAGTGGTGGCAAGTGGCAGGTGGCGGCGGCGAAAGACGGTGGTGGAAAGTGGTGGCAAGTAGCAGGTGGTAGTAGTGGAAGATAGTGGTGGCGGTGGAAGACGGTGGTAGAAAATGGTAGGTGGTGGCGGCAAAAGATGGTGGTGGAAAGTGATGGCGGGTGGTAGTGATGGAAGATGGTGGTGGCGGGTGGTGGCAGCGGAAAACGGTGGTGGAAAAAGGTGGCAGATAGCCGGTGGTGGCGGCGAAAGACAGTGGTGGAAAGTGGTGGCAGGTGGCAGGTGGTGGTAGCGGAAGAATGTGGTAGAAAGTGGTGGCGAGTGGTAGTGGCGGAAGATAGTGGTGGCAGGTGATGGCGAGTGGTGGCGGCGGAAGACGGTGGTGGAGAGTGGTGGTGGATGGTGGTGGCGGAAGATGGTGGTGGAAAATGGTGACAGGTGGTGGCGAGTGGTGGGTGGTCAAAAATAAAAAAACTGAAAACGTAAACTCATTTTTTGAATTTACAAACTTTGACCAAATTTATAAACTAAGACCACTGGTTTATGAACCAAAATATTTACCAAACAAGTTTTTATGACAGTTTTTAAAATTTTTGTAAATATAAACTAAAAACTGAAAACGTAAGTGTTACCAAACGCCACCTAATTATTCAAATTTATGTTGATGATATTATTTTTGGTGCTAGTAATGAAAATTTGTGCAAAACGTTTGCTAAAGATATGTAGGTTATGATGGGAGAGTTAAATTTCTTCCTGGGTCTACAAATTAAACAAACCAATGATAGAATCCATTTGAATCAAACGAAATATATCAAGGATCTAATCAAATGGTTTGAAATGGAATCATCAAAGCCTGCAGCAACTCCAATGAGCACATCAATAAAAATCAACAAAGATGAGCAAGGTAAACCTGTAGATGAAAAGAAATATCAAGATATGATTGGTTCCTTACTCTATCTTACTGCAAGTAGACCCGATATAATGTTTAGTGTTTGTATGTGTGCACATTTTCAATCTGCACCGAATGAGTCACACATCACCGCAGTCAAACATATTTTTAGATATCTTGTTGGCACTCCAAATTTAGGATTATGGTATCCTAAGGAAACTACCTTTGAACTTTTTGGCTACTCAGATGCCGACTTTGCGGGATGTAGACTTGACCGAAAAAGCACTAGTGGCACTTGTCATTTTCTTGGACACTCTCTCACTTCTTGGTTTTGCAAAAAACAAAACTCAGTGGCTCTATCAACTGCCGAAGCAGAATACATTGCCGCCGCTAGGTGTTGCGCACAACTACTTTGGATAAAATAACAACTTCAAGATCTTGGACTTCACTATGATCATATGCCTATAAATGGTGACAACACAAGTGCCATTAATCTTTCTAAGAATCCTATTCAGCACTCACGCACTAAACACATTGAAATAAGGCATCATTTTCCTAGAGATCATGTACTCAAATATGACATTGAACTTGAGTTTGTGCCTACACATCGTCGATTAGCTGACATATTTACAAGCCTCTTAATGAAGAATAATTTTGTTATATTAGTACTGAACTTGGTATGATGAATTCTCCCTTATAATTATTATAAAATTAAATTAAATTAAAAATATATATATATATATTTTATATAAATCCTCTCTTCTCTCTTTGCTCACCCACTCTTCGTCTCTTTCACTCTCGCTCTTTCTCGCCTGCTCTCACTCTCACTTTATATTTTTTCTTTCTCATCCATTCTCTTCGACACCATCTTCATCCCCACCATCATCCATTCTCGATCTTCTCTATCATCACAGTTCATCACCATCATTATCAACCCAAATCCCTCACCGAGATACCAAAATCCATCCCAAATCTACATAAATCCATCACCGATCTACCAAGATCTAACTCTGATTTATTAATCTTTACTGATCTTTCCGATCATCTCCATCGACGCAGATTTACATCATCATCATCGATTTTCACCATTGTCACCGATCTTCATCGTCGTCAACGAATTTTACATCCACCAACATCTTTTCCCTATCAATATGTTAAAATTATTTTTGCACTTTGTTATATTTCTTATATGGTTGTATGTGGTACAAACTCTCTTGTATTTAATAACAATTGCTTCGACCTGGTATGAAGAAATTATTTTTATTTGTATTTTCTCTTTTTATGCTAGTGCACTCGGTGTAATTGTTTGTGACTGGATCTTAATGACCATTTGTTTTATAAATCGGTAATCTCTTTCTTACGATTTGTGTAAGTTTTAGTGCATTGATTTAGGGGGAGACTCATATTATTTAATATTTTGATTTTTTTTTAAAAAAAACACACAATCTTAAAAGGGTGTTTGTATATTCTATGCATAATTTTAGGGAGAGTATATATAGTTATCAACTAATTTTTTTGTATTCCTTATCTGCATCAACAATTTTTTTTATATAGCAAAGTTAAACAAATTTTTTTCAAAGATAAATGCTTGCAACTTTATTTCAGAAGGAGAAACTATTGCTCGATTATATGTACGATTTGAGAAGGCTTCACAGATTTTTTGTATTTCACTTCTCTCAACAATTTTTCATGAGCCTCCTTTACATGCCTCTCTCTATTTTCGACTTCTGTTAGTCTTGACATTATAACCGTTGCATAATATTGCACCGCATTCTTTAACTGAGAATTTTTCCTTTCTAGCTCTCTCTTCTCCTGACGAGTATTAGCTAGCTATTGTTTTAATAAGCTCACATCGTCTTTCAGTTGCTGATTTTCTTGTATTCTTGCTTGTAGTCGTTGAGCCATACTAGAAACTGCAGTCATTGCATGTGTACTAAGAGCCATAGTGTTATTAATAGCATCATATCATTCCGATTACCAAAAACACTAGGACTATCATTTACTGGAATACCATGCGAATGCATTATCAGTAACCTCTCATTTGCCTGCATTACAGGCACCTCATGCATGTCAGAACTATTGATGGCTAAGGTAAGGAATGACATGTTTTCACATACCATAAACAATTTTTTTCTCTAAGAACACTTGAAGGTTTAGTATCTCTACATATCATTTATGTCACTTTTTATACACTTCACCGATCCAATACTCGATGCATATCTGCTCAAATCTCTTGTTTGTCAACCTTTTAGGTGCCGCTGCACCATTTTTCAGAAGATGCTACAAAATCCCCTGAATCATCATGAAAAGACATAAGAACCATTATTATATTTTTGTTAAATCAGATTCTTTTCTCAAGTATGTTTGTCTGATTTTTGTTTTGGTCACTTAGAATTTTATTCTCTCTAAAACCTTCTTATCTCTATATTTTATTTTGATGATGTCAAAGTGAGAGAAAAATATGATTTTGAATTACTATGCATGTGCTGCTTTAATTATCAAATATCTTATGTTGCAGAGTAATCAAATATTTTGTTGATTTTAATTTTGTGTCAAATACATACATATATTGTCATCATCAAAAATGGGGAAATTGTTAATCATGTTGTTTAATTTTGATAATATTATGGGATAAATTCTAATTTTTTTACTATATATATTTTATATTATTTGACACAAACTATTATCTGTTTAAAATATATATTGTATGATAAAAATATTTTTAAAATTTTACTATTCACGTTTTGAAAAACTGGGCTGATCACTATTCATCTTTTGACAAATTTGATAGGTTATTTTCTTTTGACAAATTTGATATAATCACATGGGGTGGTATGTTATTTTTTTAAAAAAGTGTATTTAAAATTTCGTAACAACTACAAAGATTATAAAAGAGGTATATATTTTCATATCTATTATAAATGTTATTTTAAATATACTTAAAGAGATTTTATTGTGCAATTAATTTTTTTTATTATGCAATTAAATATTTTATTAGAAAAATTACTATGTAATTACTATACAATTTTTGATCATTCGTTGTTTTGAAAGGAAAATTTAACCCTATTCATTTGTTGAAAAGTTGTATATACAATAGTGATCACTTATATTTTTAATGTTTTGTAAGCCATATGTTTGGCATCTGACATAGAAAAGAAAAAGGAAATGTTTACAGTATGCTTCATGCAAATTTGAATAAAAAGAAGAACGGTCTTATGCTCCACATGCTCGAACTACTAAGTCAAAAAGGAGGAGTGTGCCCCCGTGATCCATGATGTCAGCAAGGAGCGTCTTACTTCCAATGGGTATATTTTTGTGTATAAACAGAAGTGTTTTGTGTAAAGAAAAATCAAGAACTTGAAGAGAAAAAAATATGTGTGCTCCAAAATTTTGAATGTATTTTGTACTTTGCTCTTTCACTTTCAGATCTAAAGTGTTATCTTTGTTCTTGCACTTTCATATCTACTATTTGTGAGAAAATTATTGTAAAAGAAGGTTAAAATACCTTTTATCTTTATTCATTATTTTGTGAGAGAATTTTATGAGAGTGAGGCATTTATTGTTGAGTGAAACTCAATAAATAAGAGTAAGACCTATGTAAAATTCACAAACTTGGTAAAGCTTTGTTGGTATATTAATTTATTTTGATAGTGAAGAAATTCTCAAGGAGGTTCCTTGGGGAGTAGATGTAGGCTCGGCGTGCCGAACCACTATAAATCTCAGTGTTTGATTTTCTCTTCCTATCTCTCTTACTTCTGTATTGATAATTATTGTTCTGTTTTTTTATTTGTTAAAATTTAAATATTGTGCTTATTATTTTTTTAATATTGTAATTTTTTTTTAAAAACCCAATTCACTCCCTCTTGGGTTGCCTACTTGTGATAATAGGTATAACAGTTTTGCTTGAAGCATCTGTATCAATAAAATATTAAATTAATTAATTAGTTAATTTTTATACGATACCTAAATAAAAAAACTAACATAATAAACGAAGATGAAATCATACCATATCAACTTGAAACATCCCATTTGGATGAAGATTTTTGACTTGCGCTAAACACCTCCGAAATTTGTTGGAACATTTCATGCTTATACTTCATCGAGATTGGATAGACACTTGTGTTCTTGACTGATCATTCTGAAGCAAGCAAGCAATAATTTTCGTAAATTTTTCCCCAAAAGTGAGCATATGATTGCGAATTGCCAACAATTGGGTCTTCAGAAATGTGACACCAAGATTTACAAATTGCCACATCTTCATCAACGATGCATGATTTTTCTCTCTTTATTTTTGATAAAGTTTCCATATTGATTGTGTGAATAAACTAAAAAGAAAATAATTTTGGAGGTTTGTTGTGAAATGGAATTCAGATAAAGAGAGGAGAAAAGAAAAATGATATTTGAATTGTTTGCTGTGAAATGAAATTGAAATGGAGGGTTAGAAATGCAAAATATTTCCATTTGAAGATAACAGCTGTTGAAGATGACCGTTTGTAGATAACTGTTGTTTATACTTATTTTTGCTTTTTGAGACAAACAAAGCACAACGACTCTTTTCACTTCCAAGAATGAACACTACCGTCCACGTAAAAACCAACGGTTGAGATGATTTCTTTAGAATCATCCAACCTATTATCTTTACATTCATTCACTATCTTCACTCTCCTTTTCACTCTAACTCTCACTCTCTTCTTCCATTTTCCTCTTCCATCATCGAAACGCCATCTCTCTCTGTGTGTCTCTGTCTTCATTTTCCCTTTCACTCTCTCACTCTCCTCTTCTCTTTTCCTCATCCATCATGGAAACGTCTCTCTCTCTCTCTCTCATGGGTCTTTGAGCTCAAGAGCAGTATACTCTCCGATCTTTCATGGTACTGTCTCTGATTTGTCTACTCTCCGATCTATCTCTAATCTGTCTCTATCTCTCTGTCGTCAAACCTTTCTGATTTGACTCTCTCTCTCTCTTTCTGTCGTCAAATCTCTCCGACATGTCTCTCTCTCTCTCTCTCTCTCTTCAAACCTCTCTGATCTCTCTCCTTTTGTCCTCAAACCAGTATACTCTCCGATCTATCTATCTATCTATATATATATATATATCTCTCCTTCCCTCATTTCAAACCGATCACCGAGCACTGATCTCCAAAACCAGTCTTCTCTCTCTCTGTTCTCAAACCAGTCGGCTGAAGAAGAAGCTCTCAAGGTTGATCCAGCTATTTATCATCTAATTTCGTTTATGAAATTTATATAAATTTGTGAAATTGATTCTGAAATTTGACGTGTGATTTGTTTGTGTGATTCTAAAATTGATTCTAAAATTGAAATTTTTGTGATTTGTTTGTGTAATTTTGAAATTTATTTTGAAATTTGTGTGATTATGAAATTCTCAAATTTATTCTGAAATTGTGAAATTGATTATGAAATTTATAGATTTATTTTGAAATTGTGAATTTTATAGTAAAATTTGTGAATTTGGCAACACCTTTGAAATTTGGGTTTGATTATGAAATGTGGCAGGCTTTCTATTGTTTGAATTCTATTTTTTCAATTGAATTTGAAGCTAAAAATCTGTTGATATTTGCTGATGTGGCATGTTTGATAGCTGCTATTCAACCTGCCAATTTTGAGAACAGAAATGGCATCTGCTATCTTTGACAAATAGAATAGCAGGTCATTAGAAACTTTTTTTTTTGTCACTCTTTTCAAATTATAACTTTGACAGATTGTTTGATAGTTCTATTGAAAATGTTCTTAGATATAGCAATAGTAGTAACAATAACGGGTTATGAGAGAGTTAAGGATGTCAATGATTGACAAAAATGAAAAAGTTGTAAATGGAGAGAAGGAGAATCGAAAAGGATTGGAATTGACAAAAATAGAGTTGGCGACAACGGAAAAGGAAAAGAAAAAGGAAAACATAATTGGTGCTATTCACTATAGAGGTTAGGAAAGTAGAAGAAAAAAAAGAAAAGAAGAGATAGTTTGAGATTCTTTTGCAATTATTTATAATTCTTACCATTTTAATCCCTCCAATGTTATTTCCTCAAAAATATTTTTATATTTATTTATTTATTTTAATTATATAGTCTACTATTGGAGATACTGTAAACTGTAATTAGCTTTTAGACCACTCCAAACTCCAAAAAAAATCTGAGTTGGTCAGGTCCGGTCCACAAAATGCACATCCACGCACCTTCCCTCATCATCTTCTGCTAATCCTTTACGCTTGCATTTTTTATCTAGGGTTTCCCTTCCCACATCCATCTCTCTCTCTCTCTCTCTCTCTCTACATTACCATGGCCGAAGAGGTACAGTATGCGGACTCAGCCACCAACAAGCGCAAGTACGACGACCAGACTCCTCCGCCATCGTCGCGGCGGACCACTGGCTTCTCTGCTCCGATCTCCTCCCACTCGCCGGATTCCGCCAACGCTCTTCCTTCCTACAACACCGTCCCTCCGCCAGTCGACGATATCCAGCTCGCCAAGCAGCGCGCACAGGAGATTGCTGCCCGCCTCTTCAACAACGCCGAAGCCAAGCGCCCTAGGGTTGAGAATGGCGCTTCTGCCTTCGATTCCAACGACAGTAAGGGTTTCTGCTCTGGTTCCCCCTTTGGTTGATTTTGATAGTTCAAACTTAATTGGATCGATTATAGTATACACTAATGCCGATTTAGTTACTGATGAGTTTCCACTTTGGTTGATTTTGATATTTCTAACTCAATTGAAGAAGAAATTTTCATGGTTGGTGCTAGAAAGATGTGGGTGTAGATAAATTAAGAGAGAATAGGTTAAAATGGTTTGGTCAGATTCATATGCAGGGTAGACAAAAACTTAATATACTGAATTTAACTGAGCATATGGCACTTGAGCTGAATGGAGAAAAAGTATTCATATAGCTGACCCAACTTTATTGGTACACAAGACTTAGTTTAGTTTGGTTTGGTTTGGTTTGTTTTGATTTGGTGCTAGAAATATAGATTGAGTATAGGAATACAAAAAATCAGTCATAGGATTGGTCACAGAATGTATATGAATGTACCAGAGTTTTCAGAAGTGGGTCCCTCCACCAAATTCTGTAAAATCCTATCTATCCATATGTGTTTCTTTGTTTGATGTCTGTGTTTGTAGCCGAACTAAGAAATATATGGTGGCTTCACATGGTGCATTTGTACTTGCTTTTTGCTAATTGGTGCCATAAATATGTGGCTTCATAAGGTAGCATAATCCCAGATCCCTCCAGCTTCTGTAGGGTGCAATTTTTAAATTTTTTTTTTTTGGGTCCATGCATTGTTCTATGGGGGTTGTATTGTGTTTGATTAATTGGTTCAATTTTTATGTTCCTTTTTTCTCTCGTCCTTTTACTGCTTTTTCTGTTGTCTTTGGGGCTGAATGCCTATTATTCGTTTGAAGTTAGTCCAAGTCTTTGGTTATGAGATTTATTAAATGCAGATGCTGGACAGAAGCCTATGTTTTCAAATGTGGCCCCCTCGTCAATGCCAGTTTCATATGGGTACCAGGGATCAAGCAAAAGGATTGACGTACCGAACGGCAGGGTTGGTGTGATTATTGGGAAAGGTGGAGAAACTATCAAGTATCTTCAGCTTCAATCTGGTGCTAAGATTCAAGTGACGAGGGATATGGATTCAGACCCTAATTCCCCAACTAGGATGGTTGAGCTTGTGGGGACTCCAGATCAAATAGCGAAGGCTGAGCAATTGATACACGACGTTCTTTCGGAGGTACTGTGGTACATTTGTAATGTAAATAAGGAAATGACTCCTTTCTTATTAGGTAATAGGTCTACTTGTTTTTTACCATATTGAATTTAGCACGGGAGAGCAAGTGGGTTAAGAAATAACCAATTAACTTATGCAGTTGTGATGCATCTGTAAAGTAATGAATTTAACTGATCTTTGTGCTAATATATATATATATATATTTTATGTTCAAGTCAGGCTGAAGCAGGGGGTTCTGGAATAGTTTCTCGGAGGTTAACTGGACAACAATCTGACTCTGAGCAATTTGTAATGAAAATCCCAAACAACAAGGTAAATGAAAACCATTATGGATGACTAGCTAATTATCTGATACAAAGAACTCCTTGGATACACCATGATTTGATGTCTATCTTTTTTCAGGTTGGTCTGATAATTGGTAAAGGAGGTGAGACCATAAAAAGTATGCAAGGCAGGTCAGGAGCTCGTATTCAGGTCTGTTGTTGAATGTTACATATCCGTCTTTGCTTTGTTCTATTGTTGTCGATTTAGTCCTTTCAATCTCATGGTTTCTTTGCTTAATTTTGGTAGTGTTGATTTAGTTTCTTTTAGTCTCATGGCATAATTGTCTTGGAAAGTTTGGCATTATTTTCTTTTCTTTTTTCATGTAAAATATCTTGTATTGGTTCAATTTTGAATTTTTATACTTGATTATATGTTAATAGTTATTGCATTATGGCTCCTGACTACGCTGTTTGTTTAATTCCATCTAGGTGATTCCTTTGCACCTTCCCCCAGGTGACCCATCAACAGAGAGGACATTACAGATAGATGGGACCAGTGAACAGATTGAGGCTGCAAAACAGTTAGTCAGTGAAGTAACCAGTGAGGTATGCTTGATTGTTGCAAAATCTTGCAGATTTGGTCTAATCAACACTGAGCTTGCACTTTAATTAGAAATAGTCAATTATAGTTGTAGTGAGTGACCGGGTAGTTGAGATATCATTACACTGAATTGCTGCATTCCTGTCTTTTTACTTTGTTATCATGAACATGGGGAATCTGTTTAGACGTAATTTCAGGATGCACATATTAGATTCCTTCTGTTTCAGAAGGCCATAATAGGATTGGTGATGCTATAATTTGCTAATTAGGATTTTGAAATTGTTATGAATTTAGTTACATGATGTTCTGCTGAAGCATCTGTTCAGATCTATTTATTTGTTGATGACAATTCTCAATCCAAGTATTCTGTCCAAGCAATTTCTTCAAGTGATGTCTTAGAAGTGACAGCATATTTTAAAATGGTCACCGATACTCGTATTGTGCAGATACAGCATGTGATCTTTATCACAGGGTAAAAGGGTTTTATGTTGAAGTTTGGGTGATTTTTGTTTCAAGAAATTTCCTTTTTTTTTCCCTTTCCCTTCTTTTTGGTTGTTTTACCACTTTATGTACAGATACTGGTTAATTTCCTTGTAAGGTTATAGCACGGAGGTCTCCATATTGCTTTTCTACATCATATTTCTATAAGTGAATTGCAATATTCCTATGTTCTTACCTCTGTTGAATATAGTGAAGCAGTTTTGGGTCATCTGAGGCGCTTAATAATCTGGTTTTTAAAAATATTAGCTTTCTTTAGTCAATTTCCCTTAAGGGCTTCTTATTTTTATTTTGATATTGGCTTTTTCTTTGATACTCCTATCACTTCCATGAAACTTTTCTTTTGTTTTCCTCAAAGTCTATATTGAGGTAGTGTGGAATCTTTTGGAACTTCTTCATATAAATTCTGGCTTGCTTGGTTGCAGTTCTCAATTTTCATATTTTCATGTACTAGAATTCTAGGGAATGCTAAATATCTTTCTGCTATATTAAGCACTGATGGTTGCTGCCATCAGTGGGCTATTTTAACCGAATAGGCACATATATGTTCTTATACCTAAACTTTTGTTTCTTTTTTTATTTCTAGTGTTTGTATAATTGATTTACAAATCTAGCTTTAGTATATTGTTTTTTTATAGGTCTGCTTTGATGGATATTGGCAAGTTTTGCAATATTTGTGCTCTGTTTTTGTGTACCTGGACTTGTAAACTAAAAGAAGCTTTTTTTTTTTGTTATTGAATTAGATGCTAAATAATTAATTTTAGTACTCTTTAGCTTGTGGCCGCTGCATGGTAGTGCTGTATGATATATATCTTTTGGTGTATATGTGGTGCTCCTTGTTTGTTTCCCAGAAGTGGTGGACATCATCGTGGTGCTTTATCAGATCAGATTTCCATAGTCATTATTTCATATGTTGTAAAGTTAACTTTCCTTGATTTCTAAAAGTTTATTTCCTTTGGGTCTATATTCCCGTAAGTGGTTATTTGGTTATTTGCAAATCCTTATGGTTGTATATAAATATATATAGTTGTCAATTGGTTTTCTTCTCTATATTCGTTTGATATGCTGAAGGCTGCAGAAGGATATGTTTATGTCTTGGTTGGTTGAGGAGTATTTCCCGTGTATCAAAATGACCAAGGATGGAGGTATTGAGCTTCTATTGATGCTTATTCCTTGATGGGAGAGATTTCATTACCTCTGAATTGGGTCTTCTGCGTCTTTCTAGTTGTGAAATAAGACCTGGTAGCACAGTAATTTGTACTGTTATATACCTATCTGTTTTCTCGATGGTTGGAGTTGTCTTTTGTAGACTCTGCAGGATCATTGCACTTGTCACCAACACAGGTTCATTTCTATTTGAAGTTGGTTTTCATAAATATATTGGCTGGGGTATAAAATTGAGAGTATGTCAGGAGCAATTTTTGGTTTTGAATTGTCAATCTTTCAACGTGGTGATAATTATTGATCTTTAAGATGTGCATAGCTATGCTGATTCCTTGGATATTTGATATATAAGGCAGGTTTTACATTATTCTTTTCCAACTAGGCAATTGGGGCCTATATAAGAGTGAATGCTATTGAGGATTTATCTGAATCAAGTATCTATGGCCATGCTGTTGAATGTTTCAAGTGAATAACTATCGGGATTGTCAATAATTGTAGCCTCATGTGCTTCTTTGATGTGTATCTCATTACTGATACTGTTGCTGGGAACTATTGTAGTGTTAGTGGGTATTGGAGTATTGGTGACACCAACATGGAATCCTTAGTAGTGTTGGTGTTTCCTCGGCATTGTTTTGGTATGGCTCTAAACATTATTTTTGGATAATAATTTTTACCATTAGCAGAGGCAAGTTCGGGGCTTACGTTTGTTGGATATTTAACTGATTGTTTTGAGAGTGGATCATGAGTGTTCAGGATAATTTATTTATTGTATTTTTAAAAATGTTATATGTGTCTGCTGGGCATTTCATAGAGATAACTTGAACATTTAAGTTCCCATTTCTGCTTACATATTCACACACACACGCGCACATACAAAAAAAAGGAAGATACTATCCATATCTATTTGGGTCTATTTTCTATGGTTTTATTTGATCTTGAATTTGGTGAGATTATGATTTTTTTTTTTTTTGCTTTTTTATGTTATTTGTAATGATTTGAATAATCTTTTATTGCTAAATCTTTTATTGCTTCCCTCATGGTGGAACAAGCTTCAAGTTCTACTCATGCTAGTGCTGTAAATGCTGACTATTGAATTTTAAACTGGTTATAAAGCTTATAATTTTATTTTTTAAGCTTGAATGGTACTGTTATTTCTTGGCTCTGTGAAAAATTGTTCGGCTGTCTTTTCAATTATTTGTTTTTTGGAAGTGATCTGATTTTTGGGAAATGCTGTAAATTACACCCCCCCAAAAAAAGAGTGTATCATATGCCCTAGTTATGACCTTTTGTCGTCTTCGGTTATGACCGTGGTGTTAGTTATGACTTGGTTATGACTTATTGTGATATTAGTTATGACTTAGTTATGACCTATTGTGGCTATTATTTTGGTTATGGTCGAAGAGGTCTTTGGTTATGCCTCAATTGATGTATGGTTATGATCTAGTGTGGTCCCGTTGGTTGATTAAAAGTGGTTTGGTTATGACACGTGATATCAACGCCACAAAGTGTCTTTATTTGTATATGGTACACTCCTTTTTTAAGGTGTGTATTGTAGAATCTTCCCTGTTTTTCAGTTACTTTATTTTGGACTGCATCTGCAATTTCTGTTTTCTCACAATCATTTCTTCCTCTCCTCAAATATCATACCAGTCACTACTGGAATGTTAAGTTTCGGAAGGCCCAAGGATTTTGAGATTTTTGCCTGTCACACTTTTCCTTTGATATTTTGCAGTTATGCATGCCTATCACATCACTTTGTCACCCAGGTTACCTGTGCCACGTGATTGATTTTTCTGGTCACCATCAATTGATGAATTTTGAGATGTTAGCCTGTCATGAACTATGAAACAGCAGTGTACTGTTTATTTATTTATTATTTTTTTTATGAGCCCCTTTCTAGCTTATAATATTCTTATATTACTTTTGTGTTAGGCTTATTCTGTTAACTCATCATAATCCGGAAAGCGTGTATTCTTGTGTGGAATCTTAAGTGAATTTAATTTAGATTGATGATGGGTACTTTCTATGGAGTTGAAACTGGTCTTGCTTAAATTTTGAAGGCGGTTTATTTTAGAGCTTGTGTCTGCTTATGTTTATGTTTATGTTCCTGTGTACTCAACTCTTCAGTAGCGCAGTATTATCTATTGTTTTCAGTAGTTTTGTTCACTTTGCTGGATCAGCTACATATTACATTGAGCTTCTGTTCATTGTACAATGCATCAACTGAATGCTCAGCAAGATATATCTTGGTGTAGCAAGTCTGCTATAAAACCCATTGCCTCCTCGTGGCAATGGGGTTTGTGTTATCTCTTCTTTTATGTGAAAACCTGTATAGTTCTTGCAATTTCTTTTTGTACCCATTCGCTTCAAATAGGAAGAGGATGAGCTTCTGCAGGAGTTGCTCAATAACACAATCAACCAGTCCGGTATGTAGGCGCCCAAACCCCTCTTGATAATATACATGTATCCTTCTTTAGTGATAATAATCTGACCCATGTGTGCTTGTCATGTTAATTCATAGGCAAGTTCCTTCCTCATTATGCATAAGTAATTTATATTCTATTTTTGTGCCTGCCTATATTTTACAGCATATGCTCTGTCAGGTTTACATGGTTCATATGAAATAAAAATTTTGTGCAGAATCGGCCTAGAAATCCAGCAATGACTGGAGGATATTCTCAGCAAGGTTACCAAGCACGACCTCCGACTAGCTGGGCTCCGCCTGGTCCTCCGATGCAACAACCTGGTTATGGTTACGTGCAGCCCGGCACATATCCTGGTCCATCACCACAGTATAACACATCTCAGCCACCATACCCTGGGTATCCTCCTCAACCAACATCAGGTGGTTATGCCACTGGCTGGGATCAGACAACTGGTGCACCAAATCAGCAGACCTCTCAGGGAGGTGGTTATGATTACTATAGCCAGCAGACTCAGCAGCAGCAAGCCCCTGGTGGTCCCTCAGCCCCAGCTGATAATACAAGTTATGGTTACAGCCAGCCACCAGCTTCTGGCTATAATGCACAGGGGCAAGGTTATGCTCAGGATGGCTATGGTGGGTATACTTCAACTACTCCACAACCTGGATATGCTCAGCCCCAGCCAAACCCTATTCAGGGGTATGATCAGCAAGGTTATACTTCAGCTCCTGGTTATGGTAATGTGACTAACCCAACCTCAGAGGGTCATACACCTTCCTACGGAGGAGCTCCGGGGGACACCAGCCAAGTGCCTCCACCAGTCCAATCGACTGCAGTGGGCCAACTAGGATACAACACAACTCAGCAGCCTAGCCCTAGCCCTGCTAGTTATCCACCTCAAGGATCTACTCAGCCAGGCTACGGAGTGGCCACTTCCCAACCTGGTTATGCGACTCAACCACCTTCTGGATATGGTCCCAGCTATGCTCAGAAACCTCCAGCCAATCAATCAGCTTATGGGCAGCCCCAACAGTCACCGAGTGCCCAAGGAGGCTATGTTCAGCCTGGATATACTCATTCTCAGCCCCCAGCTGCTCAACCAGATTCTGGTGCCCAGCGGGCTCCACCTTCCGGTTATGCTACTGCAACGGCACAACCAGGGTATGGTGCACCACCTTATGGTACAGCTCCAGTGACTCAGCCAGGGTATGGGCAGCCACCATATAACAACAGCTCTTATGGAGGTGGTTATTCTCAGCCTCCAGCTTATACTGCTGATGGCAATGGAGGGGGAAATGCTCGTGGGACCTATGATGCAGCACCAACTTCTCAGGTTGTTCAGCCTAGTGGGGTTACCAAAGCTTCGCCCAAGAGTTAATGTGTGGTAAGTGATGAATTATTGGTGTTTGTGTGTGATGCTTTTTAACTGGTTTTGTAGTTTGTATTAGTCCTGTACAATTTCAGGATGATTTTGAGTTCCCTGCAACAGATGTTAATTGTTTGTCTTGTCTGGATATACTTTGGCTGTTTTTAACGAGCTCTCTTCTGCATCGCTTTATTTGAAGTTGGATGATATCATTGGTTCTTTTGCCTTGCCTGTGTTTAACTTGTATGAGAATTCAAACAAAATAATGATGACATCAAGTGGTTTTGATTTTTTTATCCAAATTGTGAAAATAGGGGGCAACTTCATTGGTTGAATAGCGCACTATGATGCATTGGTATTTGTGCATACATTTTAAATCTAGTATGGCAACTTGGTCCTTGACACTTGTGACCACAGATGGAATCAATCCGAGTCCCACAATTTGGAACATCCTTGTATGGTTCCACTTGTTTTGGCATTACTTTGTTTCTATTGCTTCTTTTGGTGGGATGATTGACCTAGTTTAGTTAGAACTACAGGATTCTCAAACACCAAATGATTTGACTGTAGGCATGTCTGATGGGTTGATTTGCCCAAAGTACGTTGTGGTGTCTGGTGGTTGATTTGCAAATTCACCCCTCTCAGCATCTGACTATTTGGATTATGGCTTCTTACCAAATGGCGGGACATGCTTTTATCAAGTGAGGGGCTGCTAAGTCCCATCTCTAGCCAGGGTAGGCTTCTTGCCTTCTTTGTCCTTGGCATGATTAGATCTCTTTCATTTTCTTTGAATGGTTGGTTGATATGCTATTTGAGCTTGTAAGCAAGCACTTTATTTCAATGAAGCTGGAGATCTTTTCAATTCAATGAACCTGTGCCCTATTTTAATCTAATTTATTTTTTTCACAAAGCCTACACAATGGAGTTCATAGGATAAACCGTTTAGATTATCCAAGTAAAATTTGTGATTGTTTTACTAACCCAATTATACTATCTAATCCACTCTAGTGGAGGCAAGCCTAAACCATTTTAATTAGACTATAAACTAATTTGTCTTTATCATCTCAAGGCAAATCGTCTCCTTTCTTCCTTTTACCCTCGCACTTGCACCCCAATCAATTTACTTATCGACCTTGTGCTTGTTTGATTTATTGGAACGAGTTAAAATATATTTGAAGTCAACATGTCTATTCTTGTGTTTGATTTATTAAAAAAAAATTATGAAAAATGAATTCCAATTGAATTTATTTTAGTGAACCAAATAATATCTTACTATCAATAATAATAAAGAGTTTTTTAATTGGAGAAATAATTAATGGATTCCCAAAATTATTTCTAAAGGCAGATATACTTGTTGATATCTTTGTGATTAAAATTATTTTATTTTTGAATAAACAAATCTATTTCATCGCTACCGTCCTCAATCAATTTGCTAAAGAGGTTCAAGGTCCTAGATGACCTTGTTCTACTTTACTTTGATCGATCAACCAATCATTTTATAGACATTAGTTCTTGAACTTGGTTTGGCTTGATCTAAATTCAAGTTTATATTTATATTCTCAAGTTTAGCATAAAAAAAATTAAATTTGAAAAAAACTCCAAATTTTCACTGGCATGGCCGTATGTTGTTTAATAAATATAATTTTGTCACATTTTTTTAGGTAGTATAATTTTGTGACATTTTAAAATAAAAAAATAATTATGTTAATAATTTGCTTGCCGCTTTAATTTATTCGAACAACATCTCTACTGATTCAATGCATCAAAATTTTGTTGGTGGGTTGCTCAAAAATCAAGCGGTGCTTTGGGATATTCAAGCTTAGGTCACTAAAAATTAATCAAAATTATAAAATGGATTGAACTTGGCTTATCGATTACTTAAGTACTTGACAATTTTGAGTTCAATTTAACACAACTTAACTTAACTCGATTACATAAATAAGTTGAATTCGAATTTGAAAAGTAAAATCAAACCAAAATTAATATGTATATTACAAAAAAAAAAAGAAAAGAAAAAGAAAGATAATTATGAGCAAAATATAAAAGAATGTTCATATAATTGATAATTTCATCAATAAATTATGTTATTTTGCACAAACTCCTAACGTAAACAATAAAATAAAATAATGTAAGAAAAGGGTGACTGTGATTTCAATATTATTCAGGGGGTTAGCGAAATTTAACCATTTATTATTGAGGAAATTATATTTCAGTGCATGTTTTTAAAAAATAAAATAAAAATACAAATCAATAATAAATTTTATCAATTTTAAAAAGTAAAATATTTTTTCAACACCACTTACAAATTTTTCCTTTACAACTGTGAGAAACGCACACAAAACCCTACTCTCTCTCTCTCTCTCATCACGAACAGAGATACAAGCATATCAAGGAGATTAAAAAACAAGGTTTTAAGCTCATCTCTATCATTTTTCTATGTATTAATCGATAATCTATTCATATATATAGATGTATATGTATAGCTACGTTGGAATATGCATACAGGTAAAGCTTCGTTTGAGGAAAATCGTTTATGGTGTGGTGTGATCTGGGATAGTCTTCGTTTGGTTGATTCTATTAGGTTTATAGAGGTCTTCTTTGTGTTTGTATATATGCATATATAATAGATTTTCGTTTCTGGCCTCGGTATATATAAATTGTATGAATTTCAGTGTAGATTTTCATGCATTACACTCTGTTCTGCTAGAATTTTATGTATCTCAAAAGAGTTAAAAAGGGAGGGTTTTTCTTTTTCTTTTTATTTTATAAAATTGTTTGATCGATTAAAGATTGCTGGTTAACAAACAGTTGTTCGGTGTTGAAATTTGTTGATTATGCTATGGAGGGCCAAGATTCTATAATTAAAATTAAAAGCCACTCTAATCAACCCACAAAATGTCTTGTACACTATTTAACAAATATTTCAAATACATACTTGAATTGAAAGGCAGTGATAGGGTATCCCAATTTGAGTTTCATTCAATTTAACAGTCTATGTTTAGATTTGGAATTTGTTTTTGGATGCCATATCATATCTGATGTGTCTATGCCAAAGAATGGTATATGGTATACGTGTGAGTAGGGAATGGAAGTGCTTGTAGATGGTGGATGTAGTTTTGGGAAATGTGTGTTAGAGTTGTCGTGCTTAAAATGTTTAATTTGGTATGATAGGCGAGGAAATTATGGCGTCAAAGTTGAATCTATTGCAATCAAAGGCAGCTGAAGTCTCAAAGTCTGTGGTCAAGAATGGATGTACTTACTACAAGCAACTGTTGGAGCAGAACAAGCAATACATCCAGGATCCACCTACTGTGGAGAAATGCCAAAGTTTGGCAAATCAACTGTTTTACACGCGACTTGCCAGGTTGCCCCACTTACTCCAACTGACGATTCAATTTATCCGTTTTGACATTTTAAATTTTGAATTCTGTTACTTGAATTATCACATCAATTGGTGAGGTTCCTTTTTGGGGGGCTGTGGATGCAGAATATAGAAGTCTCATGTCTTGTTAGTCCATATAGATTCCTGGTTTCGCATATCTCCAAATATTGGGGAGCAAATTTTTTTGAATCGTCTAGCTACTTTCTGTGTGTTTATCTTGAAATTTTGCACAGGCTAAGTTGTCAAAGTTTGGGCTACTTTGTGCTTAGCCTTGTATTTCAAGCTTGAAGATTTTGTTTTCTAGAGTTTTGGTAGGACTACTTGTTTTGCTTGCAGTCCTTGATAACTTTAAATTTTATAGCTAAGAAATACCAACACTTCAAAGAAGGTGGCATGTTTGTGTCCAACACTCACACTCATTAGACACTTCCTGACACATGTTGGACACACGTCCAAATGTGTCTTGTTGTTTTTGTTTTTTTAGGACCTAGACATGCTTCGAACACTTGGGGGAGACATATATCTATCGTTTAGGCCACATGAAACACATTATAATTATGAATAAAATAATTTAGGATACAATGATAAAAGAAAGACAATGTATAGATTTATATCTATTGATTTTTCTTTCTTTAAACTTTAGGAATTAGTATTATGTTGCATATTTTTATTATCGTTAAATGAAATATTCACATATATGACATTCCATAATTATATTAAACTATGAATTTTGCACGTCCCTACATGTCGTGTCATGTATTTTTTGAAAATTGTTGTGTCACGTATCCATGTCCATATCATGTCATGTGTTCGTGTCCGTATCCGTATCATGTTGCGCCGCGTGTCATTGCCCATGTTCATGTCCATGTTTCTTAGGTTAACATGGGTTGAGTTTACTTATGCATTTACAACATCAAAATTTAGGACCAAACTTAAAGAAACATAATGGGCTGCTCAATTACATAACTTAGACTTGGACATCGGAATAGTGGAGATGAGAACTATCTATGATACCTAGTTGAATAACCTATCAATTATGAGGTTGTCAAAAGCAAGAAGCACCACTTTTCTACATTTGGTGGTACTTGATCTGGGGATATTAAATAATCAATGCTATTCCAAGAAATTTTCAAACTCACATTCTCCGTAGGCTGCAAACGTGTCATAAATTTGCTAAGGCTATGAAGTTCACCAATTGACAAACAAGCTGGGTCATGACTGATTCAATTGGCACTTTTTTTTTTTTTTTTTCTAATAAGATAATGGTTACTATGTACAGACTTGGTATGCTCCTGTTTGAAGATTAATAGGCTTTAGAGGTAAAGAGAAGATTGATAAGAGAAAATTATGGTGAGGATGCAAAAACTAGTGTTTGGGTTTTCTGGTCTGTGTGTGTATAGAATTTACATTGAACTGATCATTGATGTGTATGGGATAATTGTGTGCTTCTGTGTCATTTTTTCCCTCAAATAAATAAAACAAAGAGGGGATTTTGAAAAATCTTGAGATTATCATTGACATGTGTTTTCTTGTCCACTACATTATTTTTGGTACAGTAACATGAATTCTTTGTTTAGTATTCTCTTCTGAAGTGGATACTGTTGATGTTTAATATTTTCTCCAGATTTGGATCCAAATCTCTTTAACATCTTATATACCAGATCAATTTATATTTTCCAATAATCTTTTCTTTTGACAATGAATTAGTTAATTTATATCTGTATTAATAAGAGTATCCTTCTACAAAACTATAATTTGGATTTCAGAGTCTCCAGACTTTGAGGTGTTTGTATTCTTTTGAGTTCGACTTCATTTATTTGATTCATCAATACCAATTCTGTTAATTACTTTAATTTCTTCTTTCTTGAACCTAGTTTTCCTCTTATATGGTTTTGTGTTAAACCCTGGTTTTTCATGCACTATTTTGTTGAAACTGGATCTTTTTCAACATTTCATAGAAGGTTGTGCCATATGAAATGATCTCTAAAAAAATAATGACACAAATGATAATGCAAAGCTGATTAATATCTGACTGCTTACTTGGAACAGCATTCCTGGTCGTTATGAAGCATTATGGAAGGAACTTGATTGTGTCAAGCAACTGTTCAAGAACAGGCAGGAGCTGAAGACTGAGGATGCTGGTATCATTGCTCTTTTCGGGCTAGAGTGCTTTGCTTGGTTTTGTGCTGGTGAGATTGTAGGACGAGGGTTTACAATTACTGGTTACCATGTCTAAGTGGCTTGAGAAAATTTGCTTTAGGTGTTCAACTGCTGAGCTTCTCAAAATTGAATTTATTTCTTTCTATTCCTTTCTATCAGCTATTCAGTCATCAACCATGCCATACGAACTATATATTTTTGTTTGAGAGCAACTTAGAAACTTGTAAGTAGCAAGTTCATTTGCATCAATAATCTAAAATTTTGGCCTTGCAGCATTTTTCTCCTTCCCTTTTACTGCTAAACTATTAGTATTTGTTCTGCAAAACTGAGCATTGAATTGAAAGGTTGTTGCAAATCTCTCTCTCTCTCTCTCTCTCTCTCTTCATATTTCTGTTATGTTATTACCTCCATTTGGTAGGATCTGCTTTGTTAATTCCTCCATTTAGTGATGTCTATCCCAATAGGATGCTAGAGATATTGATAACTATTGCTTTATATAAACTTGGAAAAGGAGAAGGAAGAGGTGTAAAATTACTATGCACTCCGGCTCTTGCTTGCAACACCTCGGCTTTCCTGATACATGTGGCTTGTGGGTGATTGTAGGGATTTACGCTTAAAAAAAATACACACACAAATGTAACGCTAGCTGTGTGTATTGGGGACCGAGCATAAATTTTAAGGTCTTATGTGTTCAGCTCTTGCTTGCAACACCTTGGCTGTCCTGATACTCACCTTCATAGTAGATGGGATCGTGGAAAGGTATATACATATTTCTCACTATATGCAAATAAATTAGTTCTTGAATGAGCATTTTGATTATAAAATTGGTATGGATTTAACTCTCATTTTTTTTGTTCTCTTCCATAACAAGATGTTAATAAAATGTAGATTGACATTAAAAAATAAAATAAAATAAAATGTATCACTTTTTTAGTTAAGGACAAAATAATGACTTGTAATCAAGAGGAATAAATTGTAATTTGCCTTTGAATAAATTGTAACGTGAACTGTGGGAGCCGAAAAGTTGATATACTTGAAAACGGCCAATAGAGTATTGAAGCCCGTTTAAAATGGGCCGAATAAGGCCAAAGCCCATCGGACTATGTCATTGCCGAATAGATGTCCGATTAAGCATGAAAATATTGGGGAGCATCGAATTACGGGTATCTATGCCAAATAGAAAAGCTGTATATGTTGGGCGAGTTGACATGGATCTATTAGGTGGGACGAGAATGTCCTTTCAAGGAAGTATAGTAGGGGGATGGGCCTTGACTGAATGATGATGAAGGGTTAAACTGCATGGAGTAGAGATCGAGGAGAGTGACTCTATAAAAGGAGGAGAGCGGCTGGAGAAAGAGGTATATGTTAAGAACATTGAATCTCAAGAAAAATACCAACCCTTTTATAGAAACTAACTTGTCCATCGGAGTGCTAATACTGGCACCACTGTCCGAAATTTTATTCCTATTTTAAGTCACAGTTGGGAAGATTATCCAATGGCTCATTTGAATTGAAAAAGTATTCCATATCCACTTTCACAAATGAACAATCTCTTATTATGTTCCAAATACTCTTGGATGGATTATAGACTTGATATTTTAGCCTTCCAATATCTGCAAAATGAAGAATCTGTTTAGTTTGGAGTTTTAAACTCAGTTTTTGGATTTTTAATTTGTATTTTTTTTAAGTTTTATGAATTCGTTTAATATTTTAATAAATATATATTTTAATTTTCTTAGTTTTTATATCAACTTAATCTAAATATATTTAAAAAGAAATATTTGTGAAGCAATCTTAAAAAAAAAATTACAAATCTGATACATTTTCAGTATATTTATACTCCGTTTGTTTGGGAGGAAAATATTATTCGTATTTTTAGGTATTTGGTACAATGAAAAATGAAAATTAACGAAAAATATTATAACCCACTTCCTTCTCTCACCAAAAGCTGATTATAATCAGTTTATAACCAAAAAACTAATTATAACCATCTTCCAAAAATAGCCCATTGTTTATGGTCACTGGAAAACAAACCTATTTAAACAAAAAATATTTTTCATTTTTAAAAAGTGAAAAATGTTTTTTGAACAAAAATTTTATCAATGTCACCACATCACTACTACTATCGCCTCCATCACCATATCACCATCATTACGGTTATAGCCACCATCACCCCCACCACCATGCTACCGCCACTATCTACACCTCTACCTTTATTCTACCAGCACTACTAAACATTAAAAAAAAAAAAAAAAAAAAGTTTTCTCTAAAAAATATTTTATGAAATTTTTTTTCCCTGTTCAAACAAATAGAACGTTAGATTAAATGTATCTAAAAAGTTAAAAAAAAAAAATTTCATTGAGAAAAAGAAAAAGAAAAATTATTTTGAAAATTCCAAATCAAATGTATGAGCTTGGAATGAACTTTCTCACTGCAAAGGGGCTCAACAGTCCAAAACTGCCAAGTTCAATACAGGGCTCTGCACTCGTTATCCTTTTTGGTAATTTCATAAGTTTGCAGCATTTTTAGGGTTTTGGGAGAAGTCTATATATAAACACAGTTTATAAGCCTTCCCAAACCCACAACAACAAAGACGCAATCTTGCAGTTGGCAGCTACTCTTCTTCTGTTGCTTCTGATTCACGAGATCTAATGGAGGATTTCTTCTCCAAACCAGTCTCGATCTCCATAACCACCATCACCAATCGTCCTTGCAATGTCAGATCAGACTACTCCGAAATCACTCTCTGGTAATCGAAACTATACAATCCAATACGATACGATAAATTTATTCGATAGACTTATATGTACTGTTGTGTTGTTAACTGGACTAAGTCTAATCTGTTTGATTGTTTGTTTGTTTTTATAATCATGTAGGCCTTGTTTGGATGCGCCAAAACAATGATTTTGCTGGAACAACTCTGAATATCCGAGCTTTCCTACTCAGATTTTGTTAAAATGCTAGAAGGTATAAAAAAAATCGTTTCTTTGTGAGGATTCCGTAATTTTCATTTTTTTTTTTTTATCATACTCATACATGAAATAGTGAATCATAGTAAATGAAAGTGGAATTGAAAGAAAGAAGTCTTTTTTAATTTAGGGTTACGGTATATTAGTGATTGTGGATTGATAAAAGTTACTGATGGCTCTAAATACGAGTCAGCAGCAGGCACTGATCCAATAGTGACCTGACTGCCGCATGGAGCCAAGATTCATTTACCAGTTGAAGATCCATGAAATACTCACTCTTGTTTCATGATACAATAACATGGTTAAATTACCTCCTTTTTACACATTTTCCCTCTTATATCCTAACACAATCATGTCTGGATGATTTGGGTAAGTAAGAAAACAAAGAATGGATATTGGGTTGTGGTTATATTTTAATGGGCAATCTTGGTATTATAAAAAATAAATTATAAAATATTATTGCATTGTTCATTATGTATTGAGATTTTGAGCTTTTGATATTGGTTGATATATGATTTTATTGCTGATATCGCAACTAATTAGTTTGTTTCTAACCAAATTTCACTACATTTGGTGAGAAATGAAACTTATAAATAGTAGGATTGTCTTCTCCATTTTTCATCATTTCTCACCTAACTTATAAATCAAACATGAGGAAAAAAGATGTTTTTCTCTTGAGTTCTTATTATCTCTATTTTCTATGTTGAATAAGCCAATGAGCAATGTAGAAGTTGAGTATTTAACTTCTTTATCTTTTGAAGTTGACATTTTTTTCTTGTTTATTTGTTAGACATGGGCACTCAGTCAGACACGGGGGTTTTGTTTTCTCAATACAATAACAAGCCACCTTTTGCATGGTGCCTATAAAAATAGCTACTTATCACGATTGGAGGTGCTGCTTCTTCTATAGGGTTTCCTTCAAATTTAAAGTAGCAAAATTGCTTTACCTCATTCTATTCAAGTGAGACTTTTGTGGATTTGCTTCTTAGAATTTTTTATTTTGGTTGATTACTTTATTCAACATCCATCTTGAGCTGAAATTGTTCGCTACTTTGTTTTCATTGCCGCATAGATTGGTCAATCCTTCTCAGTGGATGATGAGGACTCATCGTTGCAAAAACTTGGGGACTAAGTTTGTGTTTGGGTTCAATTTTTTTTGCATTTTGTCCTAGAAAATTTGTACACAACAAAAATAAATTCCTCTTTGATTTTGTTTTGAACGTTCATCAGAACTAATTAGTTAGATGAACCCTCGTGAATATCACCTTTACTTAGGGGATCATGCTTTGATAACATATTTAAGCAACTTCATGCAGTGATGAGCAGCTAACATGTAAGAAAGACCACTTTGTGTGGTTTCTTCAATGAAATATCGTTACGCTTGGCTTCTGAGCACTTTTTGTGAAGATTTGTCTACTGGATGGCATAAAATCCATTTTATTTGGTTACTTGTAATCCAAAACTGCCTGTGGTAAAATTGAATTAGCTTCTATCACCAGAGAGGTAGTGCAATTGGACTTGCCTAGTATTTGCAAGTGCAAGAACAAATTTCATCCTCCCCAATCGTTTGGTTGTTGAAACTTCATTCTTTGTACTGCCTATGTTGTGCTCTTTGAGATTTGAACATGGTGCTTTCTATAATCTTCCAAAACTAACGTCATTTATATTTATTTTTGCAGATTGCAAACAGGGTTGGGTTGTGGGTGCAAAATCCGGGGACCATGATGCATAGCACCGAGCTCACTGCTACTATTATCACTCCAGAGATGAGATGAAGAGCAAGCTGTTACTTTCCTAATTTTTGTTCCCCATATACATTGGAGACTGCTGGCTCATACGATTTCACGATTCTCCCCCAAAATAGCCTTCAGAATGAGTTGTACTCTGTATTCAGGCTGGTGCAATAGCTAAATATGCAGTTCAACACACATCCTTAATATTAAAATAAGCGGCTATTGATATCTAGAAAATTAGATTATTTAGTGTGGACATTTCTATCATTAATTAAATGATTAATTTTTCATTTAATGTCTTCAAAGAAATCAGAAACATAGGCGGTGTTTGGGAAGGAAGTTTTTTGGTTTTTTTTCACTAAAAGATAAATTAATTACAAAATAAAAAAAATTAATTCAAACAAAATATCACATCAAATTTCATAATTATTTTATTTTTTCTCTTACAAACATCACAATCAACTATAAAAAAATTTAATTAACTTTTCAAATACAAAAATTTTTATTTGGTCTGGCTTAAATTGAATAGATTATAGCTTTTGGCTTTTAAAAAACTATTACAGAGTGTTTGGTTAAGCTTAAGATCATCCACTTAAGCTTCTATAGATTTTTTTTCTTACATAAAAAAGTTGAAAATTAGAAGTGGCTTGGAGCAGCTTTCGCAACTGGATTATGCGTGTCAAAATTACTTAAATGCCTTTTAATAATTTGAAGTATTACCTAATTGCCATTAAATAAATTACAAAATCATTGTTCATTCTCTGAGCGATTTTTGGCGACACAGGCGATTTTCGGCGTTATGAACCAAATCTCTCTCTCCAACATTGTTCTCTCGCTGTGCTATGAAACTCATCGCGATTTGAAACCATCGCAAGTGATGATGGACGGCATGGCGATCGATGGCGTGACGATGAAACCCTTTTTCTCCTCCTCTCCAGCGTCGCGATCTGAAACCCTTCTTCTCCTCTTTCGGCGTCGCGATCTGAAACCCTTCTTCTTTTATTCGGCGTCGCAATTGTGATCAACACTGTTTCTCTCTCTTCGCGATCGCGATCAACGACAAGCTTCTTTTTCTCTCTCTTCACGATCAACCCTAACTCTCCCAATGTTCACTTCGGTTTTGCAAAGGGTTGCTGGAGTGTGGGATGAGGAGGAGAAGAAGGGCGTGGTTGGCGGTAGGGTTTGGTATTTGTGATGAATTATTAAATTAAAAAAAGTTAACAATTTTTATATTTTAATTAATATTAATTCTAATGAATTAATAATAAATTAAAAAAATTAACAATTTTAATATTATTAATTAATATTAATTGTAATGGATTAATAATAAATTAAAAAAATTAACAATTTTTATATTATTAATTAATATTAATTGTAATGGATTAATAATAAATTAACAATTTTTATATTATAATTTGTATTATAATGAAAAAAAAATAATCATAATTTTTAATTAATTGATATTGTGCATGATGAAAAAATAAATCACAATTTTTATATTTATTGGCATGTAATAAAAAAAAATGAAGAAAATGAAATAGGTTAACAATTTTTATATCTAATAAGGTTAAAAAGGACATTACATAACAAAAAGTTATTTTACAATTTATTAAACAAATACTATTCAGCAACTTAAATTTATAATCTAACAGTTATACCAAATAGGTTAACAGCTTTTGATTAAATCTATAATCTATAATCTATTAAGTTATAAGCTATAATATGTTTTAAGAGCTGCACCAAACGCCTCTAAGATTCACTGAGGCTGTGTTTGGTTATATTCTCAAAATATATTTCCATCTGTACATTTGTGCTTTACGTTTGGATACAATTTTCAAATCGTAATTCCACCATACAATTCAAAATTTATCTCCACTTCCCGTTTGGTAGATTTCTCCCTTCGTTTTTTCACTGTAAAAAGCTTCTAATGGTACATATTCTGTGTCTTCCATATTCTCTATTTCTAAAAAGCTTCACGGGAAAGAAATTTAAAGCTGAATTTCACAAGTCGTCTTTCTCTCTGTCAACGATCACAGTTCAAGATTCTTCACGGGTCTTTCTCTTTGTGAACTGAGACCACCAAATTTAAACTATGTTTGTGAACCTCTTCTCCACTTATAAAATCGCATTTACCAGCTCCCATAAATCAAATGAGTTGCAGTTTGTGCATTGTAGAAGATTCACTCTCTGAGCAATGAAACAATGGCAAGATCGAGGTCAACTAAATTACAAATTTCTCTCAAATTTTAAATTACAACTCATTGATTTCCTCAAACATTTCCAAATTCATTCTCAATTTATGTGTGTCAGGCCAAATTTGTGAAGCATATTCTCGAAACAAAAGCCTACCGAAGAAGCGCACATCCATCCACTGTACTTACTCCGTCACCGGTGATAACTATTCCACTCATACTACTCTGGTACGTATATCTTTCAATCGATCTGCTAGTCGTATATCCTTCAATCCTTCAATTGATCTGCATGTAATAGCTGAGAAGTAGAAATGGTTCTAATCTGTCAAATCGGTCAATCGCCAGGACAACTGGCCGGTCGTCCCACTTGTCTTCCGACCGGTCGATTGCTAGTTCAGCTCCCTCTTCTCTGGGTCGACCGCCACTTATCCCCTTTGATGCTTCTCTTCTTCTTCTGCTTATTGTCTATTATGTACACTTCTTGCACAAACTTTTTGCATTCAATATTCTGCTTTTTCTTGTTGTATCTTTTTTTTTTCAACACTGTTAACAACTTCAATTGATGAATTTTTTTTCTAGCAATATTCTGTTTTTTCTTGTTGTATCTGTTTTTCCCAACACTGTTAACAACTTCAATTGATGAACTTTTTTTCCTACCAAAACATAATTGGAGATGATTCTGGCATTTTTATTTTTTAATATCCAATTCAGATTTATTTGGATATAAATTGTGTGTTGTTAGATGGATGACAACAATTCTAATGACAATCAGGACACAAGAATGTGGAGTTCCATAATTGAAATGAAGCTAATAAACATGTTGAGAGACGAGGTACAAAAAAATAAACAACAAGTCGTAGTACTGTGTAGACAGTTAAGCATTGGAATCATTTTGCAACTGAGTTGTAAAATTTGTATGGGTTTCGATACACACCAAAACAAGTGAGACAAAAATATCAGCGACTGAAAGCTGATTACCAAACCTTCAAGCGATTGTAGGCACAAACTGGTCTGGGATGGGATCCTATTGTAGAAACAGTTGTTGCACTCGATGAATTTTGGGATAAGATATTGAATTAACCTGTACCATTTTCAATTTTTTTTTTTTTGTAACATTTGATCACACGTACAGAGCACTGATTTTTAATATTTTCAATTGCTGTAGGCAACAAAAAATGTTAAGAAATTTAGGACAAAAGGATTTGAGTATTTTCAAAAAGTTACCGAAATTGTTGAAAACTGTTGTGCCATAAAGGCCTTGGCCCGTGTATCCACATAAGGAGCCCCTGACTTTGATGAAGAGGATGAAATGCTTAATAAATTTTGGTCGCTTGGAGCTGGTGGAAGTAATGCGGCCGAACCTATTGCTGTTGACTTATTTGACGATGACTACATAGAACTATCGAAGGGCAAAAGTCACAAGAGAGGCTCTACAAATAGCTAGACTGATAGTGGTTGTTCTAAAAGGTCACGGTCAAGTGGCTTTGATGATGTTTGCGCAGCTTTGACTACTTTTGTACAGGCAAAAACGAAACATTCCTGTGCCCAACTAACAGACACAGAGGCTGTAAGTGCAAGTGGTGATGACTATTCCTTTGATGCATGTCAAGATGCTCTGTTAGAGCTTGAGGACATACCACCGGTCTAGTACATTAGAGCACTGACACTATTCAAAGACAAGGAATGGCGGAGGTTTTTTATGCGTACCCCTGCCAACATGCGTCTAGCTATGATCCTAGCTTTGCAGTGAAGGGAGAAGTTGTGGTTTGATCGAGCTTGCGGTTCTCTTTGTGGTTGTCCAATATGATTTGATGATGTCTATGTTGTTCTTATTAACTTTTTTTTTTCACCTGATGACATGCTCTTTTTTATTCGTCTTTCTCTGTTTATTTCTATGTTTTTTAAAATTGTTTCTGTTTTACATTTAGATGTGATTTTATTCTTCTGCGTTCTTTCATTTCTGTTTTCTTATTTCTAGTTCAACTTTTAATTTTACACACAGTATACAATATGAAAAGGTAGTAATGACAATATGATTAAATATTAATATATTTTTTCTTCGCATGTATGTTTCCATCTAGTTCGATAAATGACTAAGGTTGACAAATTGTAGGCAGTAGTGTATTTTAGTTTCACCAATAATAGTAACAGTTAACATGTTACTCACTTTTTTTATTTATTTATAATTATGCGTTATTGTCATGTAATTGAAACAATATGTCATCCGACACAAAAAACAATGCAATGGAGAGGTCATCAGAGGAGAATGAGGTTATTGCAGATTTTATGAACTTTTTGATGATTGCTTTTATGAATGAACATATGAATGCATCAACCAGTAGACCACCGTAGTGAACTTGTTCATTCAAAGGTGATGATTACATCTTCAGTTTATTAAATGGCCATCCAGAAACAATGATGGACATTATGCGAATGAATATCCAAATATTCATTTTATTGAAAGACACCTTAATTTAAAATGGCTTTGTTGAAATTGAACATATACATATTAATGTTGAGGAATCGCTTGGAATTTTTTTGTACACTTTCGCACAAAATGATCGGCATAGACTACTAGCCGATAGATTTCAATACTCTACTGAAACTATTTGTCAGCACATCAGAATCATTATGCGGGCACTGTGCAAGCTTGCATCAACAGTTATCAAACTACGTAACCAAGATGAGATACCAACAAAAAAATTAAATGATAGGAGGTTTTTTCCTTGGTTTAAGGTATGACTACATGTTTATCTTAAAAGTTTTTAATAACAATAATGAATTAATTAATTTATTTATTTTTAATGTTTTACAAGTAATATCTAGTTTGTTTCATGTTTAATGTCAAACTAATATATTTCAAGTAGGATTGTGTTGATGCTATTGATGGCACATTGGTGGATGTGTGGGTCCCAGCCTCAAGACAGAATATATTCGTGGTCACAAAGCTACAGTATTGCAAAATGTACTCGCAGCTTGCGACTTCGACATGTTGTTCACATTTATCAATTCTGGATGGGAAGGTAGCGCCCACGACAATGCAATTTTAGTTGACTCAATTATAAGAGATGATCTACATTTCTCACATCCACCCCATGGTGAGTGTCACCAAATAACACTATTTGACAGAGCATTCCCTACATTATTTACATGTAGGCAAGTATTAGTTAGTAGGTGCTGGTTTCACGAACATGCCTGGATTTCTTGACCCCATTTCGTTCCCAACACTATCACTTGTAAGAGTTTCATGGCCATAATTATTCTGGACTTAAGGAATTGTTTAACCATCGACATTCGTCGTTACGCAATGCCATAGAAAAAACATTTGGTGTTATGAAGAAGCGCTTTCCAATATTGCGGTCCATGCCAAATTACAAGTCCACAAGATAAGGACCTCTTGTGATTGCATGTTGTATAGTGCATAATTGGATCCGTTTGCATGCAGCTATGGACCCATTCTTCATGGAAGCTGATAATGAAATGGTGACAGAAGCGGCAACAGATGAGTTTGTTGGAAGCCAAGCTGACTATGTTGACATGTCATAACATGGGTTGATGTACCAATCGAACCTCATGGATGCAATTGCTACTGTTATGTGGCAAAATCATGTTGGCCATAAGTAGATTTGTGATGTGAAGAAATAATGTGAATTTCGTAGTATTGTATGTATTATTACATTCGATTTTTTTTTTAATGTGTAAAACATTTGAAAATATTAAAAAATTACAAAAATATTTTTAAAAAATCAACCATAATTTTTAAAAAAATATTAAAAAAAATTTGTTGTAAAACTTTTTAGTAAAACAAAAATATTAAAAAAAAAAACAATTTAAAATTCATCTACTGCGTTGGTGTTCGAAAAAATCAACCATAATTTTAAAAAAAATATTAAAAAATTATTTTTATTGTAACATATTATAATATTTCGAAAACACAAAAATATTAAAAAATAAAAATTATTTTAAAATTCATCCACCCTGTTGGTTTCTACAAACACAACCATAATTTAAAAAAAATTATTTTTGTTGTAACTTATTATAATATTTCAATAAAGCAAAAATAATAATAAAAAAAGCAATTTAAAATTCATCTACCCCGTTGGTGTTCTGCAAAATCAACAATAATTTTTAAAAAAATATTACAAAAATTATTGTTGTAACATATTAAAATATTTCAGTAAAACAAAAAAAATAATAATAAAAAAAACCATTTTACAATTAATCTACTCCGTTGGTGTTCTACAAAAGCAACCATAATTTAAAAAAAAAATATTAAAAAAATTATTTTTGTTGTAACATATTATAATATTTCAGTAAAACAAAAATAATAATAAAAAAACATTTTAAATTTCATCTACCCCATTGGTGTTCTACAAAATCAACCATAATTTTTAAAAAAATATTAAAAAAATAATTTTGTTTTAAGATATTAAAATATTTCAGTAAAACAAAATTATTATAAAAAAAAAAACCATTTGAAAATTCATCTACCCCATTGGTGTTCTACAAAATCAACCATAATTTTTTTTAAAAAATATTAAAAAAATAATTTTGTTGTAAAATATTAAAATATTTTAGTAAAACAAAATTATTTAAAAAAAAAACCATTTTAAAATTTATCTACCCCGTTGGTGTGCTACAAAATCAACCATATTTTTTTAAAAAATATTAAAAAAAAATAATTTTATGTAAAATATTAAAATATTTCAATAAAACAAAATTATTATAAAAAAAAAAAACATTTTAAAATTCATCTACCCCATTGGTATTCTACAAAAGCAACCATAATTTTAAAAAAATTATTAAAAAAATTACTTTTGTTGTAACATATTAAAATATTTCAGTAAAACAAAAATATTAAAAAAAAAAGCCTGTTAAAATTCATCTATCCTGTTGTTGTTCTAACAAATCGACCATAATTTAGGAATCAAAATATAATTGTAGACATATTTTTGTTGTATATTTAATAAAAAAAGTGACTTATTTCGAAATGTTACGTAGTATCAAATACAGTACCAACTTATAAATTAGACGTACATTCCCATACTTATAATTAGCTTATACGCATAGGTTACATATTTTCAGAAACTTCCCATGAAAAATTAATGGGTAAAATACTAATAGTTATTTTTGTTACATTTAATTCTAAATACAATTTTACTGAATCAAATAAACAGATAGGTGCATCTTTTAAAATAAAAACAGATAGCAGTAAATTATACGAAAAAAAGTACACAAACAAAATACAACGACAAATGGTGCTTACATCCATGAACCAAAAAATTAAGAAAGAAATAAAAGGAAACGAACAAGTAAGAACAGAAAGTACGAGTACATTTGTAACACAACTAAAAATCATAACATGTATCAACCATTTAATCGATCATCGAAACAAATTAAGCGTCATTGTCAGGTGGTGGTGGAGGTAGAGGAAAGTAGTGATGGTAGACCTAAGTCACTCGATGGTCAATTTGATAAATGCGGTTGCTTGTAACTTTATCACGTCTTTTAGTGCCTACATGAAACTTACCAAATTGTTAAATTAGTGAGTTCTGAGCGGCGACAAATGCATCGAACCGATTACCCAATGTATTGAACTGATTCCCCATTTGTTGTTTCCATTGTACGCGCTGATTGTATCGTTCTTGTTTCAGCGCCCAATAATCAGTCCAGTATTGGAGTTGTTGATTTGGTGGCATGACATTGTCGTTGGGATCTTTGAAATCATCAGCTATTGGTGCATTTGCAACATTAATAGATCCCAATAAGTTGTCAGTGCCACCAGCTCGGGTCAATGTATACTTTGAAATTGGTGAAGAGATTTTCACATTTGCTTCACCTACAAGGCTGACATGATGAGTTTTGAAAATTTTGGTTGGCAGAGCTCCAAAAGATAGTGACCGGCCATTGAGAGTACTAAGATTTGCAACTACCATTTCCTTCAGTAGTATGTAGCATAAATCTAATGTTTGTCTAACTTCAAAACAATATAACAAATAAACAGTATAAAATGGAACATCATCAAAATGTCCTTTTCTAGGAGTGGCATTTTTGACTATCCATCGATGAAGAATATGAAGGTGGGGTTTCAGATGTCGTGCTTGTAAATTAGTACCAGTAAATCGGTTCTCACAAATTGTAGTATAAACCTCACTTACATCAGCAACAATGTTAATTAGGTCAGACTCACTTTGAAAATGACTTTGCAAATCCCCTGACTGAACTCCAGTAATTTGTGCCAAAATGTGGGGGTTTAGTGTGATTAATTTACCTTTGACGTAAGATATCAAACTATTCTCTTCAACTGCTCCCTCAATAGGCCTAAAGTGAAGGTAGAATAAATACACAAGACGTGGATATACCTTTTGTGGTAAATTAGTTAAAGGTAGCCATCCCGTCTTCTCCAGTTTGCCAACCAACAAAGGATCATATTGAGAAGGTAGATTTATCCTTCTTCCGGTAACAATTGGTCGGTTGACAAAATTTAGATAAGCTTGTTCATGATTGTACGTGAGAAAATCAATAGTTGGATAAGTCTGCTCTTGTTGGCGTGGTGGAGGGTTAGAGGTTTGGTCACGTTGTGCCCTGGCTCTTTTTGTTCTTAACATGACTTATGAACGTAAGCAAAAGGACAGCAAAAGGTAAAAAAAATGTATGAAAAATGTATAGCAAAATATATGAAAATGGTGTGCAAAAGGTAGGTAACAGATAGCCAAAGCTCAGCCTCGGGTTAAGACTTGCTGGAAGCTAGAACGGGAAAGGCCGGTTGACCTGCCAAATGACCCACTGGTTGTCCGGTCGGATGACCCATTGGTTAATCGCCGGGTCGACCTGTTTGCTGAACTGTTAAGCTTACTTCTACAGCTCTGAAATTGTGAACAACAAAGTTCTTGGTATCTTGTTTTACATGGATATGAATTGTAAATATATAGACTGAATTTTTGAAATTAATTAATTGTGAAATTAATTGAGGTAGGTAGTGAAGGAGGTGGTTGTATCGTTCGGGTATTGATACTATTTTGATACTATTTGAATAATGAATGTCAATGAAAATAGTGAAGAAGTTAGTAAAAGTTGTGAAGTAATGAAATTGTTGGAATAAAGATGGTGTTGCTAAAAGTTGTGAAGTGAAATTGTTGGTTGCAGAGTGATATAAAGCCTCAGTCAAACAAATGGTCAAAAACATACTGTTGAGTTTTGGGTTTTTTTTTAATTTTTATTTTTATTTTTTAATTTTTTTTACTTTGATCGAAAGCTGACCAACTATTTTGGCTTTTTTTTTTTTTTTTTTTTTTTTTTCTTTTATCAAAGCTGACCAACTGAGGTTTTGTAGAGGGTTGATGGCTCTGCGAAATATGAGTTAAATTACCATGTTGTCCTTTTTATTTTTTTCTAACATATGAATTTAGTATTCACTGAAAGAGGGTAATGTGGTCATTGTGGTTGTCAAACACATCAATGAACAGCTACACTAATATTATTGATGGTACTTCCACTTCATGAGTGAGAACTTCACAGGTGTAATTGACAGTGAAATGAACAGGTGAGGTATAATAATGAAGGTGAAGACAACGGTATAGGTTTACGGATTTTTTTATAAAAGTGATAAAATTTAACAAATGAAAAAATGTTTAGGTAGCGTTTGGTAACGTTTATATTTTTGGTTTCTATTTACAAAAAAATTATTAATTAGTTTTTATTTATTTTTTAAAAAATGTAAATTACAAACATGTTTGGTTTGAACATAATATTTATTGTCTAAATTTAACACATATAAACAAAAAAAATATGTTTATTCAGGTCTAAAATATTTATATTTATTTTTTATTATTTTATGACAATGGGATCATACATATTATAATTGGGAAAAAATTAATTTTAAAAAATAATTGCAATAAAAATTATTTCAAAAAAAAATTATTTGGAAAAAAAAATAATTAAAAAAAATTTTGAAAAAAAAAATATTTCAAAAAAAAATTAATTGAAAAAAAATTATTAATTCATTTTTTGAATTGAATTTTAAAAAGAGTTTGGTTATGAATGTTGATCAAAAATTTCAATCAAGTTTTGAGTTGTGTGTTTGATTATGATTTATAACTTTTTGAATTAAGTTTTGAAAACTCATAAAAAAACTCATAACCAAATAAATTTTCTTACTTCACATGTCACATCAAACTTTCAAAACTCAATTCCACACTCAATTCAAAACTCAATTCAACATTTTATTCAAAAACCATAATCAAACAAATTTTCTACACTCAAATCAGAATTTCAAAACTCATAAACTCAAAATACAACTCTATCTCAAGTCATATTTAGAAAATTCTACCAAACGCTACTTAAATGTCTCTTGAGAGGTTTATTCTATAAACTTTTTCCCTTTTCTTGTGTCCTAGGATTATTTCACTTTTGCTCGAATATTTTTGAATATGTCTTCCACAGAATTTATAATTATTTTTACTTCAGTCACGTTCAAAATCATAAATGAGATTACATTTCATGGCCGTGGAGGAGGAAGAAGTCATGGTTTTGGACATGGTCTAGGTAGAAATAATTATAGAATTAATGGGGACATATTCAGAAATATTCATTCCACTAGAAGTGGAATAATCATGGGACATCACAAGAAAAGGGAAAAAGTTTATAGAATAACTCTTTAAAGAATTATGAACAGAAATATTCATTCCACTAGAAGTGGAATAATCTTGGGACATCACAAGAAAGGAAAAACGTTTACGGAATAAATCTTCCAAGAATTATGAAGATATTTGTTATTGAGTGGACAAGACAGTGTAACCATAAACAATTTTATGTGATGCAAAATATTTTATACAATTAATTATGAGAAAAATTAATGTTAATACAATTTCAGGTTCTGCAAACCTGATTGAGGGTTTCGGAAGAGTTAATATTATGTTGTCAAATGGAATAGATTAAGAAGAAATCTCTTAAAGTTTTAAAGATATACGCCGTAATGGTTATTATAGCGATCCCGGGTTTTTCCCTTGTGTACAGTGATCCGAACTTGTTTCCGTGGATGTTAGTAGTTACTTATATCTTGTTTGCATCCTTTCGTACTTTGTTTTTGAGTTATAGGATGTGTTGGGCAGGTTTGTTACAGGTTGGTTGAACTTAGAAACCAAAAGTAGTTGCCCAGATTTTTGCCTTCACGCTCGAGCGGAGCTTTTGACGCTCGAGCGGGCCCTTCGTTGTTGCTTCTACGCTCGAGCAGGTGTTTTGACGCTCGAGCGTGATTTTCTATCTCCTAGTATTTCCTTTGCAGTGTTGGACGCTCGAGCTGGCGTTTTGGCGCTCAAGCGTAGGTTTGTGTCTGACGCCGGCGGGGACTGGTTCACTAAAGTTAAGGAGTGTGTATCCGCCGCCGGCGGATTTTTGACGCTTCGGCGAAATGCAGGAGTGGCCTTCGGCGGGGTTTCACCGAAGGGGCGACTTTTATATAAACACGGGATCCGACTTTTTGGATCACTTTTTCAACACACTTTCTCTCTCTTACTTTCCCAAATACAGATTTGAGAGCCCCTCACTCTAAAACCTTACCTTCTCTCTTAGATTTGATTTAGTAGGAGTGATTTCCTCACCTTGGGCCTTTGTAAAAGTTGTGGGGATCGTCGAAGGCTTTGTTTTAATTTGAAAAACTTGGGATTTGGAGCACGTTGGTCTTTGGTCTTCATCTTCGTTTGAGCTCAAACTTCGAGGTAGGGACATCCTACTCCTTCTCATGAACTTTGTCTTTGAATTTTAGCATTTTGATGAGTTGGGGATTGTTGGGTAATTTTGAGAAAATTTGGGCCTTTGTGTAATTTTACAAAAGTTGGGGTTTTGTTTATAATAAACCAATATGCATGTTTGGCATAGAGAAATGAGTTAAATGATGGATTATGGATGAAAATGGAACCTTTGGGTTGTTATGTAACTTATTGGAAAAATGCCCTAATTACATAGTTAAGTACATTTATATAATTAATTTGGAGAAATAAAGAATTGAATTGAGAATGTTGAAATTGAACGTGTATGGAATTAAATGGTGTAGTTGGATTCATTCATCACTCACCTAGTGGAAATGTCGATTATATATCCATTTGGTGCATTTATTTTCGGTATAGAAATAACTGCTTTGGGCTATCGGTGGAGAATAGTCTTGATTGTTGTAGACAATGCATGATGATTAGGCAAACTAAAACTAATCGATTGAATATGCTATTGAATATAGCGATTGGAATAATACATCAACTCTATGTATTGATTGATTGTATATGATCTATGTTTATATACATGTGTTGTGTGGGAGGAGATAGGGGATGTACTTCACGGTTTAGGGGAAGATAGGGGATGGACCTCTAAATCGGATTTTGTGTGACATTGATACAACACTACCATGTGTATCAAGTGTTGATTATGGAAGTGTTTGAATTGATTTGATATAGCACTAAAATGTATATTGTTATCAATTGTGAAGTAGAGAAGTGATTCTATGTTATGTTGATACAGCACCGAAATATGTATCTTTCGTAAAGTGTGGAAATGGTTTATGTGTTATCGATACAGCATTAAAATGTGTATCCGTTGTGAATTTCGAAAGTGTTTTAAAGATGAGTCTTAATCTCATTAAGTTATTTGGCTAAGTGTTGAGCCTTGTTTTCAAACTCAAAGTTGAAAAAGAAATGGGAAATGAAATGTAACATGGACTTAATGTCGTGAAACCGAAATGTGATATATGTGGATGTATCGGTGTTGACCATCTATCAACTGCTAATGTTTTAGTCATTGTTCATAGCTAGTTTAGTGTATCTCTACTGGGCTGTGGCTCACCCTTTACGGGACATCATTTTCAGGTACAGGTAGCATGCCACTTCCAAGGACATAGCTTGGGAGGCTAGAGGCAGACAGACTTTTATTGTTTTGTTATATTTTGGATGTACTACATGTAAATTCAAGCTAAGGGCTTAATGTGTAATGAGTTAGTACTCTCCTTTTTGTAACCAAGTGTTAACTTGGAAGTCGAAGTTAGTAGGGCATTTGCTTTTGTTGTTAACATGTAATACTCATTATAATGAACTACTCTGATGAATAGAAGAATATTTCTCTTATATCAATGCATGTCTAAATTGATGGGTTTAATGTTATGATTTTGAGGGCGTTACAGTTATCATATTGAAATTATATTATATTATATGATTATAAAAATGATTGAGTCATATCTTGTAATGCATTAGAAATGCTCTGATCCAAAAATATTTATGTTATGGCATGATCGACTTGGGCATCTAAGATCTATATTGATGCGTCGAATAATTAGAAATTTACATGGATATCCATTAAAGAATTAGAAGATTCTTTTACCAAGTGATTATATCCATGTTCGGTTTGTTCACAAGAGAAACGAACTAACAGACCATCAAGTAATTGTTGAATCTCCATCATTTTTGTAAAGAATTCAAGAGGATATATGTGGACTCATATGCCCTCCTTGTGGACCAATTTGTTATTTTATGGTTTTAATAGATGCATCAACTAGATGGTCACATGTTTGTCTACTTTCTACACGTAATGTTGCATTTGTTAGACTCTTTGCTCAAATAATTAGATTGCGAGCACATTTTTTAAACCATCCTATCAAGACAATTCGTCTAGATAATGTTAGTGAATTTACATCTCGAGCATTTGATAATTATTACATGTCCATTGACATTGATATTGAACACTCTGTTGCACACTCATACTCTTAATGGATTAGTTTAATATTTTTTTATTAAGAAACTTCAGTTGATTGCTTGGTATTTGCTTATGAAAAACAAATTACCTATTTCAGCATGGGGTCATGCTATATTGCATGCGGTATCTTTGATTTATGTCAAACCAACTGCATATCATGAGTACTTGTTATTACAGTTGTATTTGGTAACCACCAAGTGTTAGTCACCTTAGAGTGTTTGGTTGCACTGTACATGTCCCTATTGTACCCCCACATCGCACTAAGATGGGTCCACAACGTAGACTTGGAATTTATATTGGTTTTGATTCTTTGTCAATTATTATATATCTAGAACCATTGACTGGTGATGTGTTTAAGGCATGATTTGAAGATTGTCATTTTGATGAAATAATTTTTCCACCATTAAAGGGAGACAAGTCGCAGCGCAAAGCTCGACGAGAAATCACTTGGTATATTTCGACATTATCTCATCTTGATTCTCGTACTGATTAATGTGAACTAAAAGTTTAGAGGATCATTCATTTGCAAAGTATTGTAAATTAGTTACCGAATACATTCACTCACATAAAAAATGTGACAAAATCTTACATACCAACAGCTAATACCTCAGCAAAAATTGATGTCATTGTCGGACAATCAGTGGGCATAGCAGCAAATGAGTCTAAGACATGCCAAAAGCGTAGAAGACCTATCAATGCAAAGGATAAAATTCCTCAGAAAAATAAATCTCAAGAACAAACAATTGGTACTCTAGAAAGATTATAACTAGAAGATATTATACCCATAAATGAAAGCACTTTTGAAGAAATTAGAACTGCAAAACAGGCTATAACAAGTCTATCCAAATCTCCTACTTATAAACCTCTAGAAGAGGAACCTCAAGAAGAGGAATCTCCTGTAGAGTTAATTCTTTAAGTTGAAAAGGTACTAAAAAATAATGAGATCTCAATACATTATATGAGTACAGTAAACGTTTGGGATAAAAATAAACTGTCGTCAACAATATATTTTCGTTTAAAGTTGCTTTTGACATTACCGGAAGTAATGCTGAAAACATTATCAAAAGTGATAATGACAATGAACCACTAACTGTTGAGGAATATCGATAGAGAAATGATTGGCTAATTTGGAAAGAAGCAATACAAACAGAGTTAAACTCGCTTGCAAAACATGAAGTATTTGGACCTGTAGTCCAAACCCTGGAAAAGATACAACCTATGGGATATAAATGGGTGTTTGTTCGAAAATGCAATGAGCAAAATGAAATTGTAAGATATAAAGCACGAATTGTTGCACAAGGTTTGTCACGACCCGCTCCCCGTACCCAAAGATTAAGTATCGTGATGGCCAGTAACTAAGATTACCTCCGGCCAATTCTTAAACAAATTAATAAACACGAGCAGAAATAATATTCAAGTGAGGGTACCAAAATAATCATTGAAGCTTTTATTTTTAGAACAAAATTTATTGACCAAAAAGGCCGATATTTACATATAAACATATCAGTAAAAGTGCTCCGTGTGTCTATTCCGCAGCCCCGCATCTAAGACTTCCCAAAAGCTATTTCTGAATTGCATTGTTTCCTGAAAATTGGTAAACAGCTATAAGCACATGGCAGTGTGAGAAATATTATGCCAAGAGTATAAGGGACACAAAATAATCATGGATAGTTATATAACTAAAATATTTATGATAACTTAGTCTGAACAAATAATCATTTAAGTAGCAAAACTGAGATTATATAAATAAATAACTATAACTAAGATACAGAACAGAACAAAACAGATGCATGGACTCAAGAGGTGGCTCTTACGAACTCTAGAGGTGGCTCCCACAACAGTGTAGCACTTAATTCCGTACAACACTTTGCTCCACACCAGAAATTAGAGGGTCAATGGATCCATGACAGACAGAGGGCCACAAAGTGACCAAACAGAGACCAATGGTCATTTAAGTCCCCTAAGGCGTGGGACTTCCGTGGTAGTACTTACAAAACATAATTATTTATAAGGTTATAGTCAAATATTCTTTAAAATATAAACAAACATATCCATGGGTTTCATTTTAAACAAATAAAGTTCCGAAAATAACCCACGTAATTGAAATATTAATATAATTTATAAAACATAACTTATATAAAATAAATATGGTAAGTCAAAACGTACGTAAAATATATTATGGTAACTCAAGGTATAATATAACTCACCTTAACTTTAATACCTCACTCTTTTTTTCTACTACTAAAGACCCTCTTGGCTTCCATTATTTTTCTTCCTTACCTTAGTTTCTTTCCTTTTATTTCCTTTCATTAACTCCACACCTCCTCCCTATTTATAAGAGGCAACCCAGGCCCCAACTTACGCACATGGCTCCTCCAAATTCTCCTCTCTCAATTCAAGCTTATCCCAAAGGTGACTCACTAGTCTACACCCATGCATGCCTAATTATCATCTAGGCTAGGCTTGCTCTCTTTTTTTTGTTTTTTTTTTTATTTTATTTTAAACCTTGCTCAATTCTTAAACTAATTATATTATTTTACAAAATTACACATAATAATACAAAATAAATTGTATATTTTCCCAACTATAATTAAATAATATTAGTATCAATTTTAAAGAATAATTAAAATCTGGGTTGTTACAATCTTCCATCCTTTTAAAATTTCGTCCTCGAAATTTGTCATATGTGTAAGTTATCTGCTGCGTACTCTAATAAATATACATTAGATGATCAATCTGATAGAAAATATTACCTCAAAAAAACTTTACCAAAAATAACTCACTGTCTAGTTGTCAAAAATTGTTTTGGACCAAAATTAGAAACAATTGGTAACTTTAAGAACTTTTCATTAGTTTTATTTCCCGAAAAAAAAAATGAAAACACAATTAAACAAGTGATTGGAAATGAAATGACAGAATCATATGTAGGAATTGAAGGAATTTGAGATGAACTCCCATTTTTTTTATCTGTGAACTTTCCACTAATGGAAAATAGTTTCAAAATTAGTATTTTTAAAATTTGAACCCACTTTTAAAAAGTCGAAATGAAATTTTTTTTTGAATACTGAACTGGAAATTATATGTATTTAATTATATTATAATTTTGGTGGGTGCTTGAACTTGACATCCTTTTTTTTTTCTTTCCTTCTTTTACTATAACAAATATAAATTATATCTAATATCTTTCACAAATTAGGCACACAAAAAAAAAATAATATATATATATATAATCATATAAAATTATACTAATATAAGTAAAATCATATAAAATTATAATATAATTAAATCAACTAGCAAAATATAATATTTAGGTACTAATTACCCGCTATCCTACTTCTTAAATGTGCGTGTGTCCTATGCTCCAATGATGATTTTATTTATTTATTATTTTATAAACCATTGCTCTGATACCATTTGTCACGACTCGCTCCCCGTACCCAAGGGTTAAGCATTGTGATGGCCAGTAACTGAGGTTATCTTCGGCTATTTCTTAAACAAATTAATAAACTCGAGCATAAATAATACTCAAATGAGGGTACCAAAATAATCATTGGAGCTTTTATTTTTAGAACAAAATTTATTGACCAAAAAGGCCGATATTTATATATAAATATATCAATAAAAGTGCTGCGTCGCCAGAAACTGTAACAACGCCCGCGAGGGACCTCGCTACAGTTCGGACTCGATTTTTGTTGCGGTTCCAAATCTTGAACCAAAGAGTCCAAATCCGGCAAATCGTTTTTGAGAAAAACAGATTTTTTGAAAGAAGTGCCAAACATGGACTGCTTTGCCAGATAACAGAGACGCCACCTAAATATTTTAAAATGGGAAATTTAGGAAACCCTGACTCGGTGCCAAAAGGCCACGTGTCCGTCATCACCAAAGTTGGCTCGGGAACTTGGGTACGATTAGGGAAGGTCACATCGTGAGCACCCCCTCGCCGGCCAAAGACCGGCCTCTACTAACCATGATATCTGTTTTTGAAAACATTGTGAGTTCTTATTCCGGTTATTAGCCTAGATTACTATGTGATGCTCGCAGCAAACAAGTATAAACTGGGCCGTCTGAATTGGAACAAAACATTTCATGTTTGTTTGTTTGAAAATGGTGTGATGGTGCTACCCGCAGGTAGGCTAAAATGCGGATTTGCCACTCTCGGGTGGGCTTAGAAAACAGTGATGTTGCCACTATCTAGTGGGCTTAAAACAAACAGTCAATGTATTGTCCCAATTCAGATAACTCAACCTCCACCCACAGGCATTCAAGGCAGTTATATCACATAAGCATATAGCCTCATGGTAAGCATGCTATCATGGCAACACTCACACGCATGCAAGGATGCTAAAGCATAAAACTCACCGAGTACTCCAAGCCAAAACAGAAACTATATTAGAAATCATGCATGATCCTAAGTATACAGAATTGCCTAATGCAACACATGCAAAGATGCAATTATAGCAGGCTCGGCTATTCTAAAGATGGCATATGAGATGCAACAGCTATCAAGTACTCAACTTGGAATTGAAATACAGATGCAGTTTGTATGATGCGCCGAGTCTTATATGCAAAACAGATGAATGAATGCAAACATGCTATCATACTGTATGCTAAATGAAATATGCCCTATATCTAACCATCGTAAGCGGGTAAATAAAAGGGAGAAAGAAATGGGGGTTGGAAGACATACATCACACTCACCCACACTTATTACAACATTGCCCTCGCGCGGAGGGTCCGAATAAATAATAATACAGACCCGAAAATAAAAGAATAATACAGATTTCTAATTAATGTACAGATTAAACTAAGAAAGTCAGAAGTCGGCATGCAAGCCGGGGCTTTTTTGCTTCGATGAATAATGTATCGGCCGCTCTGGGCGAAATCCACCGATGCCCCAATTAGCCTCTGTTTACCTTTGTTCTCGAAATGCGTGCGGACTCGGAAAGTTGTTGATCCTCGCTTTTCAGAACAGAAGCAGAAAAGGCATAGCAGTGTATTTCACAAATATATGCATGCCTCGATCCTCGTGCCACCAATCATGCATACCGATGCATGATGGCCGAGGAACCGGATTGCACAACTCAATATAGGGATGAATACATATGAATGCTACAACAAAACCTAACTCCATCATGGGTAATCCGGAGTGTTGGTGATTTGGGAATTGAGACCCGTTCCGTTACTCGGAGTACAAAACGCGTCTCGTTTCCCGTGCAATATGCATGATATGCATGGAATGCAACTAACATGTAATATAGCATGCACAATGCCATGAAAATGAGTAACCTCGAAATGCGTGCACACGGGCACGCAAACTGAGGTAATGTATGAATGCACTCTAAGATACAACATAGTATGCACAATTCGGATGAAAATGAGATGAAAATAAGATGCCTCGAAAAGCGTACACACAGGCACGCAAACCGAGGCGATGATGTGAAATGCAAGTCGGATAAAACTGAAGTGCCTCGAAATGCGTGCCCACAGGCACGCAAACCGAGGCGATGATGAAATGCAAATCGGATAAAACCGAAGTGCCTCGAAATGCGTGCCCACAAGCACGCAAACCGAGGCGATGATAAAATAGAAAATCAAATAAAACCGAAGTGCCTCGAAATGCGTGCCCACAGGCACGTAAACCGAGGCGATGACGTAAAATGCAAAATCGGATAAAACCGAAGTGCCTCGAAATACGTGCACACAGGCACGCAAACCGAGGCGATGACAAAATACAAATCGGATAAAACCGAAGTGCCTCGAAATGCGTGCCCACAAGCACGCAAACCGAGGCGATGATGAAATAGAAAATCGGATAAAACTGAAGTGCCTCGAAATGCGTGCCCACAGGCACGTAAACCGAGGCGATGACGTGAAATGCAAAATCGAATAAAACCGAAGTGCCTCGAAATGTGTGCACACAGGCACGCAAACCGAGGCGAGGACAAAATGCAAATCGGATAAAATTGAAGTACCTCGAAATGCGTGCACACAGGTACGCAAACCGAGGCGATGACAAAATAGAAATCGGATAAAACTGAAGTGCCTCGAAATGCGTGCACACAGGCACGCAAACCGAGGCGATGACAAAATGGAATGAAATGGCATACGGAATGCAAATTGGGCTTACGCCAACATGAGAGGACCTCAGCCGCATTCACATAAGCTGCCGTCGGATGAAAATAAAGCTGCCTCGAAATGCGTGCCCGCGAACACGCAAACCGAGGAATGCATAAAATAGCATATGGAATGCAGTGATGGGCTTACGCCAACATGAGAGAGCCTCGGCCGCACTCACATAGGCTGCCATAATGATAAAAGGAGATGCCTCGAAATGCGTGCACACGGGTACGCAAACCGAGGAATGCATAAAAAAAGCATATGGAATGCAGTGATGGGCTTACGCCAACATGAGAGAGCCTCGGCCGCACTCACATAGGCTGCCATAATGATAAAAGGAGATGCCTCGAATTGCGTGCACACGCACGCAGAAAATGCACTAAGGCATGAAATGACATGGAAATGAGATGTAAAATGCAAATTGGGATTACACTAACATGAGAGAGCCTCAGCCGCACTCACATAAGCTGCCGTCGGATAAAAAAGAGCTGTCTCGAAATGCGTGCACACGGGCACGCAAACCGAGGCGATGACAAAATGGAATGAAATGGCATACGGAATGCAAATTGGGCTTACGCCAACATGAGAGGACCTCAGCCGCACTCACATAAGCTGCCGTCGGATAAAACGAGGCTGCCTCGAAATGCGCGCACACGGGCACGCAAATCGAGGCGAGGCTCTAAAGCACCAAAATGACATGCGAATGAGATGTAGCAAATGGCATAAGGAAGATGCAAAATTCAGCAACTAAGATAATGCAAAAACAGCCCCCAAATTATGATAAAATTGCAACCGATGCCCAAAATGCGATGAAATGCACCCGAAATGGCCTACAACCCTATTAAACATACAGAATATGGACATGGAATGCAAAACAGTGGCAAGGCAGCCCCTAAACTAGCATTTTATTAGCACAAAGCAAGGCCAAATAATGCTCACAAGTATAGAAACAAAAGCTTGCAAAAATACGGTAAAAGAGGGGAATTACAAAGCAAGTGATATGTACAATGCTCAAACCCAAAAAAACAGTTCTACAACATTCGAGAGGGACTAAAAATATGCATTTTTACAGAAGATGAGATCCCCAAATTCAGTGCGTAGATATACTATACACAGCATGCAAAATAAGGGCCAAAAGAGGGTTATAAAGAGAGGTACCAAATGGATGCACCAAACCAGCAAAGACCCTTAATAAAACTTGAAGAATAGCCCAAAAAAAGACATTTTATAAGCCTGATGAAGGCTGAAATAAGAGGCTAAGATGGCCTAAACAAGCATGCAATTTTACGGTAAATAAGATGGATTTCAAAGTAAGTGCCAAAAATATCCACCAAATGGCTTAAAGCCCTTAATAAAACATGAAGAGGAGGCCATTTTAAGACTATTTCCAAGCCTGATGAAGGCCGAAAACAGAATCCAAATAAGCCTAACAAAGCATGCAAAATAATGAACCAAAGAGAGGTCTTGAGACAAGTAGTATATAAAAAATTCAAACAGCAAAATTTCCTTCTACAACATTGAAGAGGAGCCCAAAATATGCATATTTACAGTAGATGTCAGCCTCAAAATCAGAATACTCATGAGTCAAAGAAAGCTTGCAAAAACAATGGCATATGATGAGATATTGAAACAAGCATTAGATAGGGACCCCAAATGATGTTGAGACCTTAAACAAACATGAAGAACACCTCAAAATAGTGACATTTCCAGTTAATCTCGGAACTCAAAACCACAAGCAAATAGGTCTAAGAAATGAGCCAAAATAGGGCTAGAAAAGAGGGAAAGAGGACTTACCCTTGTAGACAACTTCTTGGCTGCCTTTTGCTTGAAGAATGGATGTTTTCTAGCTGCTGGAATTCTTCCCTTGCTGCTGGAAATGGTATAGTGATGATAGAGCTTGGAGTTGATGAAGAAATGGGACCAAAACTTGGATGTTTGAAGCTTGGAAATGGAGAGGGAGAGGAGAGGTGTGTATGGAGCTCTCAAAGAGTTTTTCTAACCTTTCCCACCAGCTGGAAGCTGCTGGTTTTTATGGCCAAAAGGGTGGAAATATCTTTCCCAAATATCTAGATATTTTGAGGGCAAAATATTTAGATATTTTGAGGTCAAAAACAAAAGATTTTGTTCGGCCACGAAGTGGGCATCTGAGACCGCAGTGTTCCTCGGAACGATGAAACAGAGGTACCTGCCAAAATTGAACAAAAACTAATGCAAAACGAAAGCTCGGGGACCAAAACCGCGCGGGTCGAAAATGGGTGCCGGCACCGTGAGTGGTGTTCGGTCATAAGTGGGTCTCGGAGACCCCAAAGGTCCCTCGGAAGGACCAACAGAGGTGTTCGCCAAAATGAATGACATCGATGCAAAATGAATGCTCGGGGCCAAACCGCGGTTCGATCCCGAAATGGGTCACGCACCTAAGTGGTGTTCGGTCAGTGGGTCTCGAGACCCCAAGGTCCCTGGAAGGACCAACAGAGGTGTTCCGCCAAAAATGAACAGACATCGATGCAAAATGAATGCTCGGGCCAAAACCGCGGTTCGGATCCGAAATGGGTCACGCACCTGGTGGTGTTCGACTGCGAAGTGGGTCTCAGAGACCCCAGTGTCCCTCGGAAGGACCAAACAGAGGTGTCTGCCAAAAAAGAAACAGACATCGATGCAAAATGAATGCTCGGGGCCAAAACCGCGCGGTTCGGGATCCCGAAAATGGGTGCCGCACCTAAGTGGTGTTCATTGCGAAGTGGGTTTCGAGCCCCTGTCCCTTAAATGGGAGTAAATGAGATGCATGCCAAAAGCCGAGAAATCGGAGATGGTTGGGCGGTCCCGAACCGAGGCACACGGCCTAACGGTTCAAAATCGAACGGGGCTCGAATGGGAAAATGGCCTCTGACCACGAAAAGTAGCCCATGACCACCGAGAGATAGTCTACGGACCACTCCTTCCTCAGGAAAGAAAACAGAGAAAAACCGAGCCTGGTTCGCAAACCGAGACAAGGCACAGAAGAGAGTTCGGTAGTCCGGAGGCAGGGCGCACGGCCGCGACTCTAAGACTTCTGAACGAGCACAGGATGTAACATCACCGAGCGCTCAATCGGTGACGTCTGAGTCTTAAGGTCGGTCAAAAATGGGGTGTCTACAGTGTCTATTCCGCAGCCCCGCATCTAAGACTTCCCAAAAGCTATTTCTGAATTGCATTATTTCCTGAAAATTGGTAAACAGCTATAAGCACATATTTCTGAATTGCATTGTTTCCTGAAAATTGGTAAACAGCTATAAGCACATGGCAGTGTGAGAAATATTATGCCAAGAGTATAAGGGACACAAAATAATCATGGATAGTTATATAACTAAAATATTTATGATAACTTAGTCTGAACAAATAATCATTTAAGTAGCAAAACTGAGATTATGTAAATAAATAACTATAACTACGGTACAGAACAGAACAAAACAGATTCATGGACTCAAGAGGTGGCTCTTACAAACTCTAAAGATGGCTCCCACAACAGTGTAACACTTAGTTCTGTACAACACTTTGCTCCACACCAGAAATTAGAGGGTCAATGGATCCATGACAGACAGAGGGCCACAAAGTGACCAAACAAAGACCAATGGTTATTTAAGTCCCCCAAGGCGTGGGACTCCTGTGGTGGTACTTACAAAACATAATTGTTTATAAGGTTATAGTCAAATATTCTTTAAAATATAAACAAACATATCCATGGATTTCATTTTAAACAAATACAGTTCAGAAAATAACCTACGTAATTGAAATATTAATATAATTTATAAAACATAACTTATATAAAATAAATATGGTAAGTCAAAACATACGTAAAATATATTATGGTAACTCAAGGTATAATATAACTCATCTTAACTTTAATACCTCACTCTTTCTTTCTACTACTAAAGACCCTCTCGGCTTCCATTATTTTTCTTCCTTATCTTAGTTTCTTTCCTTTCATTTCCTTTCCTCAACTCCACACCTCCTCCCTATTTATAGGATGTGGCTCCTCCGAATTCTCCTCCCTTAATTCAAGCTTATCCCAAAGGTGACTCACTAGTCTACACCTATGCATGCCTAATTATCATCTACGCTAGGCTACGTGTTGCTTCGGTTTGCTCTCTTTTTATTTTATTTTAAACCTTGCTCAATTCTTAAACTAATTATATTATTTTACAAAATTACACATAATAATACAAAATAAATCGTATATTTTCCCAACTATAATTAAATAATACTAGTATGAACTTTAAAGAATAATTAAAATCTGGGTTGTTACAAGGTTTCTCGTAGAAATCTGGTGTTGACTATGAGGAAACATCTTCACTCGTAATGGATGCAATTACATTTAGATTTTTTTATTAACTTAGTAATCACAGAAAATTTAGAAATGTGTCTAATAGATATAGTTACAACATATTTATATGGATGTATCTAATTTAAAACCTTGAAGTGTTTATTCAATCAAGTTATAAAGATTTCTATATAGGTTGAAACAATCCGGATGCATGTGGTACAATCACTTTAGTGTATATATATTGAAAGAGGGATATCAGAATTGTCCAATTTGTCCGTGCATTTTTATTAAGAAATCAGAAACCGAATTTGTAATCATTGCAGTATATATTCATGATTTGAATCTTATAGGAACTCCGGAAGAGCTTACAAAATTTGTAGGATATTTAAAGAAGGAATTTGAAATGAAAGATCTTGGTAAAACAAAATTTTGTCTTGGCTTGCAGATCGAACACTTGCCAAATAGATTCTTGTACATCAATCAACATATACAAAAAAAGGTCTTGAATAACTTTTATATGGATAAAGCTCATCCTTTGAGTATTCTTATGGTTGTTTGATCACTTGATGTAAAAAAAGATCTTCTTCGACTTCGAGAAGATAACGAAGAACTTCTTGGTTCTGAAGTCTCATATCTTAGTGCAATTGGTACTCTTGTGTATTTTGCAAATTGTATTAGGCTCGATATTGCATTTGCTATCAATTTATCAGCAATATATAGTTATGCACCAACTTGAAGACATTGGAATGGAGTGAAGCAATATTACATTATCCTCGTGGAACAACTAATAAGGATTTATTTTATTAAAATTAATCAAAGCCACTAGTAATAGGATATGCATATGCTTGATATCTCTCTAATCCATAGAAAGCCAGATCACAAACATGATATGTTTTTACCTATAAAAATACTGCTATATTTTAGCGATTAGTAAAACAAACATTGTCTACTACTTTTTTAAATCACTCAAAGATACTTGCAATTCATGAAGCAAGTACAAGAAAGATGCGTATTATCTTCAACAAAAAATAGTCCAACTATATTATATGAAGATAATGTTGCATGTATCACATAGATCAAAGAAGGCTACATCAAAAGTAGCAGGACCAAACACACTTCACCAAAATTCTTTTACACACATGAGCTCCAGAAGAATGGTGATATTGATATTCAACAGATATGCTCAAGTGATAATCTAGCAGATCTATTTACTAAAGCATTAACGACTATAACCTTTAAGAAGCCGATGCATAATATTGGGATGCGTCGACATAAGGATCTATTATGCAGCTTTGAGGGGGAGTCACCTATTTAAGTAGGTTTGCAGATTGTACTCTTTTTTCTTAGCTTAAGGTTTTTTCTCACTGAGTTTTCCTTAGAAAGGTTTTAATGAGGCAATCTAAACAAATCACAATACAAAAATATTGTACTCTTTTTTCTTCACCAAAAGTTTTTTTTTTCACTAAATTTTCTTGATAAGATTTTGACGAAACATATTCTTTAACATATGGCCATTGAAGGAGAGTATTATATAATATATAATATTATATTTGAATGACCAGAGACAGTGAAACTTCTAGCAATATGGCAGTAAAAAGTGACGGCTAGACGATTTGTAGTGTTGATTTTATTTGCTTATAAAAGCAAAGCATGTTGCTGTCTGCAGTGGCACTTTGCAATATGAAGAGAATACTTGTTCTTTCCTTTATTTTATAATAGTGTCTATGTTTTTTGAAACCTTTTTTTGTTGTTGGATGTGTCTAATGCTTCTCCACTTAGATTTGTATCTAAATTGCAACTCTGTACTAAGTTGTTATTACTATTGTTAGAATCTTACGATTCATGATACACATATTATGATTTGATATCTTTCAGAAGAAAATCGATACTATCATCAATACGTATATTAAATTAAATGTATCTTACGATACATACACGATACATGATAAGATATACGATACGCGATATATAATGCAATATGTATGTTACATAAATAATTAAATTTCTTTAGCAAATTTGAAAAGAAAATATTTAAATTAGGACGAATTACACTAATGGTCCTTATAGTTTGAAACTTGTATTATTTTGGTTTTGACTTTTCAATTGTGATACATTTAACCTTGATTTTTGAATCTCATTTCAAATAAGGGCAATTGAAGATATTGTTGCTCCATTTCAAAGGCAAAGTCATCAATTTAATAAAATATTAACTAGTTTGACAAAAATAAATATCAAAAAAATATTTTTAAATTTTTAAAAATTATTTCTACTCACCAAAGATAAAATTATATAAAAATGATAATTTTTTTTTAAATTTTATTTATTTTTATTTTTTTAACAAATTAATTTTTGGTATGTTTTTGGATGATGATTATGTAATATATGATTGTTTTTGTTTATATTTTTTGGATGGTTACTATATAATAGTTGGTTGTATTTGTTAATAGATATTTTTGAATGGTTATCATCTAACAGATGGTTATTAGGGTTTTAATGTATAATTGATATATTTAATATATGAAATATTTTTAGTTTTGAATTTTTTGATTTAATAGATTGGTTTAATAATGACATCAAAATTGTCGCCATGTTTGACTTTTGAAAAAATAAAAACTAATTTAAGGAAAATAAATATAAAAAAAATTATTTTAAAAATTATTTCTACCCTTCCAAAAGATAAAATTATATAAAAATGATGGCCTTGTTTGGTTTGTTTTTGAGAAACAAATTTTGGAGAAAATTTTCTAAAATTTTGTTTGGTTTAGTGATTTTGGAAAAAAAAAAATTCAAAATCAATCACTTTTACTCTTTCCTCTCTCATTCTCAATCGCTTTTTCTTTCACACACATCTACTCAACTATAACAAAATATCAAATCATTTCAAACTCCTATACTCCAAAACTATTTCCAAAATATACAACCAAATAAACCAAAAAAATTTCTAAACTCTTTCCTCAATTTTTTTTTTGAAAATTTATCTCCCAAAACCAAACCAAACATGTGTTTTTAATTTTTTTTTTCACCAATTAAATTTTTAGTTTCTTAGAAAATATTTCTGAAAATGGATTTTGAAAACCAAATCAAACAGAACTTTATAACAAAAAAAGTTTCAATATTATTCATTAAAAAAAAAGGTACTTATATTTCAAACAACATATAAGTTAGCGTGGTGCTATTAGCACCCCCATTAATTATTTTGGAGCCCCAATTTCTTTGGATCCCCACTTATAAATTTTAAAACCCTTAAATTTCTTTCCCCCTCCAAATAATACTAAAATTACTCTTGTGAAAACATTCCACCAATTGAATGCACGCCCCCCAACACCCTCACACCTCAAAAAAACCTCACTTCCAAAAAAACCTTAACAATGCCCACGAAGAAGAATAAGAAGAAGAAGAAGAAGAAGAAGAAAAAGAAAAAGAAAAAGAAGAAAAGACAATGTAATTACTATCTCTGCTGCCTCATCTACCATTATCACAGTTGATATGCTCTCTATCTCTCTCTCTCTATATATATATGTTAGACTTATTTATTTTGATGATTTATTTAATTATGTTTTTAATTTATTTGGAAAAGAAAAATAGAATCAAAATTTATTTTGATGATTTATTTGAAAGAGAAAAATAGAATCAAAATTTATTTTGCCCCATTATTTCTTAATTTTATCTTAAATGTTGTTAGAATGTATTTAATATTTGATTAAATCAGAGGTTCAAACAGCCAAAAACAAAAGGTTCAAACAGCCCAGCACAACAGCAGGCCAAAAGGTTCAAACAACCCAGCACAGCAGCAGGCCAAAAGGTTCAAGTGGAAGATATTCAAATTAATAATGATGAAGTGGAGGATATTCAAATGAATACAACGGCTATAAGTGACTATAAATTCAAATGAATACAACTGCTATAAATGGTTATAAGTTTCATTATATATACCAAAGCCTCTAATGTAAACAAGTTACAAGAAAAACCAGAAAATATATTTTGATCTATAATCACTCACATCTATTCTCTGAAAAATTTTCTGAGAAGTGTTCTTCAATTTTTGTTTACATCCTCTTTCAGAAATTATACACTAAGACGTATAACTTTAAGCCTATCTTTCCTGTGTGAGGTTTACAGAAAAATCAGAGCTTCGTTTGTACATCCATCTGGGAGAGATATTTATTGTAAGCTTTCTTTGAAAGCAAAAATACCATTTCATCTTGTAAAAGTGTTGCAAACACTGTGTTCTTGAAATCTTGAGAGTGATTATGAATCACCTAAGATTTGCAAGGGTTTGGGCTTGTGAAGTCTATATAAAATTTATGGAGGATTGCTCCATGTTTATGAGGTTGCTAGCACCCCTGTGAAGTTAGAAGGTAGTGAAAAATCTCAAGTGAAACTTGAGGAGTGGATGTAGGCTTGGTTGAAACCGAACCACTATAAATCTGTTTGTCTCCTCTTTCCTAATCTCTTTACTTTCCTACTACTGCTATAGCTATCTAATATTCATGTGTTAATCATTTGATTTACCCTGTATGTTAGTTATACTTCATTGTTACTTTGCTTGATCATTTATTGCTAAATTCATCATTGTGCTTGTTAATAATTTATTGTACTAGTAGTTAATTTTATTGGGGTATTATTAATTTTAATTTGTAGAAAACTAATTCACCCTCCTCTTAGGTTGCTTTTTGGGTAACAATATATATCACTACAAGAAAACACACCTTTGGCAACTAAATTTTTAGTCGCCAAAGGTCCATTTTTAGTCGCCAAAAGTCGCTGTTTAACCTTCCCCGACTAATTTTTTTGGTCGCCGGTTTTGTCGCCAATAAACGGTCGCAGAAGGTTTTGGCGACTAATATGTCTTTTAGTCGGCAAAAGGCAGGTGTTTAGCGACTAAAGGTTTGGTCGCCAATACTCAATTCCATTTTTGGAAATTATACCTTTGGCGACTAAAATGTTAGTCGCCAATAGTTAATTTTTTTTTATTATTTATACAATTGCCACTCTTTTGGCGACCAAAGTATTTTGTCGCCAAAAGCATTTGTCAAAAAAAAAAAACCCACTGGGCTGCCTCAGGAGCTCCCAAGGGGTTTCGAACCTGCGCCCTCCACCTTCCAAACCTTAACACAACACGCCACCCCACTTTGCCACCCCACCATCACATGATTATAATTGCAACTTATATTATTTATATATTACTTTCACAGTATTAATTCAAAACTATATATTTAAATATAATTATATATATTGAATATAATTTATGTAAAAATAAATGATTTACTAAAAAAAATTATAGGCCACTTTTGGCGACTAAAATAAATTTTTAGTCGCCAATTTACTAATTTTCGGCTACTAATTATTTGTTTGTCGCTAATTAGTAGCCAAAAACAGCCACTTTTGGCGACTAAAGTCACGTTTAGTCGGCAAAACCCTCCTTTAGCTACTAATTTTTTTTAGTAGCCAAAACAAGACTTTGGCGACTAAAGTCAGGTTTAGTCGGCAAAAACCCTCCTTTTAGCTACTAATTTTTTTTAGTAGCCAAAAATCTGCACTTTTGGCGACTAAATTGAATCTTAGTCGCCAAAACCCCTACTTTTGGCTACGAAATTGATTTTAGTCGCCAATAACTATGCATTTGGCTACTAAACTGTTTTAGTCGCCAAAAGTGTTCACTTTTGGCGACTAATTCCATTTTAGTCGCCGATTGTCGTTCTTTCAGCGACGAAAATTCATTTTTTAGTCGCCAAAACTAGATTTTCTTGTAGTGTATATACACACACATAATTTCTTAGTTTTCACATAATAATTTCTTCTTTTACAGAAAAAAATTATAATAATTGGTTTAGTTTTATTAGTAAAATAGGTTTGAATCTATAAATAATGTTCGGTTACCTGTTTTTGAATAAATAATAAATGTTTGGTTACCGATTCCCGAACAAATAAACAATGTTCGGGCCTATGTTCTCGAATTTCGGTCATATGTTCGGGGAGTTCAGTCTCGAAAAAATGACAAACAAATTTTATTATTTTTGCTATTTTTTTCAAAAAACTTACCCTTACAAGGCCAATCCCTCCAAGCTAAGAATAGCATCAAAGTTAGGAACCTCCTCTAAGCTTTTATTGTTATACTCCTCTTATCTTATGAAGTTATGGTTGCCAGAAAAACTTCCATTCATTGTCATTTCCGGAGAAGTGTAGGTAATCAAATCGTTGCCACAGATACCATCAGAATATTACCCCAAAGGGTTTTTAAGGTTTTGAGGGTGGGTAGGTTTTGAAGATGGGATTTGGAGAAGATAGATGGGTGATGATGGAGGTGGGTGCTCTCATAAACCCTAATTCATGATGTAGTGGGTGTGTAGGTTTAATTATGAGATAAAGTGTCCCAAAATTAATGATGTCCTTTATAGTAATTTTATTTGAGGTTATTATTGTAATTAAAAAAAAAAAGCTAAAAATTGGAGGGTTCAAAATAATTTATAGGGTGCTAATAGCAGCACTCATAAGTTAACCAATACAAAATAAGTTGTATGATGACTTTGCCCTTCAAATGGAACAATAATGCCTTCAATTGTCCTTATTTGGAAAAAGATTCAAAATTTAGGGTCAAATGTATCACAATTAAAAGGTCAAGGACCAAAGTAACATAAGTCTTAAATTATAGGGACTGTTAGTGTAATTTTCCCTTTAAATTATTTTATATAAAGTAATATTGTTGAAAATTTTCATTAACTTATTAAAAAAAAAAAAATTTTTGATATGAGAATGGTACATTTTAGTTTATTTCACGACCTTTTTGACATATCTATTGTATGGTTTAAAAATCTTGCATTATTAATTTTTACCTTGCAAAGATAATATGAATTGCTGCATGTATATATTTAATCTAACGAATTTTACTTTTGCAATTAACAAAATTATACATTGTTTAATGTTTTATTCTCATAAGATATTTGTTTTTCATAACTATATTTATTTTTCTACCTATTTCTAAAGGTATTAAAATATCTTACGATTCATCATACGATATGCAACTTAGAAAAATTAATAAATGATACATAATTCATATCTTGATTTGACAACAATAGTTATTAATATAATATCTTTTATTTCTTGTTCAAACAAGAAAAAAAAAAGTGGTGTAAAGTAAATTCTTTAGTTTTTATGGATGTTATGTTTGGCAAAGGCTGTTTTACGTGGACAGAGGGTGGTTGTTGTGCGGCTTGATGGGGACTTGTTGTGAACCTATTTTGATATTTCTACAAGTTGAGTAGATCATTCAATAAAAAAAAAAATCAAATTAATTGAAAAAAGTCACATTTGTTAAGCAAGAGGGAGAGGTGGCATGGGGGGTTGGAGCGGTTGATAGGCCTAGGGAGGGGTGGCATTGACAAAGGATTAATTGCTTTAAGGAAACTATTTGGAGAAAATTATTTATAAGTCCTATTAGGAGAACTTATTTAATGTGAAGTCCTGTGTAATTTCTTATAAAGTTTTAAGTCCTATTTAGATTGGAAGGTGTTCCACAAGGTCCTATGAATTGTGATTAAATGGTATTAGTGTACTATTATACCCTTTATATGGTTTCATATTATAAATTATTCTATCATTCAGACTATTAAGTTTTTGGAGACTTTTAGGAAAGTGCAATGTATTCGCATCGTCCGTGGGAGTGAATGTCGCATTGATAGCGGATTCCGATGAATTTTGAAAATGTTGTTGGTTTGGATCTAGATATGGGTGATGCTATCGTCAAGGTTGGGGGGTTATGTTGTTTGCTTTTGCCGATTTGGACTCCAAGTGTTTGAGGGAAGGAGATAAAGTTTTTTTCTTGTGATATGGCTTTCACAATCTGTTACAGCCATCCAATGTTAACCCACATCTACAATGTGGTTATGTATTGTATGTGCTACGTTCGGTTGTACTTGTCTTTGGATTTGTGTTGTGTCGTTGTTGTAGTAAGTGTTTACATACGTGTCACATTATGTTTCACAAACTTACTAGTTTTTTAATTGAATGTGAAAATGTTATTGGTTTATGAAAAATGGTACATCCATACATTGACACACTTTCATTAGCCTCCAATGACGTAACATTTAGGTTATAATGTTAACCCACATTTGCAATGTTGTCATGTTTTGTGCGTGTTATGTTCGGTTGTATTTGGCTTTGAATTTGTGTTGTGATGTTGTTGTATTTAGTGTTTACGTACGTGCCACGTTACGTTTCGCAAACTTACTGGGTTTTTAATTCTTTTAATAGAATGTCAAAATGTTGCTGGTTTATAAAAAATGGTACATCCATATATTGGCACACTTTCATTAGCCTCTAATGACGTTATATTTAGGTTGTAATGTTAACCTACATTTATAATGTTGTCATATTTTGTGCGTGTTACGTTCGGTTGTATTTGCCTTTGAATTTTGTGTTGTGATGTTGTTGTATTCAGTGTTTACGTATGTGTCACGTTACGTTTCGCAAACTTACTGGGTTTTTGATTTTTTTAATTGAATGTGGAAATGTTGATGGTTTATGAAAAATGGTACAGCTATACATTGGCACACTTTGATTAGCCTCTAATGAGATTGTAATGTTAACCCACATTTGCAATGTTGTCATGTTTTGTGCGTGTTACGTTCGGTTGTATTTGTCTTTGAATTTGTGTTATGATGTTGTTGTATTCGGTGTTTACGTACGGTACACATTACGTTTCGCAAACTTAATGAGTTTTTGATTTTTTTAATTGCATATGAAAATGTTGCTTGTTCGTGGAAAGTCTTGGAATCTATGTGAATGAAACTCTTAGTTTTCATTATAAATTATTGAATTCAGAGTTAGATTGTTTATCTGTAAACTTTCTTATGATGGCTTGTGAAATGGGTTGTGAATATCAGAACCTTGGTTTGTTCGTTCTTGTTTAGAAGTAAAACTACTGTATTGAAATCCAAGCATAAAAAAAATCTAGTGTTTGGTTGCTCTAGGTATATCTTGTGCCTCTTGAATTTGATTCTGGTCAAGATATCTCTTATTTTTTGTTTACCATCAAATCCCAGATTTAGTTCATTAGCGTTCTTGTGGAGATTATTAACATATCTATTTTTCTTAGTTTACCATCCAATCAAGATTATGTAGAAAAAAAAAAATTAATTGTGTTTTTAGTTTTTTAATTGAATGTGTGTTGGACTCTGTCGTATGATGTCGAAAGTTAAGGTGCTCACATTTGATTATACATCACATATGGTGCATGCCTTATTTTTTTGTTTGGTTGCGGAATGTAGTGACATGTTTATTATTTCATTTATTTTGTTGCTTAGAATATGGACATTATGCTATTGTGCACGTTTAGTTCATCCACTGTTGCTGTTAGGGGTGTTAATGGATTGACATTCACACAGTTGGTTGGTAATTGATGTAAGAGGTGGGCGAACGTGACACCATCATCAATTTTCATATCTTACAATTTACCGTATCACGAGAACCAATTCATGATAACTGATGTGGACATTGAAAACATGTTTTCCCTTACAAGATTTATTGGCATTACTCATATTTACGTTACTGTTGGCTCACAAAATAGGGTGGATGATCTGATTTGAGATAATCAATACGGTGGGACAACATCCGCAAGTCAAATGGATCATAACACGGAACAATTTTTGGAGGCGGAAACGGACATAGATTTGTTGCCCAATTATTGTCACCACAGTGATAAAACATTGATGACAGTTGATTGGCCACATGGCATTAGTCACGTAGGCCAATATTTCGAAGGGGGTGTTGCTGCATTCCGTTTGGTTCTGTCCAAATATGTTATTAAGTGTGGGTTTCACTACAAATTCGTTAAAAACGATTCAGTGTAGGTCACGGTTGTGTGCACGTTGTGAGAGCAAAAAGGGTGTACATGGTTGATACATGGAAGGGTTCAAACATGCAATGGATACTTTTACTTGAAGAGATTGAACAACTTGCATAATTGTGGTGCTGTTGTTCGCACTGGGAAGAATAGTAGAATCAACTCTGAATTAGTTAGCAATGTTTTTGGTGATCGGGTGCGTGACAAGCCGCTTACACGTCCCACTGATGTCGTGTTTGACCTAAAAAAAGAGTAAAAATTGACTGTTAGTTACCACATAGCCTGGTTAGGTGTAGAGAAGGCAAGAAGCGAAGTGTATGGTGACTATCATGTTTCATTCAATCAACTTAGGTGGTATGTTGATGCAGTTATGCAGTACAATCCTGGAAGTTATGTGAACTTGGATTTCGAGCAGTCAACTGGCCGATTTAAGCGGTTCTTTATATCATTCAAAGCTTGCATTGACGGATTCAACCATATCTGCCCATTATTGTTCCTTGATGGCACATTCTTGAAAGGGAGATTTAAAGGCAATTTGCTTGCAACGATAGGGAATGATGGCAACAAAGGTACGTGTCTTATAATAATTATTGTAGTATTTTATATAATAATGCATCACGTGGCCGCTAAACACTTGATTAGTAGTCCACTACAGCGGTGGGGGAATTTCCATGGAAAATGTGTTTATAATTTAATGTTATTTTTTTACCATTGTCCACGTTGCAGATTGAAATGTGAACAATTCTTAACGTGAATGTAAACATTATTAAACCCATTACACATCTAACGTAACACTTGTCATAACTCCCAGGTTTATTCCTATTAGCTTTCGCTATCGTTGACTCCGAAACGACTGCAAATTGGACTTGGTTTTTACAGCAACCCGCTAACGTTATAAACAATGATCAAACATTAACTTTCGTATCTGATTGAAATACTGGGTTGCTTGAATCCTTACCTACTGTATTCCCATTGCATATCATACATACTGTTTGCAACATCTCCAAGCAAATTTGATGGACAAATTACGGTGGATTGACAACCGTGTCCATTTTGGTTTAATGGCACAAGTTGTGTGAATGTGCATACGCTCCAACCGAGGCTTCGTTTCAGCACCATTTGGCCAAGCTAAAAGGATCAAGACGATCTAGGATAAATTTTTTAGGAGATATGCCACCGAACAATTGGGCCATCGCATTTTTCAGGTTTGTATAATACTTACATGTACTACTTGTTTTTGCTCTTCAATACATATTTTACACTGTAAACCCAATTTACATTTGAAAATACCCAATATTTGATAACATTGTCATGATGTTTTCAAAATGTCGACAGGGGCAAACGCTATGGGAAAATGACCTCTAACGTTGCAGAATCGTTCAATAAGTGGATACTTGATGCCCGTAATTACCCAATCACTAGGTTGGTTGATACTATCAGAAATCAGATAATGACAATGAGGGCAGAGCATAAATTATTAGCTACTAATTAGAATGGCTTACTTTATCCAAAAATGGAAAGCCATGTAATGAAGGCATACTTCGGTGGTTGCACGTGGATTGTTAGCTAGGCAAACGAAGACATATATGAGGTCCATTCATTTCCAACGGTGTTCATGTTTATGTTCATGTTCATGTTAGCTAGGCAAGCGTTTATGTTCATATTTCCAATGGCAATTGAATGGATTTTCATGTGCACATGCGGTGATTGCAATACAGAATAGTGAAAGGGATTTTAGTACATGTGTTGAACCATTTTTCATCGTCGATCAGTACAAAGCAGCTTATTCTGAATACATTCAGCCAATACCAACAGTTGACAAACCGTCATTTTTGGAAGATGATTTTATCATATATCCACCGGTAGTTAAACGTCCTCTAGGGCGACTGAAAAAGAATCAGATACCATCTTGGGGAGAGAAACTAAGTCAGATTAGGTGCGGGCGAAAGATATGTAAAGAACCAATATAGTAATGGACACTTAGCGGCGAAGTTCTATAATCACTTTTGAATAGCAATATCGTATTATCATAGTAGAATGTAACGAAACACAATGATGACAAATTTTAATAAGTCAACACATTGTTGACATGTGACAGTTTAGCTGGTGTTGTTCTTCACACCACTTTCATTCATATATTAACGTTGCATGTTTATATTATGCTTTATGAAATTGTATTTTTGAAACTAGCAATACACGTTTACATAATGCGTTGCACACTAGTCTTCTATATGATAATCCATAGTTTTTGAAGACATGTCACGTTGGTGTTGTTATGTCGGTGTGACATAGGTGATCCCGCAATTAGTTCTTCAATCTTAATTTATAGCACATCCTTGAAAGATTAAATTGACGAAGCACACTTGCCATTTGAAAAGTGTATGTTTTGCCTATGTGACATATGTCATTTGACACACGAACCAAATCTACATAAACCACAAACCACCACCTGAAGTCACACTATTTGTCATGCATGACACAAATGACATTGCAATGGAAATTACATGACCACATATTTCACAAACTAATCACATAACAACGTACCCACATTTCAAAATACGTTCACAAATGTGCCACCAAAGTGCTTAATGTAAACGTAACTAATGTGACACATGCCACCCATTGTTTAGTTGGATCAGCATTTTCGTTTATAAAAAATGGGTTCACTATATACTTCAACAGTGGAAATAAATTTTAAATCGAATCAAATCGTTCAGAATTCACAAAACAATATTGTTTACAAAGATTTAAAAAAATTTAGAACTTCTAGTCTTGGAAATTGCTAGAATTGTAATTTGCAGCAAAAAAACGAACATCATTTCCAAACAAATGTGATTTTAACTATAATATTTTTTTACGAAAAAACTAAAAATGTGATTCGCCAAACAAACCTTAGTGTCATTGAACAATATGACCATATGAACGATAATGTGCTACATAAGGGTGACATATAATACACTACGAATACGAATGTGACACCATACAATATAAGACAATATGCAAATTGACATACACCAACAATGTCAAACATGATATAACAACATATAAAATAACAGTACGCATGCCGATTTATCGAACAATATGATAGTATAAATGAGAATGTGAGGTGCAATGATTAATGTGTGATACACACCCAACATTAATGTGACAGCACATATACTAGGTATATGACAATTTGAAAATGTGACACATTTAAAGACAATGTGACATTTGATATTTGAAACGTGAACCAAATCTGCCCAACAAAACCCATTACCTTCAACGCCCTGTGACAAGTAAGAAACACTCCAATACATTCACACTCACAATCTAAGTAGTAGACATGGGAAGTCAAATTTGGTTAGAACAATCCACCATCGACATGTAACATGAATGTCAAAACTAACAATTTAGATAACCTAGTTATCAGATTAACCCGTATAATGTGCTTTACAAAAAATCTAAGTCAAATCTTGTATAATACTATTCAAATGTCAAATCATCAATCCTCAATCATGTTAATTATATTTTTCAACTCCCTTTGACAAGTAACAAACACTCTCATACATTTACATTCATAATCTGGGTATTAGAGATGGGAAATCAAATTTGGTCAGATAATCCACCATCGATACGCAACGTGAATGTCAAAACCAACAACTTAGACAACCAAGATTCGTACTGACATTAACATTCCTACTCACATTACTGACTGAGACATACCGCCTTATTGTAACAAACAAGTGCACACAAAAAATTATGAATGAACCATTCTAACATATTCCCAACAAAAATGTACAAATCCTCAAACCGGATTGACAATGCTACCCAAAATATCCAAAAACATGATAACAACAAAATTTATTTAATGTCAAACGTACTGTGCCATTCAAAAACTAAATAAACATGAATTTAGACCCAAAAAAACAACGATGCACCCATTTGGCATCGTTAGAAGATTGTTCCGATTGTCAACTGTCATAAACAAATGACCTTTTTGGGTCGTTCACAAATGACTTCACCATACCGGCTCGCATCGTCTTGCAGCTCTCCTCTTCTATTGACTTATCTACATCTAAGTGACACATAAGTTGCTTCATAATGAAGCATACTATAATTCCACAATCAGCCATGTCAGGAATATTTCAGATATTAGTAAATATGTTAAAATGAACCACATGCAATGTATGGAAACATCAATGACATTCATTGCAAATAAACATAATTCACACTTACGAGTCTGCTTTTTGTTACGAAGAATAATCAACCACTAAAAGTTCCTTCACCAAATCTTATGTTTCAACTGCGTCAACCTTCAGTCTCCGCCCTATGTAATCCTCAAAGTATCCCTTCTACATTATTGTCAAATTTATATTATCAAGTAATTAGTATTGTTGTCAAATATAAAATACAAAGACCAGTGAAATTAACTAATTCACGTTTACTAACCAACAACCATGCTTCCCAGTAATGTTTGTCTTCCCTCCCATGTCTTGGTTTCATTGAGTTGTAATGCATCCAAAAGCCCTCTTCGGTGTCATAAACCGTTAGTGTCCAATGGTTATCTAAGTGGATTGAGAATTGAATATATCTAGCTTTGAGGGCATAAAGGGCACGAACCGCCAAGTACCTGTCAAGTACATCTTTGACCACATCTCTAATCGTGGACTGCACGCATTCGATTTTGTGTTACACACCACAAACATAACCGTTTGGTAACACTTATATTTTCAATTTTCTGTTTATATTTACAAAAATTTAAAAAACTCAAATAAAAACGTGTTTGGTAAATTTTTGATTTATAAATTAATGGTATCAGTTTATAAATTTGGCCAAAAAATGTAAACTCAAAAAATGTGTTTCGGTTTTGAGTTTTCAATTTTTTTTTTTTTACCACCCAACACTAGCCCCCACCTGTCACCATTTTCCACCACCGTCTTCCGCCACCACCACCCACCCCCTACCACCACCTGCCACCACCACTCATGTCACGACCCAAACCCGTCCCTATGGGTTTAGCATCAGAATCGCCAAGAATCCGAGATCAAGGCCCGCTAATAAAGAGAACAAGAATACGTAGAGGGCATGGCGGAAGCCAATACGGTAAATAACAATGTCCAACGAGCTGTGACAGTCTGTATGCCAAAAAGATTTTTCATGCATTCATTCGCTCGTAACGATCATTTATACAATCGATAAACATTCAAGACAGGACCTAATCCCTATTAACATTACAGAAACAGTGCAAGACAAGAACGGTCTATACAAAGACAATGACAGTTGGGTGAGGCTAAGACACCCCGAAAGCAGTCTATACCCCGAACCCCGCAGTGAGAGTTCAAAGGCTGGCTTGACAAAACGGGAGTAACCATGACGCTTCTAGCCGCAGTCTGGTGCCTGTACACCTACATATATATATATGAGCAGTGAGCTAAAGCCCGGAATAACATAACGTAAAGAGGTTATGAATGAATGTCCTTACAGTAATGAAATCAATTCATTATACGGTATTTCAATCTTTCAGTATTTCAGTCAATCAATATTTCAATCAATCAGTCCTATGTGGTACATCCATTAGCCTATAAACAAGAGGGTCCAAAAGGACCGGTCTTTGCGACCAACAATAATGATGGCCATCAATCAAGATGGTTCCACAAGGAAACCGACAGAGCTCAGAATACCAATAACAAGAGGTGCTAAGGATGCCACAATACGATTCAGAAATAGGACATACATTCATTCAAGAATAATATCGATCAAGAAATAGCTCGGTAAACAATATTCAAAAGATAACCATTTTGAACATATCTTTACACATCTCATACTCACGATGAATTGGGCTATCAAGAGCTAGAGCGCTCCCCGAGAGTCAACCCTAAACAATCAATCAATAGAACACACACTAAGTTTACAGCTTGGAAAGGATGATAATTAAATCTCTAAATTCCCTGTGGTTCTATGCTTAAATCCTCATTAAGATGCTTTAAACTAGGCCTAAGAATGCCTAGGATGCGATGAGGATGCAAAAAAGCACTAAGGAAGCAATTTTCAATTTTCGGCCTTGAGTTTCGCCGGCGGACAAGCACACAAAGGCCCACGCCGGCGTATTCCGACGCCGAGCGACCGATGAAAGGTGCAAAAATGCCGGATGCTCGATTTTCCGCCGAAGGCAAAATCCGCCGAGCGATCAGAAACAATGCGAGAAAATCTCGAGCATGCATTCCGCCGAAGCGGCACTTCGCCGAAGGACGCCCAAAACTGAAAATCCAGATTCAACCTCGAAGTTTCAAACCAAGTTTTGATGCTCCAAATTTGATCCTCTTGGGCCCATTTTCGAAAACTCTTTCAAACACATAGAATAACAAGTTTTAAAACTCAATATAAGAAATCAAGGCCCAAGGGTGTTTCAATTAAACTCAATTTCAAACCAATTTCAAGAACACTTTCAAAACATGATATGCATGATCTTTAAACCAATTTTAAGCTTCCAATCATGCTCAAATGAGCTCAATTCTTTGAAAAGCAAGTTGAAAACATGGACTATAACAATACCATGAACATGCATGTGACAATTCTCCAAGAATTCAACTCAAACTCATCAATATATACATGCATGCATGAATTTGACTTCAATCCAACCTATATGAACTAAAACAAGTCTTAGCTCTTCAATTAAACATGAACCATGCATGAATCCACTTAAAGGCACAATCAAGAGGATGAAATTCATACCTAGGTTCCTTAATTACTAATCTTGAGGTTCAATTTGCCAATACACACTTCAATTCTTCAAGTTCCAAGCCAATCTCCTAGTTGATTTCACAAATCTCTTATCTCTCTCTCTCTAGTCGGTTCTCACTTCTCAAAGGCTGATGGAAAATGCTTTGGTTGCATGTAATAAGGCTCAACATATAATAAACAAAGGCCCACTAGATGGCAATATGGTAATTAGGGCCAATTCTTTGATTAAACTTATTTTAATCTAATTTAATCATACCAAATCGATTTCCGGATGAATATGCCATAAAATTACATTAATTATGATGAACACAAAACCTCAATCAATTTTCGATTTGGCCGTCGATAAGGCCTTCAATTAACAGTTTAAACATATAAACATGAACAGATCGATAAACGATTAACAGATGGACAAATGCATTCAAACAAGCGATTCTGATTAGTCGATTAGGTCGGATCTCGCTTTAACAAGAATCAAGATTTAGCGATGTCGGTGATGAGGGTTGTTACAACTCACCACCCACTTGCCACCACCACCCACCACCCGCTACCACCACCCACCTGCCATCCACTCGCCATCCACCCGCCACCACCCACCAGCTGCCATTACCATCCACCGTCCGCCACCACCACTCACCACCCACCTGCCACCACCATCCACCACCCGCCACCGTCACCCACCCACCCACCCGCCACCACCACCCGCCCACCACCACCCACTCACTACCACCCGCCACCGTCACCCACCCGCCATCGTCACCCACCACCACTACCACCCACCACCACTTTCCACCATCGTCCTCCGCCACCACTTGCCATTTCTCACTCTTTTTTATATTTTTAAATTTTTTTAAACATTTTGTCAATTACCAAACGCGTTTGTAGTTTATGTTTTTCTAAAAATAAACAAAAACCGGTTTATAAAATTTTTGTAAATATAAACTAAAAACGTAAACGTTACCAAACAGACCCAAATGTCTAACAACAATTTATTAAACGTCACATCTTACCAAACACAAAGTGTTGAAAATATATGATTCCTCCTCATCCGTGGCTCCGGGTGACCTGATTTGCTGCGCATACATCAGCATTTCCGCATATGCATCAATTACCTATGTGCACAATTAAAATATCTATGACTTTACTTGCCTCATATACATTTATGTTATTAAATCGCGTCCGCATGTTCACAAGCTTCAGACATTGCAAGGATAATTAGGGATACCATACTTATATTGCCTCATAACATCAGTCCCTTAACGAGTGCGCGTATGTCATTGAAACACACATAATTGGAACCATTCTACCCAGTCCAGACTTGCACACTAGCAATTCAACAAGACATCATTCAACACTAAATTCATGTACAAATGCAAATTGGTAATAGTAAGTTTAGAAACGTACCTATCCCTGCCTTTCTCGTAAGTTTCTTTAAGCTTGTCTTTCTCTTGTGTTGATAACAACTTCCAAATCGGCAAACGATTAGTCAAGTCAAATCGAGAAAATGTTTTCTTCGGCTCTGCAAGGTCATCAACCTCTATAATATCATCATGCATGATATGTTTATGGGCACATTCACCCACATCGACCACACCACCATCGGGTGGTTTCTTTAACCTCCCCAAAACCAAGGAGTACCAGCAGTTTGTGCTCCTTCCTATTTTTATTTTTAATGTTTCTCACAAGCGAGTTCTGCAACACAATTGTTATTCCACTATCCACCCCTCGTAACTCTGCATTCTTATTCACATCAGCTGGTGACGACGCCGACAATGGCATAATGTCAAGTATGTTTGTCTCACAATGGTACATGTTCGGATGACTTTGCTTCATATCCTGTACACTAGCAGCTGCTTGGGTGTATTTATGCACTGCATACTCCTCCAACTGATCTACAAGCTTGGTGTTTTTGTCGTTAAGCTCAACCACTAGCTGCTTCATTTTTTTTATCTCACAATCCTTCTAGTTATTGCACAGTGTGTATTCATTTGCTAACTTCCTACATTTTTCTTCGTTTGATGCCCTCATTATTGATAGTTGTGTCTCTAAATCAGATATGACATCACATTTACAGCGAAGTTCTAGCTCGAGCACACCAATTTTACTCAATGTTTCTGGTATTCTTCAAACGTAGACGCACACTGACTACAATGACCATTACTATCAGCACCACCTCTGTTCACACCCCTTTCATGTTGTACATTTTCTTTTACGTTGTTGAGTCCATGGACACGAATACCATCAGTCGAAACCAAAATACTGCCAACTACAATTGTTCCAATACTTGAACCCGTGTTCCCACCAACCCTACTACAATACGAAAATTCGGCATTTGCTCCAAATTCCTTCACCTCATTCGCCTTTGTGATGGTCCGTTCTATTGGACATGGGACGAATGATGCAACCAAGTGTTTTCGTTCAACATGACTCATGTGCAACTCTCCTACTATAACCTGCAAAAAAAAAAAATATCACAAATATAAATTGCCACATCTCATATTTATGCCAACACTAACACAAATGCATACTTGAACATCATGTGGCTGATCAATATCCATAGATCTTATCTTTGTGACCAACTTGCTGAAATTCCATTTCATGAACTTCGGAAATCCATCTCTACGATCAGCTTTGATCAAGTTGGTGTGCTCACATATCCAAAACTGTATAACCATGGGTAAAAAAAATTAAGTTGTCAAATTTATTCGAAACGAATATACGTACCAAAGTTATAAAAAAAAATTTACAGAGCACTTACAAGCAGGGCAGTTACACATCCAATAACTTTTTCAGGCTTAGAGTAGAATCCCTTAATTTACTACATCAATGTTGTGCATATTGTTCCCGCCCAATCATATGCTTTCATGCTCTCCAGATCCTCAACAACTCGGACAAATCCCCACCCCACGGTCTCGCCCGAAGTGGTAAAGAACAACTTTCCACATAAGTACAAACACAGTAACTTTGCGACATCCTAGTGGTCCTGACTTGTGTTCCCCAATAATGCATCCATTAACAGTTCCTTAATGATCTTCAAGTTTATGCGCGCTATGTTAGGACACCTCCATTGGATGAAGTCAGTCGGAAGTCTTGGCCCATGCAACATATCTAAACTCTGCTTGCCACTATGGATTCCAAATTTTAGCTGTATATCGATGCTTGTTAACTCAATGTGTTTCCTACCAATCATGAAAGTAGACTTCTTTGGAACAAATGTTTGAATGATCATCATTACAATGTCATTGCATTTTTGGACATCATGTTGATTTAACTCAGTTTTTCGCATTGCATCAAACAAAAGCCAGAACGGTGTTTTCTGAAGATGATGCAAATGCTTATCTTTCAGATTTGACGTTGCCACAACCTTCACAATTCCAGTGATGTCAGACCGGTAGCAAAATCTAGGTGGTTTGGTCAATGGTTGTTAAGGTTCATATTTGACCTTCTTTCCTTTTCCAACACTGCTTTGCCTTACTGCACTCGCACTCTGTGACAGAGATAGACATTGTCGTCTTTTAGCAGATGTAGTCCCTTCACGGGTGTTTACTTTTGCATTGGACCCCTTTTGTGGTGTAATCTTAATTGTACCTCCTGATACGCATGCCATAAACATTTCACATTTCGTATACAAACAAATGGCCAATAATAACTAAAGTGAATATGGAAATTAATAGCAGTATGTGACAAGATGAGTTAATATGTTCATAGTGAACATTGACATATAATAGGATAAGATATAATAGTACATGTATTTAATTCACACCCATTGACAGACCCACACCATACATTAACATCTTAATTGGATGACAATACAACATTTCAAGTCCAACACATTCAATAAGTATGCCTCAAGATATGTTTTTGCTTCATTCGATAAACATCAAAATTAATTACAACATTTTCACGTGTCATTACGTTTCACTTGTGTTAGATTAACATGCCTTTTCTTAGCTACACAATTTAATGCACATCGTTCTTTAGTATGAATGTACTTATAAATCATGTGAACATAATCCAAAGGGCACAATACCGTTGTGATTGAAAGCACCATAACACTATTGGTTTATTAGGAAAAATTAAAAATGACGAACATGTGTTTATGGGCGCTAACGTCTTCAGCCCAAAAACAAACAACATAAATATCAAATTTTACAAAACATTATGCAAATTGACATATATGGAACAATGTGTTACGTGATCAGGCCCGACTCTGAGATTTCTAGGGCCTAAAGTCGATAATTAACTAATAAATTTTTAGGGCCCTTCACATTTGTTTTTTTCATTGAATGAAAAAAAAAAATGAAAGTAATGGACAAAGGATTTGTGTTAAAATCACAAAAAATACTTAGCATTACATTACAACAACTAAAAAGTATCGTTTGATCCTCGCTCTTCTTGCATTTTTAGAAGTAAATAAATCAATAATACTTGCATAATCTAATTTTTTTTTTGTAAAATCATTTTCAATAGATGACAATGGTAATTATTTTAAGTGGGTCTTTTAATGTTTTAATGGATCAATTTATTTTAAGTTAATTTTGGCCTTCCTTAATTTCTTTTGGACTTAAAATATACTTAATATATTACACTAAACTATAATAGGAGAGGTCCCTTTTTTTGGGTCTATTTTCAATGGATAACAATACTAATTTTTTTGAATGGGCCTTTTAATTTTTAATGGATCAATTTATTTTAAGTTAGTTTTGGCCTTCTTTAATCTTTTTTAGACTTAAAATATACTTAATATATTACACTAAACTATAATAGGAGGGGGCTCCTTTTTTGAGTCTATTTTGAGGAGCCCTAGGCCATGGCCTTGTGGGCCTATGCCCAGGGCTGGCCTTGTACATGATATAACACAACATATAGCATAATGTGGCGTATGCCATTTTATCAAATAATGTGACAATAAAAGCCATAACGTGAAGTGAAACGATTGTCGTGTAACACACCCTGAACACAAATGTGACAACATTTAATGGATATGTGCAACTTTGTAAATGTGACGTTGTGAGAGACAATGTGACATAGAAATTGAAACATGAACCAAATCTACCCAACACAAACAACAACCTATAGGCGCATTATTCATTCCGCACAATACAACTGATGTTGATACGGAAATTACTCCACCACATATTTCAAAAATTAACACATAACTATGTACCTACGTACTCACACACTTTTACAAATATCACACTAAAGTATGCAATGTGAAAGTCAATAATGGGACACATGCCAATTCATTGAATAATGTCAAAATATAAACGAGACTGAGCTGCATGAATATTGATGTACAACACACTACCAACACAAACACGAACGTGACAACATAAAATGTGTAACTGAAACCACAACCACAACCTGATGTCGTGTTATGCACATTATTCAACTCACTGTGACAAAAAACTAGCATTCTCCTAAAAATTCACATTCACATTCAGAGTTAAAACATATTTTATTCGTCCTGCGGAATACACTTGACGTTGTAACGAAAATTACCTCACCACACATTTCACAAATTAAGCCGTAATTATGTACCTACATACCCACACACGCTTAAAAATATGATGGTAAAGTACTCAAAGTAACCATGAATAATGTCACGCATGCCAATTCATAAAATAATGTGAAATAAAATATAAACAAAAATGTGCTACGTGAATCTTGACGACCAACCCACTACGAACACGAACATGCCAACTTCGAATGGTGACATGAAACTACAACCACAATCCCAAATCATGTTACTTGCATTGTTCAACTCACTGTGACAATGTACACACGGTCTCTCACGAATAGTTGGTCACATTCACAAATCTTAAAGTACGTCAAACATAGACGTGGCACCGGCCACGTTCGACAACTTAATTTTTTTACTGAATGCAAACAACCAAACGACATCGTAGCACAACGTGACAATTTACAAATAGTCCCACTAATTCATGTTTACATTCAGAAATGGGATCATGTTAATATTCACAAAATATTCATATGTGGTCCAATTCCCATTTGTAACTTACTTACATGGGGTCACATTCACATTCAAAAGTAATTTACCATTGGATCACTATCACATTCAGAAACTGGACAACACATAATACAAGGACGTGGCACCAGTCACATCCAACAACCTACTTTTGTTAGTTAATGTGCACAACCAAACGACATCGTACTACAACGTGCACCCCCAAAAATCAGACTACCAAACACAATCATTTGCATGGTTCCAAAAAAACAAATCAGCAAATAGACCCCATAACCGGTAACACAACAACAAATCATGCATAAAACACCCAAATTTGACAACCCACCAAACCCCCATCCTAGAATACCAACAACTAAGTCACATAACACACAGTCGACAACGCCCACATATATACTATCTTCAAAGCGAGAACTATAAAAACCTTTAATTCTCATAAAACTCACAAAATATACAACTACCATTACATCTTCTAACTAAAAGAAACCGAAATTATCAAAAATTCCATATTCACATAAGCCCTAGTTATGGGTTGTTAACCAAAATCAAATGAATGAACATTGCAAAACAGGGGGAAAACCACACTTACGTTTTGGAGCCATCCTTCCACGTAGTTCAACGGAGACGGTATTTCGTTCCCACTGTCCCATCAAACCTGGCTGTCGAATCGCGCCCCTTTTCCTCTCGGTGGTGGGTTTCAAAATGTTCTCAAATAAACCAGTAGTTTACATTAGAATAAAGACACAAAACATATCTAATTTATTTTGTTTCATAAAATTTTGCCTATTTAAAGTAGAAATCTTCAAATATCACGTGTATTTTGAATTTCAAATTCACATCCATGTAGATATGATATATGATAACATTCAATTTCTTATATATAGGTTTGCCATTATTTATGATATTAACAACTAATTTTGAGGATAAATGTGTCAACCAACTTCTCACATGACTTATGAGAATTTACTTAGGACCATATGTATCATAAGTCTCTATAATAGGACTTACAAATAATTTTCCCATTTGACTCTCAAAAACAATTTCGCAAAGGATGTGACATAATAAAATATCTATTTTTGATTTGTTATACATTCAATCATAGACTTACTATCTCATAACATTATTGTGAGTTCATTAAGGATTAGTGTTTTGAAAAGAATATTATGCTAATTTTATTTTAAAATAAATTACTTGCCCCATCACCAAAGGACCACCGTCATTGTAGCCAATTGCCAGTAGCCAATTGCCAACAACCCACCACCCTCACGGCCGGCCCCTCCACCTTGTACAATCCCAGCTCCATAACCCCAACCCTACCTCCCGTGCCCCCATCATGCAGTGCACGCACAAGAGCCAAAGAGGATTCCATGGAGTGTGTGAAGGGGCTAGAGATGGCAGCAGAAATGGGTGGTGATGGCTAGGGTTAAGGTTGAAGTTAGCGTTCGAGATTGGTACAACTTTCGCTTATAGAATGCAAGATAGAAACAACTTAAATAATTTGGAAAAACAGATCATCTGAAAACAAGAAAATAAAAAGAAGCTTTACGCTGTGTTTAGTTGGAGAATTTGAAGAGGGATTTGGAAAGGAAAAGGAAAAAGATGTGTAAAACTAGATAAAATATATGTATATTTTATTCACATTTCACCTACCTTTTCCATTTCCTTTTCTAAATCCCTTCTCAAATTCTCCAACCAAACACAGCTTTAATTTCTTTTACATTTCGATGATCAACTTTCAACATAGATAAAAATTGCACCACACAGACCCGAAAGAAGGTAGTAGAGTAAAACAAACAAGCCAAACTCAGCTGCAATACTCTGCTTCTCCTTCAATTTATTCTCAACAAAAGTTAAGCACAAAGCTAGTAAGTTGAGACAATATATCACACGATCATTGTTCATCCCAACATCCAAAATTGTGCATCATATTACATGTATAGATAATAGAATCATCACAAATAGCACTCAATTAGCTCACATTTCATTCTATTTTGTTATCTATTTATATCTCTCATAATCCAGGCAACGGAAATTGGGTTGTAAGATCCTCGACTCTTCTTCTCAAATCAGACACTCGGTCCATCAAAGAAAAATATGGAGATCCCACGAACTTCATGAATTCTTGGAGCTTTGAACTTGAAACTGACCGCTTTGCATCAAGAGTTATCTGCACGCCCTCATGAATAAGATCAGCAGTTGCTATGAATTCCTTTTCTGTAAAACCTCTGGTGGTCATAGCAGGTGATCCAATCCGTATGCCACCAGGGACTAGAGCGCTTTTATCACCTAAGTAGTTCAACGCGGAACAGTTTAACAAGTATAGGAGGAAAATAAGGATAATCACAAGAGTTTTCATTGATAAAGGTCACCGTGGCTAGACTCACCAGGTACTGAATTCTTATTAAGAGTGATAGAGGCCATATCAAGAACTTTTTCCACCCGAGCGCCATCAAGGCCCTGTTTTCAAGTGAAGAATCTCAATCGACTCAATGCTGCTAATTAAAAACAAGTTCATCTAAAATATCAAAAACCTTAGACAATGACGACAAATACATCTCAAGCTTCTTTAGAAAAACTGAATTACAACCAAAATTTATAGCAATCCTAAACCTAATCTATAATAGGAAATAACCCTATACAATCAATCAAATATTCACAATCAACCTAATTGATATATTTCCATAATTACATAATATTCTCACAAGTGGGCCATGCTAGATCATTTGCTTCGACTTGACATATCATGTTAGAACATTTTATTAGAATTATATCAATTAATTCAACAGCACTTCTAACATCCCCATGATCTCCCCACGATCTACAGCATAGCATCAATACAGTTATCAGAAACTTACTAATGGCCTGAGATCCACAAGAACCAAGTGGTTATCACTTCCTCCAGAAACAAGTTTGTATCCCAATTCGATCAAGCGGCTTGCAAGAGCTCTACAATTAGAAACCACCTACAAGATGAAGTAACCATGTTAAGTTACAAAATTGAAAAAACTACGCTAATTTAAGTCGGATGAAAGTTGCGCTACCTTTTGATTGTGAAAGTGAAAGTGAAAGTGAAAGTTGAATACCTCGTTTTGATAAGCCCTAAAATCTGAGGATTGAGCATATTTCAGGCAGACTGCTAGCCCCCCAATTGTGTGGTTATGAGGACCACCCTGTAAAGATAATTCATTGCCTTTCATTTTAGTTTTTTCTGTACTTTATTTCTTTGGTCAAAAAAAAAAAAAAGAAAGAAAGAAATTGCACAAGCTAAATGTGCATTCGAAAATATGTAGGTGCATAGAGGGGTAAAAAGATTTGGAACTAATTTGCATGCATGATGACAGAGCGAAGGAAAACATCTAACTGACCTGTAACCCGGGGAAAACAGCATTGTTAATGGAAGATTCTAAATCAACACCCAGAACTGGATCCTTCTTGAAGAAGATCATACCACCTCTAGGTCCTCTTAGAGACTGCATAGAAACATCTCACTTTATCAGATTATGTTTATGCAGATCAAATTACAGAAATTAAGCATATTCCTCAATAGATATAGATAGATATTAGTCAAAGATTTTCCTTGTGTTCATAGAATCATTATAAACAAATTTTCTCCTCTTATAGTCACAGAAAACTTTATAGGGCAATCTCATGAAGACAAAGAACCAGATGCAAAAGTCTCCAACAACAATTTGAAAAGCTTGCAAAAGGAAAAGGGGTGGAGGAGGGGTAAGAAACTTTATATGCTTGTCAAGAGTTCGAACAAAACAAGTTAAACTAATTCTTATTTATTTTCGTTACGCTTGATCATCTCTCAGAAAAGAGAACTGAGCTATAAATTGGTATGCTCCCATTCAAATGTGTGGCATATGAAATTACTAAGAAATCAAGACTAATAAGCATTTACAGAGCTCCACGGTTGCTCCACTTCAACGTATGGTTCTATGTTGTTGAAGAATTAGTGAACAAGGCCAAAGTTTTATGTTCTGAAATTCAACTTTCTGATGTCAAATTGAATGTGAGATCATAATAGGCACCTCTAATGAATCTATAGATTTGATCCATCAAATGAATACATGTTATTATGTCCTGAGACTCAAAACTGTGATCCCTATAATGAAAATTGCACTGTTGAAAAATTAGTGCACAAGGTCAAAGTTTTATGTTATGAAATTCAATTTTCTGAGGTAAATTTGAATGTAAAATCATAGTAGGAACCTCTAATGAATTTATGGATTTGATCCGTCAAATGAATACATGCTATGTCATAAGATTCATAACTGCCATCCCTATAATGAAAATTGCACTGTTCTTTTATTTCCCGTTATCTGTGTAATATTATTCGTGCCTTTGTCATTCAAATCATCACACCTTTTCCTTAAGGATATGTACCCTTTTTCAGGTTATTAGGGAGCATTAAAGCCTTTAGTTAAAAAATTGCTTGAAATGAGCAGATTGGAGTCAAATGATGCTAGATGGATAGGTTCAACTGTGGATCCACTTGATTGTACAGGGTTCAGTTGAGAGGCTGAGTCACCACAAACACATGCCAAACCAGAAATCAGCCCCATTAAATTTTACACATCTTTCGCTTTCGAAAAAGAAAGTTCAACAATTGAAAAATACTCAACTTGATTCAACAAAGCCTTAATTCCAAGTACTACAAGTCCACTACAATCCTTCTTCTGTGGTCAGATATATCCAGAGCAAGATTCTAATAATCATTTTAATGAAGTTTACATATTACTCCAATGTTCAACACTGCTTTGAAAGGGAAATAGAAAATTGAGGAATAATCTTTTACTTACTGATGAAGGTGGGTTAGGTAATTAGAGATGTATACAAACATATGAATTACATTAACATAACAGCTTCAGAAGTTGGATTGAAGTACAACACTTTTTTGGTAAGTAGACGATACACTTGATGGTAGAAGTCATAATTATTAACAAGAGCACAGTCATACTATCAAATTGTAGCATGCATAAGATGAACGATAACAAGGAAACATTGTCAAAACTATCTTGATAGATCTCATAAAGACAATGAATGCACTAACACAGAATTCAGAAGTTTGAAACATGGCGCGGTCACGAAATTGGAAAATGAGTAGGAAAACAACAATTGATGAATGGTTCGATCATACCTTGTGTGTTGTTGTTGTTACAACATCGCAGTACTCAAAAGGATCGGCAACCACAGAAGCGGCAACAAGTCCACTTATGTGAGCCATATCCATCATGAGAAAAGCACCAACAGCATCTGCAATCTTTAAATGCATATATGTAACCAATTAAACACTAAATAGGAAAAGAAGAAGGAAATATTTACACATAGAAAGAAAATTTCAAATAATTTGTTGCCAAATAACGACTGTTGAAGAAAGTAATAAGCAGACAAACAAAGAAAAAAATACTAGAATTTGATAAAAGGCACACCAAAAAAGTTCCATACCTTCCTCATCCGAGGATAATCAAAATCTCGAGGATAAGCACTAGCACCAGCAATAATGAGTTTTGGCCGAAAGAGAGTCGCTGTTTTCTCAAGCATGTCATAATCAACATGGCCTGTTTAAAAATTGAGACAAATTCATAATCATCTTCACGAGTGAACTTCTCAAAATCATCTATTCCATCTTTAACAAAAATAAATTGCAGAATGCAGTACCTGTAGATTCATTGAGTCGATAAGGCATGGATTCAAAATAAATGGATGTGCCTGATACCCGTCGTTTAGGAGTCATGAAACCATGAGACAAGTGTCCCCCATGGGGTAAGTCCAAACCCTAAGTCATTTTATGTGTTAAAATCTTAATTTAGGTCCAAAACTTTCAATACAAAAATTTCTAATGACCATAACCCAAATGAAGCAAAAATATAACTCACCATAATACGGTCATGTGGATTAAGAAGTGCAGTATAAACCTCAAAATTAGCAGGAGAACCAGACAATGGTTGGACATTTACACCCCATTTCTTCCCATCCAAGTGAAATGCTACCAAAGCCCTTTCTTGACAGAGAGTTTCTAGCTCATCAATGTACTCATTGCCACCATAGTACCTGATATACAAAAGTAAATAATTAACCCCAGATCATTATGATAAATGTAATAAACACATGACCAAATGGTCTTCCCTCTCATAAGCAGAGCTTACCTTTTGCCAGGTAGTCCTTCTGAATACTTGTTTGTGAGGCAAGAACCAACAGCTTCCATCACTGCCCTGGATGTGAAATTCTCGGAGGCAATAAGCTCTAAACTTTTGAATTGGCGTTGCTTTTCTTTGTCAATAATTGAACGTACTTCAGGGTCAGCATCGCTGAGGCCATAGTCTACAAAGCTGCTCTCATTACCTGAACAACATAATTTTTAATATGCAACAGTTAGTCTGGGCAAGTTCTGCAATTTATAATTTGTAGAGATGGCACAAATGTATTTATTGTCATCTAAAAGTTTTAAATTCTAAGTAAATCATAAGCATGTAGTAATTGTGAACCAACTGTGAAAGGAGACATTCAGAGACTTAGAGGTTCACTAGAGAGTAGCAAAACACATCAGAGGCACCAGAAACTCAGGAGAGTGACTGAGATAGCAATGAAGGAGTCCAACTGATGAGAGAGAGAGAGAGAGAGAGAGAGAGAGAGAGAGAGGCAGTGCACTGCAGAAACAGAGGTCGAGTCAGCACCAACAGACATTAAAGATAGATTGATGTGCCTTACAAACCATTGCCATCCTAATGTCTTTCAACCATTCGGCAATCTTTTTAAATTTACATCCAATTCCTGTCTGCAGTGTGTTTAGTATTTTATATAAAAAAAAATAGCAACATTGATATTAACTATTTGGCACAGCCCAAAAAAGATAATTGCAATGGTCTTAACTAGTGAATATTTCAGACAGTACTAGTTTATACAATTTACAAGTATCTAATTGGTTGTTAATGTTCGCAATTAAAAAAAAAAAAAATCAGTAGAATTAGAACTATAACAAAATAAATGGGCATGGCTCATCAAAATTATATTTGAAGAAATCAACAAACATTCAAGGTCAACACATCATCATCGATGATTTTTCCAAAAAGAACTTATCAAAAATGTTAAAGTAAACAATTTTGAACATGACACTAAAAAACACCAGCTTCTGCCTTCTGCCTTCTGCCTTCTGCCTTCTGCCTTCTGCCTTCTGCTTTGGATGGGTATCATGACTATGCTTAATGCTTATGGTTATTAAGTTCATAACCTTCATAATTATATTAGAAGAAATTCTAGCACGACCCACCAAAGATACCCCTTCCATCCTCCACTTTGTGCCCGCCTTGGCGTTGTGTGCTGTAGACAGAAACCTATATTTCACTAGAATTCTCCAGCCAACACTTGTCTTTCGGAAGCAAGAGTAGCACAGTTGAGGCTGCCAAAGTAGCCTAGTCACTACACCCACCCTTTGTACTTGGTAAAGCAAAGCACTAGCTCACACTATATTCAGCACCCATATATATCCCCAACAATTCCAAATATGAATTCACAGATGTTTGTACATGCACACACATGCATGAAATCAAAATAAGCCCAGCAAGCCAAAAATCCAGACTACAGGTCCATTCACATGGAGAAGAGCATCACCAGCACAAAATCTAAACAGGAAAGCTTGTTACCTCCAATTTCTGGTGCAGGGACAGACACAGAAGAGGGTGGCCTCCCAGTGATCAAGCTCCCTTCAAGTTGAGAAGATCTACAAGGTTTAAGCAAATTGAGTTTAACCTGATGCTGAAATCCACTAAAACCTGACCCTTTTGGAAGGAAAGCCTTTGCCCAAATGGGCTGTTGAATGGAACCCATAACTGCAGTCCCACTACAAGCGTGCATAGTGGCTTCTAATATGATAACTCACAAGCTTCCTACATGTTGAAAGATATCAAAATTGAGTACAAGAATTATGCAAACAAACTAAAAACACATTAGAATCACTGAAAGTGCTTTGAATATACATTAAAAGAATATGATTTATTCATATATTCAATATTTATTCAATTATTTAATTTTTACAATAAGACCAACTTATATAGCTTGTATTGTACCTCCTCATGAATGCATAATAGTCAAAGTATACCCAGAAAAAAAATTCCAAGAAAAGTCAAATTCCCACATACCCAATTGAAGTAATAGAAGAAATATGAAGAACTGATAAAAGCAACCATCCAAAGAATTGGGTTTTTTTTCTAGCAACTACTACTTTCTGCCGGAACAAACAGAGGGTGTAAAAGCTTTTTCAATGTTCAACTAATAATCAACAACATGAAATAAAACATTCAAAAGAAATATTATGAGAAAAATATAAAGAGGAGCACTAGGGCTGAGTCCGAACCTCCGTTTGGTAGCTCAAATGAGCCAAGAAAACTATAAACTCAATCAGCAAAAGATGGTCTCGTCTAAAATGGGTTGTCTTTGTTTTTTCTCTTTAAATTCTTTTCCTTTTTGGGTTTTGTACAGAGGACGAAAACACAGAGCGACCAACTGAAACAGAAGTTGAGTGAGATTTGATGAGTAGAAAACCCCAGTGTAGAAGACCGCGCGCCGCTTAGAATTTTTTTTTAAAAAATAATTAATGTAATATTTAGTTGAAGGATTTGGGAAGGTATTTAAAAAAAGAAAAGGAAAAGGAAAAAGAGTATGAAATTGGGTAAAATTTAGATATATTTTATTTATATTTTACTTACTATTTTTATTTTATTTTTTCTAAATCCCTTTATAAATCTCCAACCAAACACAACATGAAATTGAAAATTTTATTTATAAAACTCATGTAGTAGACTGTAGTCTTTGGATGATCTAAAGAAATATATTTTTTAACTTTTTATTTAAAAAATGTATAGAAAAATAGGGAGATAATGTAACATAAATAAGTAGGGATTTTTATTGATAAATCTCATTTAGAAGTATTTTAACCCAAGAAATCCATGAAAGAATTTTTTAACCTATTTAGTTCAATATATGTATAGTTTTATTCTATAAAGTCTTTTTTCTTGATTTACACTATTTTCTTGGACACTTATGCCCTTATATTTAATTTTGATACTCTTATAAATATTTTTTGAACGGCTAGCAATTTTATGATGTGAAAATTCATATTTTAAAATTCACATTGGTAGGAATGTAAAACCCGCTCATGGGCCGGGCGGGTTTCGGCTCGTTGACAATGTGAATATTCACATTGACATGTTAACATTCACATTAATAGAGTGTAAATTGGCCCGGCCCGTGGCGTCGAAACGGCCCGCCATGTGACGGGCAACGGACAAGCCCGGTTCATTGTTGACAATGTGAATATTCACATTGACATGTTAACATTCACATTGATAAGAGTATAAAATTGGCCTGCCCATGGGCGACAAAAGCCCTCGCCCATGGCTGACCATTGTTGACAATGTGAATATTCACATTGACATGTTAACATTCACATTAATAGGAATGTAAAATTAGCCCGCGCCTTGTTGCTGCCCGAAACCCGCCCACGGCAAACTTTATTTTGTTGACAATGTGAATATTCACATTGACATGTTAACATTCACATTGATAGAAATGTAAAATTAGCTCGCCGCGTGTGCCGAAACCCATACTTTAGCGGCGGCTACGCTTTGTTGACAATGTGAATATTCACATTGACATGTTAACATTCACATTGATAAGAGTATAAAATTGGCCAGCAGCCTAGGGCGGGCTCGACCCAGCCCGTTGACAATGTGAATATTCACATTGACATGTTGACATTCACATTGATAAAAGTGTAAATTTGGCCCGCAGCCCGAGGCAGGCTTGGCCCGACCCGTGACAATTTGAATATTCACATTGACATGTTAACATTAACATTGATAGGAGTGTAAAATTTGTCCGCTGCCCGAAGCATGCCCGCGGCCCGGCCCGTTGACAATGTGAATATTCACATTGACATGTTAACATGCACATTGATAGGAATGTAGAATTGGCCATGCCTGAACTGGGCTCTCTGACGAGGCGAGCTCGTTTAGGTCCGGACCCGAGCATGTTCGAGACCCTAGGTTAGGGCCTAGGCCATCACTTTGAAGCCAGGCCCGGCCCATCAACTGCTTAAGGCCCATTCAAGGCTCGGTCCGAGGTCCAGCCCGCCCGAGACGCAATGTATTTTTTTGTGGAAAATAATAAAATTTTGGTAAAAAAAATTAAAAAGAATTAAACAAAATGGTCAGGCCTACCCAAGCCCAACCTAAGCTCGAGGCTAGGCCCAGGCCCACCAGCCTGACCCGAGGCTCAATCAATCGGCTCGTCCAAAGCCTGAATACCCTTGTGCTAAGGCTAGGGCCTGGGCCTAATTTTTGGGCCTGTGGGCCAGCCCGGCCCGACCCGGGAAAGGCTCGTTTGCGCCCAGGCTCGAGCCGAGTCCGAGACCCTAGGCTAGGGCTTGGGCCATCACTTTGAAGCCCGGCCCGGCCCATCGGCTCGGTTAAAGCCCATTAGCCCGGTGAAGGCCCATTCAAGACCCGACCCGCATCGAGGCCTAGTGTGTTTTTTTGTGGAAAATAATAAAATTTTGGTAGAAAAAATTAAAAAGAATTAAAAAAAAATGGCCAGGCCCGCCCACGGGCCATGGGCTGGTTTCGGGCAGCCACGAGGTGCGAGCTAATTTTACACTCCTATCAATGTGAATGTTAACATGTCAATGTGAATATTCACATTGTCAATGGGCCGGGCCGGGCCAGCCCCGGGCCGCGGCGCGGGCTTTTGGCCACCTATGGGCTGCAGGCCAATTTTATACTCTTATCAATATGAATGTTAACATGTCAATATAAATATTCACATTGTCAACGGGCCGGGTCGGGCCCGCCGTGGGCCGCTGGCCAATTTTATACTCTTATCAATGTGAATGTTAACATGTCAATGTGAATATTCACATTGTCAACAGGCCGGGCCTGTCACGACCCCAACCCGCCCCTAGTAGGATGGTGCCGTGATGGCCAGTAATCCGTGATTACCGAAGGCCAACTTACCAAAATCCACACACAACAGAGTACACACAGGGGGCCTACAAGATGCGGAAGCAATAAATCGAATACAAATGGTCCATAAGAGCTGTGCATAAATCAAATGAAATGACATATTCCATATAGTCTTACAACCAGTCCAAGTTATCAAAATACAAGTCAAATCTTGATCAAAAGGCTTCTAAGCCGACAAGTACAAAATACAATGAATATGAGCCAAGAAGCATGATTTTCAAGATCTGCCGAGATAAATACAAAATGCCGACGTAAACACAAAATGCCGGAGTGGAAAACAGTATCGCCGACAAGAATGCAAAACAAGCCGACGTAAAAATCGAGAATCCAAAATCAGTCTTGCAAACATATCTAGGCGTCACCGCCGTCCTGCTCATCACCTACATATATATATAGAGGGTGAGTATGGAAACTCAGTGAATGATACTAATAATAAAGGTTTGCATGAATATAGCCGGAGTCTGTTCAAAACAAAACATATCAAAACCATCAAAACATTAGCCGAGGTTCTATCAAGCAAAGCACATCAAAACTGTACCGAATCAAGGGATGAACCGTATTCATCTGTAAGACTTACAAATTTCGGGGGATGCTCACTGACATCGGCAAAACATAATCAAAAGCTGTCCGAACAAACAATACGTGTAGTAACCCATTGGTGGCAAAACAAGATTGTACGATCCGTAATCGTTTTATACAAGATGGTGCTGCGAAAGTTTAGAGTCCTCCAGCCCAAGGGACTTGTGTTCGAGAAAGGACCGTATCCTTTTTATATACAAGAGACTATGTCACTTAGGCCCGTAGCCCTTTTTGACAAATGATGCTGCGAAAGTTTAGAGTCCTCCAGCTAAGGGACTTGTGTTCAAGAAAGGACCGTATCCTTTTTATATACAAGAGACTATGTCACTTAGGCCCGTAGCCCTTTTTGACAAATGATGCTGCGAAAGTTTAGAGTCCTCCAGCTAAGGGACTTGTGTTCAAGAAAGGACCGTATCCTTTTTATATACAAGAGACTATGTCACTTAGGCCCGTAGCCCTTTTTGACAAATGATGCTGCGAAAGTTTAGTGTCCTCCAGCTAAGGGACTTGTGTTCAAGAAAGGATCAGATCCTTTTATGCATAATGTCATGAAAGTTTAGAGTCCTCCAAATTAAGGGACTTTTACACTTAGTCTGAAAAGTTTATAGTCCTCCAAAGACAAGGACTTGTGTTCCAAGAAAGGACCGTATCCTTTTATACATAGTGCTGCAAAAGTTTAGAGTCCTCCAGCCAGGGGACTTCTCAAGAAATCATCAAGACAAGGCTCACATTAATACATCGGATTAGGCTAATCATTCATGCTTAACAAATACTTTTATCAAAACAAGGCAAGACAAGATTTATCAAAACGGTTTAACATAGCTTTATTAAAAGCACCACTCACCTGGCTCTTCAGGTGTAGGCTCAAAGCAAGATCAAGGTCCTGACAAATCACATAGCAAATCACATTCTCAAAACAAGCTTTACTTACACATAATGATCTCGGTACTACCACCGAATCCAAATCAATAACGAAACGAAACATGCTAAGTCAAGCTGGGTACTGCCCAGGTCATGCCGAGGTCCCGCACCTCATAGCCGAGGTGTGGTCCTGCTGGCCACATACAAACGAAGTCGGGAAACCTGAGTTTCCCTCTAAAGAATGCAAGGAACAAGAGCATCAAGAATCATCAAAACATGCATGCTAGAATCACAACTGAGACACCATGCTAAGTGTTCAAAATATGGACCTGAGTACCCTTACAAGAAGACCATGCAAAAACAAACATGAAAACGTGATGTTGGTTTCAAACTTTCGGATCAAATCGAGGTTTTCCTTCCAAGAACATTTAAACACCATTTTCTCTTTCAAGACCAACTTCAAATCAATGCATGGCATGCAAAACAGATTCGATCAAGCAATGCAGCTAGATGTTTGATACGAACAATCAAAGTAAAGCAATAATCTAACCTCAGAACTCAAATCCAACGGTTCGATCTTCCACGATCAAGCTCGGAACTCAACTTCTCTCTCTAAAACTCTCACACCTTGTTCTAGAGCTTCTCTCTCTAAAGGAACAAAGATTGAGACCAAATGATGCCAAAAAGGATACAAAATGATGTGTTATAGGTCTGGCCGACTTAGCCTCCAAATGGACACGTGGCATCACCGGGTTGGTTTAATTCAAAAAGGTGACTGATTGACAAGACGAGTCTCTGACAAAGCGTATACAACAAGCTAGATGGCAAAACACATCGGCAAGCAAGGACATCGGCTAAAGTCAAAGCTTCTGCAAGGATAACAAGGACATCGGCTAGGGAGGTCGGCACTTGACTAAGTGGTGCCACACCTTGGCCTGGGTGTGCCACACCTCGGTCTAGGCCACACCTACCCAAGGACAGAAATCACAAAGCACAAAACATCTCGGCCTCGGCTCTAAGCACATCGGTCCAAAGAGTGACATATCGGCAAACATGCCGAGGTGAAGATAGAGGTCAACCAAGGTTCCAAAACGATTCCAAGTACAAAGGTTCAAGGGTGAACTATGCTAAGCTGACCTCGGCTACACACCAAGCAAGGTACAAGATCAAGCAAGCAAGAAATACTTAACAAGCAAGACAAAGACAAAATAGCAAGATTATAATCATGGCAAGACAAGATCATACACAGATGCACACAAGCATGGCTAAGTCAAGATGAGGGTTGTTACAGGTCCGGGCCCGCCCCGGGCCACCCACGGGCCGTGGGCGGGTTTCTGGCAGCCACAAGGCGCGAGTTAATTTTACACTCCTATCAATGTGAATGTTAACATGTCAATGTGAATATTCACATTGTCAACGGCCGTCCGCCGTCATGCGGCTTTTTGATCGCCGATGGGCATGCCAATTTTATACTCTTATCAATGTGAATGTTAACATGTCAATGTGAATATTCACATTGTCAACGGACGTCGACCGGCTCGCCTTGCCGCCCATGGTATCGCGTTGCCACGGGACGCGGGCCAATTTTACACTCCTATTAATGTTAATGTTAACATGTCAATGTGAATATTCACATTGTCAACGGGCCGGGCCGAGCCCGACTCGAATTTTTCTCGGCACCCACGAGGATCGACATGGGTCGGGCCCCTACACATTGACGATATGAACATTCACATTGACGGTGTGAACATTCACATTAGGGGTATTTTGGTAATAATGTCACCCATAGGACTTATTGAAACATAAAAAAATAATGTGAAGTAAATGGAACATGGGTAGATGAAAATGATATTTTGGTCTTCTTATCTCAAATAGAACCTAATGGAGTAGTCAAAAAGAATATGGGTTGGATGGAATAAAGCTCTTAGAAAGTGAATTTATCAAAAAAGCTCCCAAATAAGTACACTCATGTAGTGTTTTGAGAAGTTGATAAAAAGTTGACTTTTTGACTTTTTTAATCTATTTTGTCTTTTTATAGGTAAAAAATATGAGAGATAATGTGATTTAAAATGAGTAAAAAGCTAAAAGTTAGCTTTTTTTTCCTTCCCAAAACACCCCCTATATAAGTTATGCCAAACACCCTATAAAATTTTCTAATGCTCTATCAAGTTTCATATGTTCAAACTTATATTTTAATGGGTTTTTTTTTTTTTTTTTCCATACTAAAATTATTATGTGATATATTTTATTTGTGGTATACATAAAACATTATATCTAGAATATAGAAGATTATTATTCTTAGTATTTTCTTTACTTCAATGTGAGAGATTCACTTAATCAAGAATCTTCCTTCACCATTATTTTGCATTAAGGCCCTGTCATGAAAGAACATTTGGAAAGAGAAATTTAGTTGTAGACCGATAATAGAAATGACGATGGACTTGCAATAGAGATGATGGTAAATCTGATGGAAAAATGGTTTTATATAGGCATATTTTTTAGCCCAATTTGGGTGGACCCCAAATGTAACGCCTTCAAAATAATACATAAAACCCATCACTTTAGACATGCATTGATATAAGAGAAATCAACAATTTCTATTCATCAGAGTAGTTCTTACAATAGTATTACATGTTAACAACAAAAACAAATGCCCTACGGGCTTACAACTTTCCAAGTTAACACTTGGTTACACAAAAGAAGAGTACTAACTCTATACAAAATAAGCCCTTGGCTTGATAAACATGTAATACAATCAATTAAACAAAAAGAGTCTTCAACTCTCATCATCATCCAAGCTATGTCCTTGGAGGTGGCATGCTACCTGTACCTGAAAATAATGTCCCGTATAGGGTGAGCCAACGCCCAGTAGAGATATACTAAACACAGTATGAGCAATAACTAAGATCTTAGCAATTGATAAATGTTGAATTCCCATAAACCAATTCATAACCCATTCCCATTGCATGACCACTATGTCCATGTTTCCTTTCATTTTCCATTTCTTATCATGTTCACAATTCATAACAATGGCTCAGAACCTGGCCAACAACTGACATGAGATTTAGACTCATCCTTAAAACACTTTCGAAATTCATGAAGGATACACATTGTAATGTTGTATTGATAACACATAAACCATTTCCACACTTTACGAAAGATACACATTTCGGTGCTGTATCAACATAACATAGAATTACTTCTACACTTCACAATTGATAACGATATACATTTTAGTGCTATATCAAATCAATTTGAACACTTCCATAATCAACACTTGATACACATTGTAGTGCTGTATCAATGTCACGCAAAATTCAGTTTAGAGGTCCATCCCCTATCTTCCCCTAAACCGTGGAGTACATCCCCTATCTCCTCCCACACAACACATGTATATAAACATAGATCATGTACAATCAATCAATACATAAAGTTAATGTATTATTCTAGTCGCTATATTCGATAGCATACTCAATCGATTAGTTTTAGTTTGCCTAATCATCATGCATTGTCTACAACAATCAAGACTACCCTCCACCGGTAGTCCAAAGCAATTATTTCTAAACAGATAATAAAAGCTCCAACAGATAAAATATCAATGTTTTCAAAAGTGGGCGATTAATAAATCCAACTCCACCGTTTTACAATATAATGAGCCAAATTCATTATTTTCAACTCAATTCCACAAATCCACAACTTTTCCAAATTAATTATACCAATTAATTTATATAACAAGTTAGGGTTTTCCACCCCATTTCCCAATATTGACCCAACGGTCTAAATATCAACAACCAACCACAATATCATTATTTTGAAACCCAAAATACACATTTTTAGAATCAAAATAACAAAACTCCCTTTTAACATTTTGAAACCCTAAGTCCCAAAATTACTCAACTTCAACACTTATCAAAACAACCAAAAATCTAAGTCAAAGACCATAAGAGTGAGTAGGAATCCCTACCTCAAAAGATGACACCCAACGAAGAAGATGAAGAAAATGAAAGTGCTCCAAATTCCAAGTTTCTCGGATCAAAAGATAGCCCTCGACGATCAACAATTTTTTTGTAAAGGCCAAATGTGAGAAGACAACCCTTACTAGATCAAAACCTAGAGAGAAATTGAGGTTCTAGTGAGAGGAGCTCTCAAAAATGGTTTTTGAAAAGTAAGAGAGAGAGAGGAATTGTAAAAAGTAATTCAAAAATGCCCAGATGCCCTCTATTATACGACAGGTCCGCTCGAGCGGAAAACACAACGCTCGAGCGTCAAGAAAAAGAAACTGGGTCCGCTCGAGCGCAATAAGGCCCGTTCGAGCGCTAAGACACAAGAGTGAAACACATCTGCTCAAGCGTGAAAAACCAGTCCGCTTGAGCGTGGATTATTCCATCCTAGAACTTTCACCAAAAAAGTACTACCCGCTCGAGCGCCAACAAGCCCGCTCGAGCGCAGGAGACCCGCTCGAGCGTAGAAATCACACCTGCAGAAGTTTTGCAGGGACACAAAATGCTGGAAGGATGTAAACCCCGCTCGAGCGCAGGAAGACCCGCTCGAGCAGAACAACCAAAAACTGGGCAACAAGAAATAAGACCAAGGCTCAACCCACCTGCTCGAAACATACCCAACACATCCTAAAACTCAATCAAATGGAATTAAAGGACGACAACAAGGTAGACACCACTACCAACCCCACGGAACCAAGTCCGAAATACAACTAAACAGTAAAGGGAATACCGGGATCGCTATACCAAACGTCTTTTGGGGTGGGTCCGAAGAGGTGAAGTGTTCCTTGTCACGTGGCAAGTCACACGGTGAAGACAGAACGTCAAAACCATTTATGAGTGAATGGGAAGATGACGTCGTTTTCGGGTCTAACATTAATTTTTTAGATAAAATTCTTTTGAATTTTTTCAATAAAAATTATTGTGGGAATTTAATTTAATTCTAAATTCAAATTTTGGGTTCCTAAGTGGTTTCTTAAAGTTTGTAATTTTGGGAATTTAATTTAATTCTAAATTCAAATAGTGGTTTCCTAAAGTTTGTCAAATAGATTTATATTTATATCCTATTCAAGGTTTTAATAAATCTATTCAACTTTTGGCTTTATTTGATTAAACTATTCTAAATAGTTTAATAATATATATATATATATATTCCAACTATTTTGAATATTAGTCCACCTACTGTTCTTCTTCAAATTGTTTGGAAGGTTATCCTGTGCAACGGCTACTTTTCATTTGTTTGAAATTTTGTTTTGACCAACGGTTAATTCATAAATTCAAATAGTGAATAGTTGTGCACCTGTTTGACTTCGGTATTGCATCTGTTCGGGTGATCTTATTGCCCATAAATACCAACTTACTAGCAATGTGTTTGACACCCCGGAAAAATCAGTTTGAAATATTTCTTGCTGTCCAATTTGTAATCTTTGGTGCATTGGTGCATTATTCTTCATTTTAGTATTAGAATAAAATTCAGAGAGTTAGAACACAGGTTTGGTTCGCCGAATAAATTGTTTGGAGTACTACTACAATTTATGAAGATCATTGTATCCTGAGAAATAGACGCCACTCAACCGTAAATACCGTAGCGGGGCGAATCTGTCTTAAGGACAGAGTGTCACACACTCGACTTGGTCTTGAATTATTTATTCGGTTCTACGTAATAAATTCTGTAAGATTTATTTTATTTTGTTTGATTTAATTTCAGTTTATTTTATTTACATAGAAGATTGTTCCAACAATTTTAAGACAGATTCGAATTATTCTGTTTACAGAATTTTTCGTTTGTTTCCTTTTACTTCTTTTTAAAAAATTAATTTTCTGTGGATTTACAAAATAATATTCTGGTTGGAAAAACAAATAGTGATTATATGCTATTTGACAAATAGTAGTAATATACTGTCTATTTTCTTTGACAACTAGTAGTACGATACTGGTGTCATTAACAATTCAGAATATATTTTTGTAAAATTTTGCCAGAAAATTAATTTTGGTTTTTAGAAATTATTTTCTGTGTTTTCATTAATTAAAATTCTGTTTCAGTATTTTAATTATTGGAGTGTTACAAGAGATTTAAATTTCTGTGTGGAATTAATTTGATTAAATAAAATTTTATTTTATTTCCAAATTAATTGGAAAAATAAAAGTTATATTATTATTTCTTTTATTTTACAGAATTTAATTTCTTGTGTGGAATTAATTTGGTTAAATAAAATTTTATTTTATTTCCAAATTAATTAGAAAAAATAAAAGTTATATTTTTATTTCTTTTATTTTACAGAATTTAATTTCTTGTGTGGAATTAATTTGGTCTAATATAAAATTTTATTTTATTTCCAAATTAATTGAAAAATAAAAGTTATATTCTTATTTCTTTTATTTTACGGAATTTAATTTCTTGTGTGGTTTTAATTTGTTTAAATAAAATTTTATTTTATTTTCAAATTAATTGGAAATAAAAGTTACAATTTTTGTTTCTTTTATTTTTTACAGAATTTAAAATTCTGTGTTTTTTTGTTTTAATTTTCTGTGTAGTATTAAATTCTAATTATAATTGTGGTTTCTAATTTAGAATTTATGGCTACTAAAACTGGTCAAACTAATGTTCAAACCAGTACTGGTATGGTGATTGCCATTACGCCAACCTCTCCTTATGTTGGGACTGTGCCAATGAATTATGGTGAAAAACCAGAGAAGTTCTTTAGAACTGATCTTTGCAAAGGCAAAGGAAGATCAAGTAAGAAGGTTGCTAAAGCCAAAATGACCGAAATGGATAAAATTTCCAATGGTGTAGATGTCATAAATCTTTCTGCAGTTGTTTCTGAGGCAAATCTTATCGGAAATCCTAAAGAATGGTGGGTGGACACTAGTGCTACTCGCCATATTTGTGCCGACAAAAAGATGTTCACATCTTATTCTACAGTGGACAATGGTGAACAACTCTTTATGGGCAACTCCTCAACTTCCAAAGTTGAAGGACAAGAAAAGATTGTACTCAAAATGACATCTGGAAATGAACTCACTCTCAACAATGTGCTGCATGTACCGGACATTCGCAAGAATCTTGTTTCCGAATCTTTGTTGAGTAAGAATGGGTTTAGGCTAGTATTTGAGAGTGATAAATTTGTACTTACTAAGAATGGGATGTATGTAGGAAAAGGTTACATGTCTGATGGCCTTTTCAAGTTAAATGTAATGACCGTTGTACCCTCAGTTATTAATAATACTACATCTTCTTCTTACTTGCTTGAGTCTTCAAATTTATGGCATGGTAGACTAGGACATGTTAATTATGAATCTTTGTGTAGATTAATTAATATGGAATGTTTACCTAAATTTGACATTGATTCAAATCATAAATGTGAAATTTGTGTTGAGGCAAAATTATCTAAAACTCCTTTTCATTCAATTGAAAGAAGTACGGAACCACTTGAATTAATTTATAGTGACATTTGTGATTTTAAATCAATTTAAACTAGATGTGAGAAAAAGTATGTTATCACTTTTATAGATGACTATACTAGATATAGTTAAGTTTATTTAATTCGAACCAATTGGAAACTTTCATTCAATATAAGAATGAAGTTGAAAATCAAGAAACTTAGAAGTGATAGAGGTGGTGAATATGAATCACCTTTTGGTGAATTTTGTAAAGAACATGGAATAATTCATCAAACCACCGCTCCTTACTCACTTCAGCAGAATAAAATTGCTGAAAGGAAAAATAGGACTTTAAAAGAAATGATGAATGCCATGTTAATCAGTTCTGGATTACCTCAGAACTTGTGGGGGGAAGCAATACTTTCTGCTAATTATATTTTAAATAAAGTACCCCGAAAGAAAATAAATCAAACACCTTATGAATTGTGGCATGGAAGAATACCATCCTACAAATACTTAAAAGTGTGGGGGTGTTTGGCTAAAGTGGCTATTCCTAGTCCTAAAAAGACTAAGATAGGTCCTAAGACCATTGATTGCATTTTCATTGGTTATGCCAAGAATAGTAGTGCATATCGGTTTTTGATTCATAAATCAGAACATTCCGAAATGCATGTAAATACTATTATTGAATCTCGAAATGCATCTTTCTTTGAACATGTATTTCCTAATAAGACTGGACAAGAAACTAGTAATAATAAGAGATCATTTGATGCTATTACTAGTAATGATCAAGAACATGATCAAGAGCAAGAATTAGATCAAAATGAGGAAGAGGAACTTAGGCGTAGTAAACGTGCTAGAACCTCAAAATCTTTTGGTCCAGATTTTCTAACATATTTGTTAGAAAATGAGCCTTTAACTTTTAAAGAGGCTATGTCCAGTCCTGAAGCTCCTTTATAGAAAGAAGCTGTCAACAGTGAAGTTGAATCCATCTTGCAAAATCACACTTGGGAATTAGTGGACTTGCCACCAAGTTGTAAACCTCTTGGGTACAAGTGAATTTTCAAAAGAAAATTGAAAGCGGATGGATCAATAGACAAATACAAGGCTAGACTTGTAGTCAAAGGTTTTAGATAGAAAGAAGGTCTAGATTACTTTGACACGTACTCACCGGTTACTAGAATAATATCCATTAAAATGCTAATTGTCATTGCATCTCTATACAATCTAGAAATTCATCAAATGGATGTTAAAACCGCTTTCTTAAATGGTGAGTTAAATGAAGAAATTTACATGGAACAATCAGAAGGGTTTTCTGTTCTAGGAAAAGAAAAGGAAGTGTGTAAATTGGTTAAATCATTATATGGTTTAAAACAAGCGCCAAAGCAATGGCATGAGAAATTTGATAAGGCAGTGATGTCAAATGGATTTAAAATTAATGAGTGTGACAAATGTGTTTATATTAAAAACACAGATAAAGGTTATGTCATTGTATGTCTTTATGTAGATGATATGCTCATCATTGGTAGTAATAATGACATGATTAAAACTACCAAGAAAATGTTGAATAAACATTTTGACATGAAGGACATGGGCATTGCTGATGTAATTCTTGGTATGAAAATTACCAAAACATCAGAAGGATATACTTTGTCACAATCTCATTACATTGAGAAAACACTTGACAAATTCAGCAAAGATGATGATCATCTTGCTAGAACAGCTGTAGATGTTAATTTGTATCTTTCTAAGAATGTACAGGAAAGTATTTCTCAATTAGAGTATGCCCAAATTATTGGATACTTAATGTACTTGATGAACTGCACTCACCCAGATATAGCTTATGCAGTAAGTAAATTAAGTAGATATACAAGTAATCTGGGAGTAGAATACTAGAAAGCAATTATAAGGGTTTTAAGATATCTCCGATTTACTCGTAACATTGGGCTTCATTATACGAGATATCCAGTAGTACTTGAAGAATACTGTGATGCAAATTGGATATCGGATACTAGAGACTCGAAGTCAACCAGTGGGTATGTCTTTACTCTTGGTAGGGCGGCTGTATCTTGGAAATCTTCCAAACAGACTTGTATTGCTAGGTCTACTATGGAATCTGAATTCATAGCTTTAGACAAAGTAAGGGAAGAGGCAGAATGGCTTCGCCACTTCCTTGAAGATATTCCAATTTGGCCAAAACCGGTGCCTGCTATATGCATACATTGCGATAGTCAATCAACTATAGGTAGAGCACAGAGTCATATGTATAATGGTAAGTCACGACACATTCGTCGTCGACATAACACTGTGAGACAACTACTCTCTAAGGGAATTATTTCCATAGAATATGTTAAGTCTAAAGACAACATAGCAGATCCACTAACCAAAGGGTTAGCAAGAGAGTTAGTTGAGAATTCATCGACGGGAATGAGACTTAAGCCTATTAAATAAGAGTTACCACAACGGCAACCCAACCTAGTTGACTGGAGATCCTAAGATCTAGGTTCAAAGGGACAACCGAGTTGTGAATAACTCAGAAGGATCACTGGGGAGTCTAAACTTCTATCCATTTCTTTGATGAAATAGTGATGATTGCAGCGTTTTAGGTTAAGTAAAACTTTTAATGATTTTTAAATCTAGGTAAACCTAGTGGAGTATGGCAGGATACTGTTCATAAGAATCACCTATGTAAGTGTGAACTGGGCCGGTTCTGTGAGATTTGTGAAAGGCTACAATTCTCTAGAGCACTCATGAAGACCAGGTTGTTCAGGGCCAAAATGAACACAATAGTGAGAACTAAACTGTGTCTGGGGATATACTGTCTGGGGATATACTGTGTGTCTTGGTTTACACAAACGGCTGAACAGTTCAAGGCATCATGTTCACTGGTTAGCTAGTAAATCTGATAGTGTCTCACAAGGGAAGGTTCAAAGCCAAAAGCTACCTATCCTTTGCAGAATATTTCCAATTTCTGTACTCTCTGTAATTAGATCATGTTGTTGCATTTTCTCTCCGTCAAATTCCATTCATGCGGGGGATTGTTGGAAAAATGGTTTTATATAGGCATATTTTTTAGCCCAATTTGGGTGGACCCCAAACGTCTTTTGGGGTGGGTCCGAAGAGGTGAAGTGTTCCTTGCCGCGTGGCAAGTCACACGGTGAAGACGGAACGTCAAAACCATTTTGTGAGTGAATGGGAAGATGACGTCGTTTTCGGGTCTAACATTAATTTTTTAGATAAAATTCTTTTGAATTTTTTCAATAAAAATTATTGTGGGAATTTAATTTAATTCTAAATTCAAATTTTGGGTTCCTAAGTTGTTTCTTAAAGTTTGTAATTTTGGGAATTTAATTTAATTCTAAATTCAAATAGTGGTTTCCTAAAGTTTGTCAAATAGATTTATATTTATATCCTATTCAAGGTTTTAATAAATCTATTCAACTTTTGGCTTTATTTGATTAAACTATTCTAAATAGTTTAATAATATATATATATATATATATTCCAACTATTTTGAATATTAGTCCACCTACTGTTCTTCTTCAAATTGTTTGGAAGGTTATCCTGTGCAACGGCTACTTTTCATTTGTTTGAAATTTTGTTTTGACCAACGGTTAATTCATAAATTCAAATAGTGAATAGTTGTGCACCTGTTTGACTTCGGTATTGCATCTGTTCGGGTGATCTTATTGCCTATAAATACCAACTTACTAGCAATGTGTTTGACACCCTGGAAAAATCAATCTGAAATATTTCTTGATGTCCAGTTTGTAATCTTTGGTGCATTGGTGCATTATTCTTCATTTTAGTATTAGAATAAAATTCAGAGAGTTAGAACACAAGTTTGGTTCGCCGAATAAATTGTTTGGAGTACTACTACAATTTGCGAAGATCATTGTATCCTGGGAGATAGACGCCATTCAACCATAAGTACCGTAGCGGAGCGAATCTGTCTTAAGGACAGAGTGTCACACACTCGACTTGGTCTTGAATTATTTATTCGGTTCTACGTAATAAATTCTGTAAGATTTATTTTATTTTGTTTGATTTAATTTCAGTTTATTTTATTTACACAGAAGATTGTTTCAACAAAACCGACGATAAATAATCATTTTTTTGGCATTGTGACACATAAACTGTAATCTTTTCATCGATTTGTATAATCATTGGTATTATGTAGTTTATTCACTGATATTATATCGACATTGATTATATACAGATTTTTTAAAAAAGATACTTCAATATATATGAACTATTTGATATTTTTTATATATTATTTGATGATTTTTTGTATATTCTTTGTTACTATGCTTGTTATTTGAACAATCAATTTTTTGTTGCCATTAAACAATCGGAATAGTCTTTTTTTTCTTTTAATTTTGTTTTATGTTTTCATGTTACAGTGTGAATGTTCACATTGGTATGAATTTAATTTTTTTAAGACTATTTATATGTTAATTGTGAATCGTGAACATTCACATTGTATTTTGGTATGAATTTTAAATTTTTTTTTTTCTTCAAAAATTAATTGTATATTTGTTGTTTTTGTTACTATATTTGTTGGTTAAACAATCATTCGAAATAGGTGATTTTCGCTTTTTTCAATTTTGTCTTATTTTTTCACGTTGTAGTGTAAATGTTTACATTGATATGCGTTTTTTTTAAAAGGTAGTTATATGTTAATTGTAAATTGTGAATATTCACATTATATTTTTATATGAGTTTTATTTTTTCAAAAATTAGTTGTATGTTTGTTGTTTTTGTTACCATTGAACAATCGAAATAGTTGATTTTTACCTTTTTCTCAATTTTGTTTTATATTTTCATGTTCCATTGTAAATGTTTGAATGAGTTTATTTTTTTTAAGGTTATTTATGTTAGTTGTAAACTGTGAATATTCATATCGTATTTTGGTATGAATTTTATTTTTTCAAAGTTTAGTTGTATGTTTATTGTTTATTGTGAACATTCATATTGTACTTTAATATATGTTTTCTTTTTTTAAAAGTTAGTTATATGTTTGTTATTTATTATAAACATTCATATTGTAGTTTTTATTTTTGTTCAGATTTTTTATTCCGTTATTTTTATAATTTTCACATTATAAAAAAGTTGAAAATTCATAATTTGATATTTTCTCTGTGGAATGAGAGAGTGGTTTTCTCCGTAGAATGAGAGGGAGATTTTTTTTCCTATGAAATGAGGAACTATTGTTATTTTTTTTTATTGTGTATTAGTTTCAAAATGAAAACATTTGCAAAAATTAGAAAGGTGATTTAGTCATATTACATTAAACATGACCTAATAAAATACTCAAAAAAAAAAAAATGAGTTAGATGGAATAAAACACTTAGAAATATGATTTGTCAAAAAATGATCGAAAAATTTTTATTGGCTAATTTTTATTGAATCATTAAAAAAAATCTTATTATGTCTTAATTTAAATATTTCAACAGGAAAGTTTTGAAAAGAAAAATTAACCAATCAGTTTTAAAATTTAAATTCTTGTACCACTAAAATATAGGAATCAATTCATATCTTCCATAAAAAAAATTTCTTGTGTTTAATTTTTTTAAATAATTAAAAAATCTTTTATTCGCTAACTTTTATTAAATCATTTAAAAAGAAATCTTATTATGTTTTGATTTACATATTTCAAAAGGAAAGTTAATTAATCTATTTAAAATTTTAAATTTAGAAATATGAAAATGAAACTTAACTAATCAAAATAATTACAAGAATCCAACTCCAAACACTAGTACACAGTGGTATAAATCAAATAAGAAACTTTCATTAATTAAAATTAATATACAGAAAGATGACACATGCGATATACATTCATAAATCGTACATCCTGAATATACAACATGTGTTACAAGATGAAATAAGAAATGAAAGCTAAACAAATATTCATATGCCCTAATGGCTTACATCTTTCCAAAATCGTGCTTAGTTACAACAAAATGAGTCATCAGCTCAATACAAATAAAACCTTAGGCTTGAAAAGAAAGTAAGTACAAAATAAACAGAAATTGAGCCTTCTGCTCCACAATTCTCCCAAACTAAGTCCTTGGCCATATCATCAGCACCTGAAAGTGTTTTTCCTAAGTAGGGTGAGCCAAAACTCAATGGAAACAATCTAGCACAATATATGAATTTTAACAAAGATATAAGTATGATATATATATACAATGCACATGATAAAATCATTCGTATTCTTACAAGATTATAATATGTCAAGTTTCATATTTCAAACCATTTTATCTTAATTCATTTCATGACAATTCATTTCACCTCAATCCATGAGTCAAGTCCATTGTTATCCAGACAACCCAACTGAGGCTACAACTCAGTGGTTTTCTAACCAATACAATTATTACACACAAACACTTCAAATTTGCCATTTTACGAAAATTTCGTCCGCAGGAATCGGCACCCATGTATATACGCGCAGTTTTTGAGATTTTCACCCTAGACACATAGGCCAACTTAATTCAATGGAATTCATCCCCTTTCTTCTCCCAAACATGAAATGCATCCCATTTCTCCTCTCAAACATTGTACATATACAATGTATTAAAACACAGTCATATTCAATGATAACCGATAAAAGATTAGTTTCAATTCATCTAATCCTGATGCAATTTCTACAACAATTATAGCTATCCTCCACTAATAGCCCAAAACAGATATTTCTAAACAGATATACAATCTCCAAAACAGATAAATTACCCAAATTTCCATAGATGAGAGATAACAAGTATCCACTCCACCATTTATATAAACATCTATCCAATTTCACATTCCCAATACCAATTCTATTATTTGTACAAAATAATTATTTGAAACATTTTAGGGCAAAAATCCATTTTCTTCCAAAATCCAATTCATGTGTCAAAATCAACTAATTTAATACGACACATCCTCATATCTACACCCATAACCATTCTCAATACCTTTATTTGAAAAGCCCTCTTTTGATTTTAAACCAAAACCCTAAGTTTGTCTAAAATCCTCCAAATCCCAACATAATTTACACAATCAAGGAATAACTAAGTTAAAAATCATAAGAGGGCATAGAAAGTCTCTACCTCAAAGTTAGAAGACAAGCAAAGCAAGGAGAAAACTTCAAAGACGCCGAAACTAACTTTTGTTCAGATCAAAATGAAACTCTTGAGATGCTCTACTTTTTCCCCAAAGACATTAGGGTTAAGAAACCAACGAATCCAGGTGAAAATGTAGAGAGAATGTGAGTCTAGAGAGAGAAGCTCAAGATCTTGGGTTTTGAAATGTTTTAGAGAGAGAAAGAGATGAAAAAGTGATGTAAAATGTGGCAGTTACGAACTGATATACACACAGCCCGCTCAAGTACAAGAAGTGACGCTCGAGCTTCAGACACAACAAATTGTTCCGCTTGAGCGCAAGAAGTGACACTCGAACGTAGAATACACACTCCCTATAATTTTGCAGACAACAGACCAACGCTCAAACTCAAGAAAGGCCGCAAAAATACTGAAGTGACACTCGAGAAGTGACACTAAAATGACAACAGACCAACGCTCAAACTCAAGAAAGGCCGCAAACTCAAGAAGTGACACTCGAGCGTAGAATATACTCTCCTAGTAATTTTGAAGACCTGCAAAAATACTGAGAGTTCACAAAGCCCACTCGAGCACAAAAAGTGTCGCTCAAGCGGAGGAGCAAAATTCTGAACAACAACAGTTTGGAAAACTAACCAACATGTCCCAAATGCAACCACAACTATCAAATTTAAGAAGGTACAAGGGAAGCAAGAGGTAAACAACAATATAAAACCATGAAACCCGAGTCCGGGATACAACAAGGGTTCGGTTAAAATCGGAATCGCTATAACTTTCCCCCTTAAAGAATTTTGTCCCCGAAATTTCAAATCAAGTTTTACAATTATGTTTAAACCAAACACAGTAACGATAGTTAATGAATTCCAATACCATGACCCATTCTCCGGTCATCCATTCTCATCAACTTGATACACAAGTTCAACTTGAAAGTATAATCCACATTTTCCCAAAACATTTACAATGTATACATTAAATTCATGTTTCCAAAACATACACAACATATACAATGTTCCCATATATCCAAAACATATATAATATTTGATTAACATAACAACAATACAATACATGTTCAAACATTAACAAACAAGTCCGGATACTTCTCACGGACTTCCAACTCACATTCCCTAGTTGCTTCCTTAACCCCGTGACGTTTCCACAATACTTTAACCAAGGGAATTGTCTTGCCTCACAAGACTTGGTCCCGCGTATCCAAGACTCTCACAGGTCTCTCCACATACGAGGCATCCTCATGTACCTCTAAGTCGGTCCAATCCAACATGTGTGATGGATCCGGCTCATACTTCCAAAGCATGCTAATATGAAACACATCATAAACCTCAGAAAGTGTGGCGACAAGGCCAAACGATAAGCTACCTCTCCAATCCATTCAAGGATCTCAAAAGGCCCAATGAATTGAGGGGACAACTTCCCACTCTTCCCAAACCTCATCAAACCTCTCCTAGGTGATATCTTCAAGAATACATGGTCTCCTACCTTAAAAGACAAAAGTCCCCTCCTACAGTCGGCATAATTTTTGTGGCGGTTCTAGGCCGTAACCAACCTCTTATGAATAAATGTAACTTTCTCTATCGTTTCCCAAACTAACTCTGTACCCAACATAGGTGTATCACCCACCTTGGCCCAACACACAGGGGATCTACATGGTCGACCATACAAGGCCTCAAATGGTGCCATGCCAATACTCTATTAGAAATTGTTATTATAGGCAAACTTCACTAAGGGCAAGAGCCTTTTCCATGAACCCTTAAAGTCAAGGACACAATTCCGAAGCATATCCTTTAAAATCTGAATGGTGTACTCTGACTGCCCATCAGTCTGAGGATGATACGCAATGCTAAAGGTCAATCTCGTAGGCTCTGCCACAACCGAGCCGTGAAACGCAGATCTCTATTTGAAACAATCGTCACAAGGACTCCGTGCATCCTCACTATGTCCCTAATGTAAAGATCAGTAAGGTAATCTACCGAGTCACTCACGCACATAGGTATAAAGTGCGCTAGCTTAGTTAATCGGTCAACTACCATCCAAATAGCATCACTACCCTGTTGAGTCCTCGGAAGGCCCACAACAAAATCCATTGTAAGATGCTATAGGCAAGAGTTGTAACAAACTCGTTGACCTCTGATGTTCAACCTTCACTTGTTGATAAGTAAGGCATCTTGATACAAACACAGCCATATCTTTCTTCATTCCCTTCCACCAAAACTAGCAACAAAAGTCGTGATACATCTTTGTGCCTCCCGGATGCACCGTAAGGTGTGCATGGTGAAACTCTTGGAGTACTTTCTCTCGGCAAGACTCCAATATCAAAAGACGATCATGGTATCTCACACTTAAGTTGGGATATACATTCAAGCCTTTCTTCACCTTCTCACTAGAGATCTTCTCTCGGAGGGATTCTACTTCAAGGTCACTTTTTTGCTCTTCTATCACTCGATTCACAAGTGTAAGTTGTACAGACTACCGAAAACAAGTCTACAGATTCAACAGACTCACCAAGATGCAAATCAAACTCACTAAGAGCACCCAACATCTACCATTCCCGACACTAGTTACCCTACCGATGGATTTCCTACTTAAAGCATCGGCCACGACATTGGCCTTCCCTGGGTGATAATGTAACTCAAAGTCATAATCTTCTATGAACTCCATCTACCTCCTCTACCTCAGATTCAAGTCTTTCTGTGTAAACAGATATTTCAGACTCTTGTGATCAAAAAACACCTCAAACTTCTCACCATACAGATAATGCCTCCAAATTTTCAGGGCATAAATCACTACTACTAACTCTAGGTCATGAGTAGGGTAGTTCCTCTCATGTGTTTTCAACTGCCGCGAGCCATAATCTAGTACCTTCCCCTCTTGTATCAAAATACAACCCAAACCTTCCCGTGAGGCATCACAATACACTGAATAACCCAAACCCTTCTCTGGAATAATCAATACTGGAGCCGTGGTAAGTCTAACCTTAAGCTCTTGGAATGATTTCTCACAGGTCTCACTCCACACAAACTTAGCTTCTTTTATCATCAATTTAGTCAATGGTGAGGCAAATCTAGAGAAATCCTTCACAAAACGACGGTAATACCCGGCCAACCCCAAGAAACTACGGATCTCAAAAGCATTCTTAAGTTGTTCCCAATCTTGCACTACCTTTATCTTGGATAAATCTACAGTCACCCCTTCCCCAGATACCACATGGCTTAAGAACTTAACTTTCCTTAGCCAAAATTCACATTTCCCAAACTTAGCATACAGTTTATAGGTTCTAATCAACTCAAGCACCACTTGCAAGTGTTCCTTATGCTCTTCCTCAAAGGGTGAGTAAATTAGGATGTCGTCCACAAAGACGACCACGAAACAGTCTAGGAACTCACGAAAAATTCGATTCATCAAATCCATAAATATAGCTGGTGCATTGGTTGGCCCAAAGGGTATCACTAGAAACTCATAATGGCCAAACCGCGTACGAAAAGTCGTCTTCAGGATATCCTCTTCCCTTACTCTCAACTGGTGATAACCCGATCTCAGGTCTATCTTAAAAAAGCAACAAGACCCCTTTAACTGATCAAACAAATCATCTATGCGAGGCATTCAGCACCTGTTCTTAACAGTTACCCGGTTCAACTTTCGGCAATCTATACAAAGTCGCAATACACCATCTTTCTTTTTGGCAAAAAAAGTCGGTGCTCCCCAGGGCGAAGTACTAGGATGAATAAAACCCTTATCTAACAATTCTTGGAGTTGAATCTTCAACTCACTCAACTCAGCGAGCGCAAATCTATACGGTGCCATAGAAATTGATGTCGTGCCATGCACTAAATCAATAGAGAACTCGATCTCTCGATGAGGTGGTAAACTAGTAAGATCCTCCAAAAAAACATTCGGGTATTCACAAACTATCCTTGGCAACTCAACTCGAACTCCGTCACACTCAGTACTCAAGAAGTTGGCAAGAAGACAACTACGCCCAATCTGTCCACGCAAATCATACACCAGTGATAAAACTCTATCAACCCAGTCTCCCAATAAATAAAAACAATCACCGCTCAGAGTACATGCAGTAACCCTCTAACAGTAGCAATCTATAACAGCCTAATATAATGACAACCAGTCCATACCTAAAATAATGTCAAAACTAGACATATTAATCAACACAAATGCAAAAAGAAGTCAGTGACTGGTAACCTCTATGTCACAACCCTCGACACCCTTGCTTGAAAATAACCTCATCACCAATAAGTGATTCTACACAGATAGGAGATGCTAACTGAGCCAACCCTAACCTCAAAACCGATGCAAATGCAAATGAAATAAATAAATGGGATGCACCCGTATCAATTAACACATTAGCAACTGAATTGCAAAACAAGAAGATACCTCTCACTACCGAAGGCGCTGGTACTAAATCTAGCGCGGTAACAGTGTACACACGCCCTGTAGGTCTCTACTCAACCTGCTCACCCCTCAGAGCATAAGCCTAATGCACTTACTGAGCCGAAGAGGCTCCCTGATTGGCCCTTGAGGCCGGTGCTGACTGTGCAGACTGGTGGCTTTGTGTCTATCTTGAACTAGATGTACCGGGTGTACCACCCAACTGAAGGCAAAATCTCTTTATGTGCCCTACCTATCCATACTGATAACAAGTGAGCGGCAGCCCTCTCTCCTAACTTTGGCTTTAAGAACGAGCTGAATACGATGCAAACCGTTGCCCTCCTCATCTTTGTAGGCAAACCAGAGACTTATGGCCCAACTGGCCATACTTGTAACAAGTGACATCTCCTTAACCACCTCTCCTAGAACCCGAACTCAACACTGGAAAAGTGGATCTCAATTGTGCTCCTTGGGACAGCTGTAGGTTAGAACCCTTTTGCCTCTTACTGTCCTCCTGAATATCCTAATTCCTCATAGAGTCCCTCATCATCTCCTCCTCTATCTGCATCACGGTCTCAAGATGAGCCGCTACCTCCACAAGGAGTCCATAATCTCTAATCATCGACCTGGCCACTTTGAACATTAGCCCGGTCCTCAACCTCTTCTCAAACTCTAAACAACGGTGTTCCTCAATCGCCACGAGTTCTCGTGCAAACCTCGATAAGCTAGTAAATGTGGCCTCAAACTCGGCTACTGGAGTACTCAACAGCTTGAGCTTGGAGAATTGGTCTCTCAACTTCTTCTAACCATGGGAGGTAGAAACTTGTCCTGGAAGGCGCTAACAAAGGCCTCCCAAGTCACCCCAATGCGCTCACGCCATTTCTACCATCGACCAAGATCTCCTTCATCTGGAACGATGCCAAGGTCACTCGTAACTGGTCGTCTTTGATGCCAAGCATCTCGAATGTTTTCACTATCTGCTCTAACCACTCATCTGCCTTCAATGGCTTCTTGGGATCACCCACAAACTCATTTCGATTCGACCGGAAAAACTCTTGCTTCAAGAAAGACAACCCTTTCTCGGCTAGTTGGGCCTGGACTTGATTCTCAGCTCTGAGAATGTCATGACCCGCTCCCCGTATCCAAGGGTTAATCATCGTGATGGCCAATAACTAAAGTTACCTCCGGCCAATTCTTAAACAAATTACTAAACGCGAGCGGAAAAAAATATTTAAGTGAGGATACCAAAATAATCATTGGAGCTTCTATTTTTTATAACAAAATTTATTGACCAAAAATGCCGATATTTACATATGAAGAATAGAATTATAAATACTATAAAAGTGTTGTGTGTGTCTATTTCGCAGCCCCACATCTAAGACTCTCCAAAAGCTATTTCTGAATTGCATTTTTTTCCTAAAAATTGGTAAACAGCAAGTGAGAAATATTATAGTAAGAGCATAAGGGCATAAAATTCACCATGGATAATTATTGGCTAAACAAAACTTGATATTAAAATACAAAGTATATAATACAGAGATCATTTGACATATAATACAGAAATCATATAAACAAAATAATCATAACTACGGTACAAAACGAAACAGAATAGATGTATGGACTCAAGAGGTGGCTCGTACGAACTTTAGAGGTGGCTCCCACCATAGTGTAGCACTTAGCTCCGTATAGCACTTTGCTCCACACCAGAAATCATTACTACGGTACAAAACAAAATAGATGTATGGACTCAAGAGGTGGCTCGTACGAACTCTAAAGGTGACTCCCATAATAGTGTAGCACTTAGCTCCATACAGTACTTTGCTCCACACCAGAAATCAGAGTGTCAGTGGATCCATGACAGACAGCGGATCACAAAGTGACTAATCAAAGGACCAATGGTTATTTAAGTCCCTCAAAGCATGGGACCTCCGTGGTGGTACTTATAAAATAGTTGCTCACAATATATATAATAAACAATTATATCCATAGGTTTTCCTTATTATATAAAATAAAGTTCATAAATTAAAATTGTTAATATAATTTATAAAACATAATTTACATAAAATAAACTATGGTAACTCAAAACATACGTAAAACATATAATGGTAACTCAATGTATAATATAACTCACCTTAATATTAATCCCTCGCTATTACTTCTTCGTTTATCGAAATTTCCCCTTTTTATGGATAGACTACACCTCTTTTTTGCTCCATACATTTACCCAAAGCACATTTTTATAGGTGCTTTCCAGGCACCATTTCCTTTCCCCCCAACGAACCACGTGGTATCACCACATGGCCCTTCTTGCTTGCATGCCATTCTTATCCATAAGGATAAGCATTTTTTTTTTTTTTCTTTTACTTATCTACAACAATTAGATTAACTCTAATTAATAAAATAATAACTCCTAATCATAAAATTAATTATTTAATTTTATTATTACTACCAATATTATTATTATTGTTTTTATTATCATAATTGATTATGATGTTAATTAAATATTTAGAGTGTCACATTTTATTTTACTCTTACGGAATATTTAATTAAACATTTAGGGTTTTTCTAATTTATACTTAAATAATACTATTATAAAATTTAGGGACAACTTAAATTTTTGGGTTGTTACAAAGAATGTCCGTAGAATCCCGTAATGCTCTAGCCATTTCGCGGGCTAAGGCGCCCATGGCCTATTGACCTGCTGGTTCGGCCACATTGGCCTGACCAACCCCTTTCTCTTGCACCGAAATTTCATCCGGTAAAGTCACCTCATGCCTCCTAGGCTGTAACAACCCCGACCCATGATTAACGTTAATCCATGATTTAATATGTCTAATAAGTTATTGAGATCAAATCTTGAATTAATTGCATGTGTGATACATTATTTGTACTTTTATATATCTCTCGTAGGAAGATCTATTCATGTTTTTGTTTCGGTTTGCGAATTGAAAGCCTTATCGGCATCCGATTCAAAAATTGACTTGATTTATGTGTTATTTGAGATTTATAGAATTTTGTGGTAGGTTTAATTGAAATTCGATTTGGAACGATTAAATTAGAATAAATTAATGCCCAATTGATTAATTAATCAACAAAATTAGGCCATTAGCCAAGCCTATATAAGGCTACCTCAACACCTCATATACACTTTTTTTACTCCCATTTCCTCTTGATTGAGTTCAAACGTGTAGAGAGTGAGAGAGAGAGACTAAGAGGAGAGTGGCTTCAACATAGGAGTTGATTGAGAATTTGGAGTTTTGGCTAGGAATTGCAACCAAATAACTCTAGAGAGACCATAGTTGGGCATCTAAGGTAAGAAATCTAACTCTTAGTTGTGTAATTGAGTTAGTTTTTGTAAGAATTCAAGTAAAGGAGGTGGACTAACATGAGAATGAGCTAGAATTAAAGAATTATAGCTCATATCATACATGCATGTGCATATCATGAGGTTTTGAAGTTGTTTTTACAAAAATTCTCATATGCATGTTCATATCTTAGTTTTGTTCAAAGAATTCAAGTTGTTTTTGAGCTTAATGACTCATTTGATCATGTTTTGAAAGGTTGGAATTCATGACATTATATGCAAGTTATGTTATCTAAGTTTCAAGTTTTGTTTACTACAATTGGCATAGCTTTTGGGCTTGATTTTGCAAAATGGTTTGTAATTCATCATAAACTATGAGTTTCTCAATGTTTTACTAAGTTTTGGTCCAAAAGGATGTGTTTTGAAGATTTGAAATTGAGTTTTGAGTTTGGGAGCAAATCTGGAAATTTCAGAATTCTGCTCCTACGCTCGAGCGAAGGAATCTACGCTTGAGCGAAGGAATCTAGACTCAAGTGACCACTCTGAGTGTGTGTACTTCCCGCTCGAGCGACTAGAAGTTCGCTCGAGCGTGAAATGCATGCTCCCAGAAGTTCTTTTGTTTTGCAGGCCGCTCGAGCAACAAAAGTTACGCTCAAGCGATGGCATGTCGAGCAAAAAAATCATGCAACCAACACTTTTGCAAAAGTTTACAAACTGCTCGAGCGATAGATCTTGCGCTCGAACGACCACTCACATTTTGCATGTCTGCTCGAGCGTAGGAAGTTGCGCTCAAATGAGGACCCTGTTTTCAGCAAGTTTTGTTAAGCGTTTTCAAGTACATTTTTGCATCCTCATTTCATCCTAGGCATTCCTAGGCCATGATTAAGGCACAATAATGAGGATAAAAGTAGAGACACACCAAGATAAGAAAGAACAAAGTAAATGCTTTCAGGTGTGTAATTCAGTATGTATTCATTTTGTACCTGTGTAGGTCACGCGCTGCAAGATATCTGAATTGCCTACTATATTCGTCTGTTTGGAGCCATCTATTATTTATGAGTAATAACTCTGTAAAGTTATGTTAGACTTGATTATTTTCTGATGATACGACATGATTAGTTTTTCAAAATGTTATGTTTTGTGTGAATGAATGATCATCCAAGTTTCTTAAATATACTCGTGGCATCTATAGCATCATGTGATATTCTATGTCCCTTTATAGGTCATCAAGTCCTTTTATGGGTCATCAGAATGCCTTTGCGGCCATCACATTATGGGTCATCGAAAACGTCTCTGTGCACACGAGTCATCGGAATGCCTTATGGTTGTCCCTTTATGGGTCATCAGAATGCCTTCACGGTTGTCCCTTTATGGGTCATCAGATTTGTTAATGCTAATGGATGTGCCACGTACTATGATGTGAAATCTATGAACTTTGAAAATGAAAATGATCATGTATATGAATCTATTTCTGATTTGAAATCTGAATATACATAAGATTCTGAGTTTTAACTCTATGACGGACATCATTCATTAAAACCCCTTCATTTTGTTATTATTCACTGGGCTCTTGCTCACTATTTATATTTTATATGTAGGTGACCAGGCACGCAACCAAGCTTAAGATGATGCTTGAAGAGTTTTGTGTTTGTCAGCCACCCTTTGTGCCTCCCGAAGAGGTTCCGGATCATGTCAAGTCCCGTGGTCATGTTTTTGTATTTAAGACTTTGGTTCTTTTATTGATTATGGACAAATTTTTGTTTATATGTATAGTACATGGAGTGACGTGTATCAACTGTATCTTTTGACGTCACACGTATCTTTATTAAAGTTTAAGAATATTTGTCTCATATATATCTTCACAGCTCAATGGACTATGTATATTTATGTTTATTGCTTCCGCAGCCCCTAATTTCATGTTATTTTGTTAAGAGGCCTTCGACAATCCAAGGGTTACTGGCTGGTTACGACGCTAAACCTATAGGGACAGGTTTGGGTCGTGACATAGGCCTACCACGCCTACCACCACCACGTCTACGTCCACGTTCTGACATCCTAATGAAGGTAACAAAATAGATTAACACATTTACAAATATGTCGAAGCTAACTCACTCGTGTCCTAAAGCATTGGACAACAGTATTTCATTCCACATAAACACATATTAATTTCATTTCTAGATAATGACTGTCCCGCGGCATTGTCAGAGTTCCAATTAAAAACAACAGTGATCAAGTGCTCTTCTAATAGAACTTCTAGAAACCCATAGACTCAGTCAACATCCTAGAAACTAAATCTCATACCCATATAACCACATAAGCATGTTATCATATAAGCACATCATACATACCAAAGTCCCCATCAAGCGAGACAAACCCATTATGGTAATAATTAATTTCCATGTACCCAAAGTATTCAAACCCGGTACACTCTGATACCAAGTTGTAACACTCCCAAAATAATTACAAGAATCCAACTCCAGACACTAGTACATAGTGGTATAAACCGATGGCCAAATAGTTATCTCTAATATATTAATTAAAAGATAACAACATGGACCTACAATCCAACATAATACTATAAATTGGAATCTCCCATAATTCCCAACATTTAAAAATAAATCATATTCCACATTTTATCAAATATGAACAACTACACTAGTTTTCATATTACAATCACGTCCGGTAACCTCTCAAGGTCCATTTCTAACCGTGTCGGTTTTATTCCAATAAATACATTAAGTAAAATAATACCGTCAATGCCCAAGAAAATATCATTTTCTTTCCAAACTCATTCTCCAAGCATTATTCAACTATGACATCCTATTTTGATCGAAAGCCCCAAAAGTTAAACGTAATTCCTTTATTTTCTTTAAAAATGCTCTTTTGGCCAATGCTCTTTTGGCCACAAACTGATAAAAATTTCAAAACTAATCGAATCAAAGTCCGTTTTTGTTCAAATTAAAAATATAACTCTTTCATAACCTTACAAACATATTTCAAGTTTACACTTTCGCAATTTGGGCATCAACTTTTTATTTTTCTCAAAATTTCTCTTTTAAGCAAATAAAACACAAATTTTCCAAAAATTATAATTAAATTATATACAACTCTAAACTCCATATAATCAAGTAAAAGTGCATAAATAAGTGTAGGAAAAATCTCTACTTAACAATTTATACAATATTCCTCAATATCAATTTATTTTTCTCAAAAATAAATTTCAAAACTCAAGGATGAAATAAATATTTCAACCTTAATTTCTCAAAATAAATTATCTAACCATAATATGATGTAGATATAATCCATACAACTATTAAATTCTATTTTCGGATTTCTTTTACAAAATTAACAACACAAAATGATTTTTTTAAAATCAATCTCAAAATACCAACATTCTCAACATTTCAACATAATTTTTCTTCCAAAAATTATCAAACAAAAATATGAAAATATATCTATATGCAATACTTCTTATAATGATATATTTTCTCAAAATAATCCTACCATAACTTTAATATAAAAATATGAAGAAAGTCCCTACCTCAAATATGAAGAAAAACAAATTTGAAAATGCAACCATCACTCGGTCATGAATCCGAGAACACCATTGCGAAGATTACGACGAGCTCTACAACTTTCATTTACAACACTTTTACAAAATCTCACTCTAAACACTCCCACTCTAAGCTTAAAGCTTATGTCAACAATGGAGGAAAATATAAGAGAGAGAGAGATACACGTTTGGGAGAGACCAAGAGAGTAGAGCTCTCTGCTCAATTCAACCAAGAAAAAAAATCAAATGATGAAAAGGAAAGGAAGGGGCAAAAGAGACGGGAGTGGGGAACAACCCCATGTGGGTTTGGTGGCTTTCCAAAAAGAAAATGATTTCCAAAAAAAAATATTATAATTTTTTTTAATAATATTTTCACATTTTATAATATAATTTATAAAATGACATAAATTTTCTCATCACAAAATATGATAGTTTTGTATACCACAAAATATAATATTTTGTTTATTTCACAATACATACATGTTTCATTCTTTATAAAATATATAATTTTTCACCGTATGGTACACACCATAAATTTAACTTTTAAATATTTATTATAACCCTATATAATAAATGATAACAACTCCCAAGATGGTTACTACCAATCATATAATTAAAAATGACCAAATAATTAAACATGAATCATAAACAAATTCAAATTAAATTGAATCTAAATCATGGGTCTCATCCATAAATGAAACATGGTCCAATTATATACTAAAATAGACTCAACTAATTTATCTCAAATCATGGTCTAAACATTAAAAATTAAATAACAAATTTCTGCTATAATTTAAACTGAACACGAATCAGTCCGTGAATTTTCATAAAATAAATACTCATCAATAAATTGTGAAATTTTTACCCAACGTGTTAGACTCGTATGTGAACAACATACAAAAATTTCATAATTTTTTGAGATCGGTAACTATTTTTAAAAAATACAAAATCGAACTGTTTTCGCACAGAATTTACACAGCACTCAAATTCGAAAATTTTCTCAATTAAATTATGCACTGGCTATTTAAAAAAAAAAAATTCTGGGTCATTACAAAAAGTTTATCTTCTTCAGACATGTTCTTAATGTCAAGCATTAGCAAACTGAATTCTTTCACATATTCCCTCACTGATCTAGAATGCTTTAACCGTTTCAAGGCGTCTCTTGCAACCCAAGATGTGTTACAAAGAAGGAACTGTTCTTTCATTTCCTTCTTAAGAGTCTCCCATGTTAAGATCTCTGGTTGAACATCATCCCCGACACGTGTACGCTACCAAAGTTTAGCATCACCAGTAAGGTACATGCTTGTGATGGTACATTTCTCCCTTTCTTGCACATGAGCAGCCTTAAAGTACTGCTCTATGTCCTACAGAAAATTCTCAAGTTCCTTGGCACTCCGATTACCCCCAAAAGCCTTAGGGTCAGGAACTTTGATTTTTGAAGGAGTCTCACCATAATTCGTATACCCATAGACAACCTTTTTTACAATAGTGAGTTCGTCAGTAACTTCCTGCAATTTGTCATTCCAAGCATCCGAAATGGCAAGCATATCAGTTATCACATCCTTGAACCGATCTGCTGTCAAGGTTTCAAGGGCAAGAAACCCAGAAGCCACAGCATCCAATCGATCCATTAGCGAGTGATTCTCATCAGTAGGTTCACCCACGAGATTCTCCAATAGTGTCACTTTTTCCTTCAAGGCATCCATGCCAAACATCATTAGAGCACAACCTGGCTCTGATACCAATTGTTAGAGGGTCAATTTTCAAATTAAATTTTCAGCTTGTAATGGCACTAAGTTACGGCACTTAGTCTCAGCCAATTATCAATACCCACTCATATAATGAGTTAGAACAAGTAAGAGAAAAGGCAACACAAAATTACAAGAAAATTCCAACCTTTATTATTGCACCAACAATACAAAAGAATACCTATGGAAACTCTTACAATTACTTGGTCCTTTCGAGTACCATGGCCATGCCTTATATAGACTTATAATCAATTACAACAATATAACTTGCAATAAAAGGAAAGCATGCCAGGTGGCATGTCAGTTGACACCCCCAATTGCCTAAGGACTTAGGAACAAATCTGGGACTAACTGCTAATAACTGCTCCTGTCTTCCAACATTGGTTCCAAATTTCCAGGCTTGTTTTGTCTTTGCCCCAACAAAAGTAATTGTTGCAAATAGACATACATAACTATTGATAACTACCATGTTGTCTGGCCCATCAAGCCAGCCTCGAATTTGGTTGTCTTGGCCACCAAACCAAGTCTTGCCCACTGATTGTCTTCAACCTCTAAGTATACTACAGCTCACATTCAAGTCATATTAATGCCTTGCATCTATGCAAATGCTACCCATACTTTGGCCAAGGGTTGTGTGCTACTGCCCGAGCACTTTGTCATCTTTTCACCTTGTTGTTTTGGCATGCCACCATCATGCCGTGGCCTTGGTTGGACATGGGCACGAGGTGTTGCCAATGCCAACCATGCAGCCTTCAATTAGAAGGTGCTAACACCTATCCACAACACATTTCCCTTATTGCAAATGGGCCCAATAGCATGGTTCAGTCCACAACTGTGGGCTGGGCTGTGTTGTTAGGCCTATAAGGTCCATCATGAGTCTCATTTCAATAATTCGAATCGTTCAATATGTAGATCTTATCGAGTATTTCATTCCTATAAAAAATCATATTGATTGAATATCGATAGCCCATTGATCAAAACACATTTTTTTTAACAATTTATTTTTAAAATCATATTTATCGTAGACAAAAGTATGATATGATCAACGGGCTATCGTTATCTGATCAACGTAATTTTTTTTTTTACAAGAATGAAATACTTGACAAGCTCTACATATTGAACAATTCAGATCGTTGAAATGAGACCCGTAATAGGCCTTACAAACCTAACAGTACGATTCAATCCACAAAATAAATTGGAAAGAAATCATTCCCTTCCAAATATACGGGTTAGGAAAGAATAATAATGAGAGAAGAAAATGAAGAGAAGAAGACGGAGAGAGTTAGGAATTGGTCACGGCAATTGTCGACACCGACACGCAGGGAGAGTTACAAATTTATCAATGCCATTAAATGTTAAAACCTTTTGCCGCGCAAATAGTACATGAGTTTTGTTAACAAGGGTTCTAAAGACACTTGCTAAGGATATATTAAATGAATTTAACCATTCTCACGGAAATTCAAAATGTTATAAATGCTATATTGGCCCTGTTTGGTAGAGCTGTGGGAAGCTGCTTATAGCTTATGCCCAAACAGCTTATAACTTATAACTTTCAGCTTAAGCTGATTTCTAGCTTATTCTCAAAGCATATCCAGCCCAGCTCACAGAATAAGCTGGTTTTCAGCTTCTACAAAGCTATAAGTTATAAGCATAAGCTAACCCAAACATATCAAAACAGCTTAAATTAAGCTGAAAGCTGAAATTAAGCCCTGACAAACAGGGCCATTATTAGAAATCAAATTACCTTTCTTTAATTGCCTCTATTTTAATACATTTTTCATAATAGAATGTTTTTAAAATATTTTTTTAATCATAAAAGTGAATGCCCTTAATTTTTGTAAATGACATTTCAAGGTTTTTTTTTTTTACTTTTTAAATTTCAATCATAGTTCAATTATATGGTGTAAGAAAAATAAATCTAAAATGTATAAAAAAAATGTGAAAAAAAAATTCCATAAATTAATCAACAGAGGTATTTTATTTTAAATGACATTTGATGATTTGTTTTAAAATTTAAAAATCCCTTTATTTTAAATTGTAAATAAATTATATGATGTAAGAATCTAAAAATAATAACAAATATAAAAAGATAAAAAGAACTTAAATTTTTTTTAAAAAGTCATGAAATGTCATTTAAAAATAATGAACGTTTACTTTTATAATAAAAATATATATATTCCACGAAGTATATAAAAAAAAAAATTAAAATAGAGGCAACTAAAAAAAGGATAATTTGGTCTATAAGAATATAGCAGTTATGACTTTTTCAATTTTCTATGATAGTGGAGTTAGTTAATTTGATTTAATGCACCCTTAACAAATGTCATAAGGGCACTTGTTAACAAAATCAATAATATATTATTTTATTTTCTCCATAACATGAGACAATCCCTAGTTATTATCTAAAGTGATTTCTAGTTCTTAATTTTTGAAATAGTTTTGAATAAAATTTCAAGTAAAAATTTCGTTTAATATGAAGCTCTCGTATGCCGAACTCAATCATGAAAAAAAAGTAAAATTTGATATGAAGTTCTCATGTAGAAATTTAAAATATATATATATATATTATATAATTATTTTTAACCATTGAGAAATTATTTGTTAGCTTTCTAATTGTAACTAGCTCCTCGGAGATGAAGCACAACGCCTAATGTAAAATGTCTAACAAGCACAATATAGAATGGTTGTTGAAATTGCTTTTACAACATTGATGCATTTTACTTATTAAAAGTATGTAAAAAGTATAATCCTTATTTTACTTGATCACAGTTAACATGTATTTTAATAATATTCTTTATAGTTAGCCACGTAGGCATTTAAAGAGAGAATAATATAATTCATTAATTTTTTTGTTGATTGAGTGTCTAGGTCAACTTATGTGCATCTCAACTAATTTCGAAATCCACACAAAGTACTCCCTCCACGTGGATTGGGCAAATCTCTTGAGTAGTAGGAGTTAAACCTAAGACTTGAATAGAGTATACCTTCAAGCCTTAAGCTGCATTCACTAGACCAACAACCCCTTGAAGTTGTATTTCCTTAATCTCTATAGACTCTTTAATTGTAGCTAGCACCCTTGCAAATAATGCCCAATGTATTAGCTAGTATGTTAGAGCATCTCCAATGGAGCTGTCAATGCAGCTGCCAAAGCTATAATTTGGCAAGAGTGACAAAAAAAGGTTCTCCAATGGCCTACTATTCTTCTTGCAAAGATAGCAAATGTCATTTCTGTTCTCAAATTTGGTAGGTTGAAAGCAGGTGCCAAACATGCCACATCAGCAAATGTCAACAGATTTTTGGTAGCAAATTCAGTAGAAAAAACAGAATTCATTCAGTAGAAAACCTCCCAAATTTTAGAATCACAAATTTCAGAAATAGCAGAAAAAATTTAGAACAAATCACACAAATTTCATAATCAATTTAGAACAAATCAAATCCAAAAAATTAGTGAACAATCAATTTCATAGATTTCAGAATCAATTTCAAAATTTGAGAATCAATATCAAAATTTCAGAGTCACACAAATTTTAATTTCAAAATCAATTTCAGAATCACACAAATTTTAGAATCAATTTCAAAAATTTATATAAATTTCATAAACGAATTTAAATGATAAATACCTAGATCGACCTCTAGGGCTTCTTTTTCATCGACTTATAGGGCTCGTTCCTAGACCAATCGAGCTTCATTGAAATCCAAACAGTGGTGTTCAGCCAAACACTAGAGTTCCATTGAAATAAAGAGAGACAAAGAGAGAGAGAAGACTGGTTTTAGAGATTAGAGATCAATGAATGGTTTGAAGAGAGAGAGAGAGAGAGAGAGAGAGATGCTCTTGAGATCAAAGACAGACAGACAGAGAAAGAAAGGAAGAGAGAGAACATATCATCTCAGCCAACTGGTTTGAGGACAGAGAGAAAGAAGACTGGTTTTGGAGATCAGTGATCAGTTTAGAGAGAGAGAGAGATGCTCTTGAGATCAAAGACAGAGACAGAGAAGACACCACCTCAGTTGACTAGTTTGAGGACAGAGAGAAAGTATACTGGTTTTAGAGATCGGAGATCAAAGATCGGTGATAAGTTTGAGGATAGAAAAAAAGAGAGATGCTCTTAAGATCAAAGACAGAGAGAGAGAGACAGAGAAGACACCATCTTAGCCGACTGGTTTGAGGATAAAGAGAGAGAGAGAGAGAGAGAGAGAGAGAGAGACTATACTAGTTTTGAAGATCGGAGAAAATTGTTCGGTGATCGATGATCGATTTGAGGATAGAGAGAGATGCTCTTGAGCTCAAAGATAGAGATAGAGAGAGGAAGAAGACACCATCTCTCAGCTGACTGGTTTGAGGGGAGAGAGAGAGAGAGAGAGAGAGAGAGAGAGAGAGAGAAAGAGAAGGGGCTTCTGTCTTGAAAATTATGAATGATCATTCGAGAGGATAATCTCAGCCATTGGATTGTTATGTTATCAACGATTGAGATCTTGTTCAGTAATCAATCCCCAAGATCAGTCCAAGTGTGCTATTTTGTTCATTAAAAATAAATGAATAAAAACACAAGTGAAACAGAAGCACAACGACTATAAATAAACAGTGAAATTTTTGAAAATTCTCAACGGCTACATTTAGAAGAAAAAAAAAGGGGGGTCACATTTTATAATTCTATAAATACAAACCCTTTTTCTCAATTTCATTTCACAACAAACCTCTTAAATTAAATTTTTATTTATAGTTTTTTCACATAATCACTATGGAAGGTTCATCAAAAACAAAGAGAGAAAAATCATCCACTATTGATAAAGATGTGGCACTTTGTAAAGCTTGGTGTCACATTTCTGAAGATCCAATTGTTGGCAATTTGCAATCTTGTGCTCACTTTTGGGGAAGAAATTATGAAAATTATTACTCACTTCAGACTGATCAGTCAAGAGCACAAGTGTCCATCCAATCTCGATGGGGTATAATTATGAAATGTTTCAACAAATTTCGTGGTTATTTAGTGCAAGTCGAAAATCTACACCCGGGTGAGATGTCTCAAGTTGATATAGTAAGATTTCATCTTTATTTATTATGTTAGTTTTTTATTTTGTCTCATATAAAAATTAACTAATTAATTAATTTAATATTTTATTGATACAAATGCTTCAAGCAAAACTTTTATATCATCAAGATGAACACAAACATTTTGCTTTTGAACATTGTCGGCCAACTTGCAAAACAATATCATGTGGCAAGATGTAACTCCTACGAACATAGTGAAGTCAAGGATACTGTTAGGTTTTTATTCTTGGCAATCCCATTTGACAAAACTCCTTTCAGTTGTAATTTTATTCGATCTTTTATTTTAGTGAGACTATGAGTTTTATATGCGAATCCAACCCGAATTGTGCCTATGCAGAGGAGTTTGTGATCTTACTCCTATCATGTTTGCCACTTTGCCATTCCTACGCTCGAGTAGAGATTACGACCTTTCCGAAGTTTCACTCGCTTGTAAAAGTATTGGGAGTTGTTGTTTTTCGCTCGAGTAGAGATCGCAGATCTATTTTCTATAAATATGTGTTTCCAGTCCAATTTTAGGGTACAACTTTCAAATCATTTTTTTGGATATTAGGGTTTTCATCTGCAGCTTCTTTGCTTGTTTCCTTTGATATATGTGAGAGATTAATCATGAATTAAGTAGATTATATCAAAGGGTTTGTTTAGTTTTTTTTATTCACAAAAGAGAGAGAGTTGTTTTTCAGTGGATTCCGTGTGTTAGACTTATTTATTTTGATGATTTATTTAATTATGTTTTAATTTATTTGAAAGAGAAAAATAAAATCAAAATTTATTTTGTCCTATTATTTCTCACATAAACCTTTATCTTAAATGTTGTTAGAATGTATTTAATATTTGATTAAATCAGGAGTTCAAATAGCCCAAAACAGAGGTTCAAACGGCCCAGCACAGCAGTAGATCAAAAGGTTCAAAAAGTTCAAGTGGAAGATATTCAAATTAGTAATAATGGAGTGAAAGATATTCAAATTAGTAATGATGGAGTACAACGGCTATAAATTCAAATGAATACAACGACTATAAACGACTATAAATTCAGATGAATACAACGACTATAAACGGCTATAAGTTTCATTATATATACCAAAGCCTCTAATGTAAACAAGTTACAAAAAAAAAAAAAAAACAGAAAATATTCTTTGATCTATAATCACTCACATCTATTCTCTAAAAAATTCTCTGAGAAGTGTTCTTCAATTTTTGTTTACATCCTCTCTCAGAAATTATACACTGAGCCTGATAGCATTAAGCTCATCTTTCCTACATGAGATTTACAGAAAAATCAAAGCTTCATTTTATATATCTATCTTTGAGAGATAATTCTTGTAGCTTTCTGTGAAAGCAAAAACATCTTCTTTTCAATATTGTAAGAGTGTAGTACACTCAGTGTTCTTGACTTAGAAAGTCTATGTAAAATCCGTGGAGGATTGCTCCATTTGTAAAGAGGTTGCTAGCACCCCCGTGAAGCTAGAGCATAGTGGAAAATCTCAAGTGAAGCTTAAGGAGTGGACGTAGGCTGAATTGAAGCTGAACCACTATAAATTTGTTTGTCTCTCTCTCCTTTATCTCTTTATTTTATTAAAATTACTGTAGCTATATTTCACATTTTCACTGTGCTAAAATCATTAACTGACATAATTGTTAGAACACTTATTTTAATTATTTTTATTTCATTAACTATATTTATCTATTGTGCTAGTCATAATTTTTATTAGGGTATTATTTTTTTTTTTGTAAAAACCTAATTCACCCCTCTCTTAGATTGTCTTTGGGGTGAATTTGGGCCTGAAGCTTTTGTGGATTCTAGAGTGGCTCATCGTCGTGGATTCGACATTGGCGTTGTGGATTCAACGTTGGGCAAGAAAATTCTGAGGTAAAGACGAGGCTGGAAGAGGCACATAAGGATCAGTTCGATTCGGGCATGGATTCGTTAGGTAATTGAGAGTACACTTGTGTAATTCCTTTATATCTTCTTAGTAGATTATTTTGTGGCTTTGGCCCGTAGTTTTTTATCACAATTGAAGACACTCTAATTGTGATTTTTTCACGTTATAATCGTTGTGTCAATTTGTCTTGATTGTTTGATTGGGATTGTTATTTACTGCTTAAAATTGATACATAATCACAAATCAATATCTAGGGGATTTCTAGATTTTTCATATACATATATCATTTTCTCCTAATTCAGCCCCTGAATCCCCTATGGATAGCTGCATTTCTCTTGATGATGATAACAGTCCAAGTTTTGGTAACAATCCAACAGTTGGTAATAATCCAATTGGTGAGGGTAGTGTCTCTGCAAGGGGTAAAAGGCCTATCGGTAGGAAATTTGCAAAAGAATTGCTTCAAACAAGTGAAGATGTTCAAGCTGAAGTCCACAAATATAACAATTTGTTGGAGACATTTAACCAATACCTTACTGAAAAGGAAATGAAAAAAGCTGAAAGAGAAGAAAAAAGGATTCAAGCGATGCAAGAGATGAAAGAACTGGAAATCAAAAAAGAAGAACATTTGCAGGAGATAAGAGAACTTGAGATCAAAAATGAGAAACGTTTGATAATGACTACAGACATTTCTCATTTGGACCCTCAGACAAAAGCATATTACATAATGCACAAAAATGAGATTTTTGCCAAGTGGTCTATACATGTCAGCAACCTAAATTACTATTTTTCCCTGCCTTCTGATGAATAATTACGGGATAATGTATTTTTTCATTTTGCAATGATATTTATTGGTCATTTATTTTTCAATGTAATTTTGAGTATTTTTAATGTTTCAATATAATTTTGTTTTTGAAATGTATTATTGCCTATTTTTTAGTATAATTTTAATTTTTCAATGTTATTATGAACAAATAAATATATTATTGAAATGGAAGCAATAAAATTTCAAATGAAGACGATTTTATTCAAATAAAAAGACATTACATGACAGTAAGTGTCATTAAAAAGATAAAATAAAAACTTAATCTAGCTCTCCAGATTGGGACCACAAGTGTTCAATTAGATATTACGAATTGCATTATGAGGCTTTAGTAGATCTAATCCTCTGGCAATTCAATATAAATTCAGCATACTCCTGATTTGGATCACGTAACACTTGACATAGGGTAATAGTGATATAAGTTTCCAGTAGTGCTGCACTGCATTCATTTTCTGGAATATTACGCTCGTCTTCAATGATCATATTGTGCAAAATAATGCACGTTTCATCCTCATCACTCCAACCTCTTGCCAAAACTCTAACAATATTAAAACGTGCTTGGAGCACTCCAAATGCCCTTTCGACATGCTTCTGACATACCTCTTGCATCCTTGTAAATAGTTGTCTTTTTAAACATTGAGGTTGAGATATTGTTTTCACAGTCATTGCCCAACAAGGATAGATACTATCAGCAAGATAATATCCCATGGTGTATGTGTAATTATTGATGGTATAGTTGGCAGCAAGGGCACGTCGTCTAGTTAATTCAGAAAATAAAGACGACCTGTCAAGAACAGTAATATCATTCAGAGAGCCAGGCATGCCAAAGAAAGTATGCCAAATCCACAAGTTGTAGGAAGCGACTGCCTCGAGTATAACTGCTAGTTTGTGGTAGTGTCCAGTGTTAGACTTATTTATTTTGATGATTTATTTAATTATGTTTTAATTTATTTGAAAGAGAAAAATAGAATCCAAAATTTATTTTGATGATTTATTTAATTATATTTTAATTTATTTGAAAAAGAAAAATAGAATCAAAATTTATTTTGATAATTTATTTGAAAGAGAAAAATAGAATCAAAATTTATTTTGTCCCATTATTTCTCACCTAAACCTTTATCCTAAATGTTGTTAGAATGTATTTAATATTTGATTAAATCAGGAGTTCACAGAGTCCAAAATAAAGGTTCAAACAGCTCAGCACAGCAGTAGGCCAAAAGGTTCAAATGGAAGATATTCAAATTTGTAATGATGGAGTGGAAGATATTCAAATTAGTAATGATGGAGTACAACGGCTATAAGTGGCTATAAATTTAAATGAATACAACGGTTATAAACGGCTATAAGTTTCATTATATATACCAAAGCCTCTAATGTAAACACACACACACAAAAACAAAAAAACAGAAAATATTCTTTGATCTATAATCACTCACATCTATTCTTTGAAAAATTCTCTGAGAAGTGTTTTTTAATTTTTGTTTACATTATCTCTCAGAAATTATACACTGAGCCTTATAGCATTAAGCTTATCTTTCCTGTGTGAGGTTTACAGAAAAACCAGAGCTTTATTTTTATATCTATCTTTGAGAGATAATTATTGTAGCTTTCTATGAAAGCAAAACCTTATTTTCAACTTTATAAAAGTGTAGTACACTCAGTGTTCTTGACTTAGAAAGTCTGTGTAAAATCTATGAAGGCTTGCTCTATCTATGAAAAGGTTGCTAGCACCCTGTGAGCTAGACGATAGTGGAAAATCTCAAGTGAAGCTTGAGGAGTGGATGTAGGCTTGGTTAAAGCCGAACCACTATAAATCTGTTTGTCTCCTCTTCCCTAATCTCTTTACTTTCCTACTACTGTTATATCTATCTAATATTCATGTGCTAATTATTTGATTTACCCTGTATGTTAGTTACACTTCATTGTTATTTTGCTTGATCATTTACTACTAAGTTCATCGTTGTGCTTGTTAATAATTTGTTGTACTAGTAGTTAATTTTTGTAACGCCCTCAAAATAACAACATAAAACCCAACAACATAGACATGCATTGATATATATATAAAAGTCCCATATCCTTCTATTTATCACAGTTTCCTTACAAAAAAGTATTACATGTTAACAACAAAAGCAAATGCCCTAACGGCTTACAGCTTTCCAAGTTAACACTTGGTTACAAAAAGAGAGCACTAGCTCAATTACACCTTAAGCCCTTGGCTTGAATTTACATGTAATACATCAACAAAAGATAAACGACCAAAAAGTCAATCAGCCTCAAGCCTCCCAAGCTATGTCCTTGGAGGTGGCGTGCTACCTGTACCTGGAAATGATGTTCCCATATAGGGTGAGCCACAGCCCAGTAGAAATATACTAAACCAATTATGAATAACGCCTAAAAGATTAACAGTTGATAGATTGGTCAACACTTTCACATTCTTTCACAATTTACTACAATTCCAAGACATTCAAGTCTATATTTTCTTTCTTTCCATTTCAACATAGATAAACATATTAGTTATATCTATACAACCACAGATAAGCATACAAGCTACTTCACATTTCCAAGACAAGCACGTGAGCTGTATCTATATTTTTTTTTCAAGACAAGCACATGAGCTGTGTCTCCGGAGTTCATCCCCTATCTTCTCCCAACACTATCCGGTTTAGAGGTACATCCCCCATCTTCCCTAAACCGGAGTACATCCCCATCTCCTCTACATATAATGCATATAAACACATTGGTTCTATATACAATCAATCAATACAATTAATGTATTCTACAAATCGTCAAGTTCCATGACACTTTCCGCAGATTAGTTTCAGTTTACCTAATCATCATGCACTGTCTACAACAAACACGACTATCCTCCACCGATAGCCCAAAGCAGTTATTTCTATACAGAAAATAAATGCACAATGGATATATAATCAACATCTCAATTCCACAATTAATTATCCCAATTAATTAAACAATATAATTATAGCATTTTCCATAATTAACATTCAACCCATAATTAACATTCAACCCTAAAGGTTCCATTTTCATCAATGATTCCACATTAATCTCATTTCTATGTACTAAACATACATATTGGTTTATTTAAAACAAAACCCCAAACTTTTATAAAATTGCATAAAAGCCCCAAACTTTCTCAAAATTACACAACTATCCCCAACACATCAAAATGTCAAAATTCAAAGACAGAATCCATAAAGAGGAGTAGGATATCCCTACCTCAAAGTTTAAGCCCAAAAGGAGATGAAAACCCAAGAATCAAAGTGCTCCAAACACCGACTTTTTTCATTAAATCGAAGCCCTCGACAACCTCTACCTTTTAACAAAGCAAGAAGGAAGGAAATGATCCTAGATAGATCAAACCTTAGAGAGAGTGTAAAGTTAGAGAGAGAGGCTCTCGATTTTAAGATTTGGATGAAAAGTTATAAAAATCTAACTTGAAACTCGGCTCATTGCCTTGATATAAACAAAGCTCGCCGAAGCGAAGACTTGGTCGCCGAGCGACGACACTGAAAAACCCTAGCTCGAGCCAAGAATGTCTCGCTCGAGCCAACATCCTGAGCTCGCCGAGCGAAGAAAAGCTCGCCGAGCAGAGCTCGACCTTCAGTCTGCAGAACTAGACGACGCCGAAGCGACAAACCGCCGCTGAGCGAAGACCGAACCAGATCGCTCGAGCGAAGAAAAGCTCGCTCGAGCCAAAAATCATGGTGTTCAGGTCCAGTACCAGACGCAATCGCTCGCTCGAGCGAAGCCACTCTGGCTCGACCAACCAGACACAAAACTCAAGCTCGCTCGAGCGACCAACTCCTCGCTCGAGCGAGGGTCCAAAAATCTGGACAGCTACTCTTTGTTTCCAACACAACCAACCTGTAACAAACCTGCCCAACACATCCTGTAATTTCAAAAACAAAGTATGAAAGGATGTAAACAAGACAACAACCCACTACTAACATCCACGGACACATGTCCGGATCACTATACAACAAGGGGTAAACCCGGGATCGCTATAATTTTATTGGAGTATTATTAATTTTAATTTGTAGAAACCTAGTTCACCCCCCTCTTAGGTTGCTTTTTGGGTAACAATTGGTATCAGAGCCTGGGGCTCTTGTTTAGATTTAACAATCTTGAGTTTTTGATCCATAGCAACCATGTATTCTACTTACTCTACTGTAGGACAAGCTAGCAATAGGCCACCTCTCTTTGATGGTAGTAATTACATTCACTAGAAAGAAAAAAATGACTTTGTATCTTCAAGCTACCAATTATGCTTTGTGGCTCATTATCACTAAAGGTCCTAAAATCCCTACCAAGGTAGTAGACCATATCAGTGTGCCTAAACTTGAGGATGAATTTGATGAGCGTGATTATAAACTCCTTCAAGCTAATGCTAAAGCCAAGCTTATTCTTGTGTGTGGACTAATTGCAAATCAGTACAATAGAATTTCTAGATGTATTATTACTAAAGAGATTTGGTATAAACTTGAAATCACCTATAAAGGAACTAGCCAAATAAAAGAGTCTCGGATTGACATGCTTATTCATGATTATGAACTCTTTATTATGGAATCATTTGAATCTATTTCTGAGATATTTTATAAATTTACCAATATTATTAATGCTCTAAAATCTCTTGGTAAATCTTATACTAATGATGAACTTGTAAGAAAAATACTTAAGTCTTTGCCAAATGAATGGGAAGCTAAGGTTACAGCTATCCAAGAAGCAAAAGACCTAACAAAATTAGGCATTGAAGAACTCCTAGGCTCACTCATGGCTCATGAACTTCCAATGATGGATGGCAACAAAAAGGAAGCCATTTGGGAAGAAAATGATGGAGTAGCCAACCTGTGTCTCATGGCTCTTGGAGAAGAAGAATCCACTCAAAATGAGGTAATTTCTAATTATGTAGAACTTAATTCTTACAACATGACTTTTGAGCTGATTAGTTGTTGATAATATAAGAGGAAGATCGTTTTCCTCAAGGAAGAGTGACTTGAACTTTAGCTCCATATTTATGCTCTTACTTGGCAACCTTGTTTGATCTATGCACTGCTATGTCTATAATAGTCTTGAGATTGATATGCTCTTGCTAAGAAATTGAGAATTAGATCATGCTCAATTGCTTCTCATATACTCATTAACAATTTGGTCTCATTATTATTTTTTGTTTGGGCTTAATTTTCTTATTTTTTTCTCTGCTTTTTAATTTCATTTTTCAGTACTTAAACATAAACACAACAACAAATCAAAATACAAATATTTACATAAAAAAAAAAACAAACAAAAAAAAACACCCTTCATTTTTTTTACGGCCACACGCCAATCAAAATAAACATAAAAATAAAAATAAAAACCCTTCATTTTTTTTTCCGGCCATACGCCGATTTTACTTACTCGTCTCTTCCATCGTTTTCTTCTTCTTTTTATCACCTTGGGTGACCCTTGACGCCCCTGCCTCCGTACTTTCGTCGAGAGCGACGACTCCCCGCTGACTATCAAAGGCCAAGAATGACGTTGCTCCAAATCAGGCCATGGAGGTGGTCTTCCGTTTAAACTCTTTATTTTCAGCCTTCAGTGCGCCTATTTCTGCTCGCGCATCTTTGTACATGCACTGGAGTAAAGAGAGTTGGGCGTTAACCTGATGCAGCTCACTCGTCCTGTTCTGCAATCGATGAACCAATTTTGTGATTGTCGTCACCGCCTCCATACAAGACATCAGTGTGAAATGATTGGCTTCTATGTCAGATTGAGCTGCCATGATTTGCTCAATCGACATCATAAGAAGGTTAGGAAGAGAAATGTCAGGAAAAGTAGGAGTAGGGACACTCGGTCCAACAAAGCTTATGGGATCGTTCAGGTCTGGAAACAGAGTGTGGGGACAGGATGAGAAAGCCATGGATTAGAGGTGAGAGATGTCAAAGAAATGAGTTACAGAGAAATAAAAGCGAACAGACTGAGATTTGGCCTCATCCGTTCAGTTTCTTCTTTTTTTTTTTGTCTCTCGATGCGGAAGAAGAAACAGAAGAGAGTGGTGAAGAAGAGATAGAAGAGAATGGTGAAGAAGAAAATAGAAGAGTGTGTGATTAAGAAGAAAGCAAAAGAGAAGAAGACAAGAAGGGAGAGGGAGCCGAGGCAAGTACAAATCGAGGCTTGCTTTTGTTGGCCAATGACGCAAAAGTGAGGCCGCATATCAAATGCGTTTATTGAAGGAAAAACAAAGACGCGGGCGAGTTATATGTGTATGCATATATGTATATATATGTTTTAAATTGTATAAATGTCATTTATCACTATCATTCTCCTTCTCCAAATTCTGACCCATGATTTCCTTTTGATAATGTCACAGAAGGAAAAATTATATGATGTTATGTATTATAGTATTATTTTAAAATTATAGAGTATTATGGTATTATTTTAAAATTATATGATATTATGTATTATGGTATTATTTGAAAACTAATCTGATGATTATGTGTTTATAGTTTGATATCTTAGTCTCATATCATGTCTCTAAGAAAAGCTTTTTTACTACACATGTGCTAACCTATGTATTTATAAATGAATTCAAAAAGCATGACTTGAGGGGGAGTTTTTCTTACTCCCAAATCAAATCAAAACATCATTGTGTGCTATCATCAAAAAGGGGGAGATTGTTAGACTTATTTATTTTGATAATTTATTTAATTATGTTTTAATTTATTTGAAAGAGAAAAATAGAATCCAAAATTTATTTTGATGATTTATTTAATTATATTTTAATTTATTTGAAAAAGAAAAATAGAATCAAAATTTATTTTGATGATTTATTTGAAAGAGAAAAATAGAATCAAAATTTATTTTGTCCCATTATTTCTCATCTAAACCTTTATCCTAAATGTTGTTAGAATGTATTTAGCCTCTGTTTGGCAACACAGTTTGGGGCTAAAATAGCCACTAAACTCCAAAATTGGCTAATTTAGCCACTAAACGACAAACATGAATTTAGAGTGGTGACTTACATACATTGCAGGGTGAAAGTGCCAAACTACCCCTCATATTACTTGGCCCCACCACTAAATCACGCAAACTAAGGAGCAACTGTTACAAATAATGCCCCCACCACTACGTCACGTAAAGTAAGAAGCAATTGTTAGAAATAATGTCTTTGAATACCCATTTTGATATTTAATTAAAATACGAATTATTTTTTATGATTTTAAAAATTATATACTACGTCTAAGATTTCTAATTTTATAACAAATTGTCACTTTTATTATTAAATCAAATCAATTAATAGTTTTTAATGATGTTAAAAATATATTTTAATAAATAATTTAAGTAATTTTATTATTGTATATGAGAGCAATTATGAATTTCATTTTTTTAATTAATTCTTTTCAAAAAAAAATTTGAATTTTTTTTAGTTAATTCTTTTAAAAATTCTTTTTTTATTGTATATGAGAGTAATTATGAATTTCATCCAAACAAAAAAAAAAATAAAACATAAAAACAGAAATTAGCATTTCCCACGTAATTTACAAATAAATAAAACACATGAAAACCCATTTGTCAAATATAAAAACAAATTAATGTATACAAATAAAAAAAATTACAGAAACGTAAATAAATAAATAAAAGAACGACAAAAATATGTCTCATAAAAAAAAGAAAAAAACAAAGTAAAAAAATAAAAAATACGCCAAGTAAAAAACATAAATTACCAGTTGCCACATAATTTGTCAAATAAGGAAAACACATGAAAAATCATTTCTAAAAACTAAAAACAAATTAATGTATACAAATTAAAAAAAATTACAAAAACTTAAATTCAAAAAAAAAAAAGAATGACAAAAATACGCCTCCTCCAAAAAAAAAAAAAAAACAGAAATTACCATTTGCCATTGTAGACGTCCCCGAACGCCCCGGGAGGGTTAAGTCCCGTTCCGTTCATATTAGGGTCACTACAGTTCAAGAACTCAAATGTCACGATTCTTAATCTTGAACCAAAGAGTCCAAATCCGGCAAATCAATTTTGAAAACAGATTTTTTTGAAAAGAAGTGCCAAACATGGACTGCTTTGCCAGATACAGAGTCCCCACCTAAATGTTTTTTAATAGAAAATTTAGGAAACCCTCACTCGGTGCCAAAGGCCACGTGTCCGTCATCACCAAAGTTGCCTCGGCTCGGGAACTTGGGTACGATTGGGGAAAGTCACTTTGTGAGCACCCCCGATCGCCCGGTCAAAGACCGGCCTCTACTAGCCATCATATCTATTTTTGAAAACATTGTGTGTTCTTATTCCAGTTATTAGCCTAGATTTACTATGTGATGCGCACAGCATACAAGTATAAACTGGATCGCCTGAATTGGAACTAAACATTTCATGCTTGTTTGTTTGAAAATGGTTTGATAGTGCTACTCGCAAGTAGGCTAAGACGTGGATTTGCCACCCTCGGGTGGGCTTAAGAAAACATGATTTTGCCACTATCTAGTGGGCTTTAAAACAAACATTTGATGAATTGTTCCAATCCAAATAACCCAACCTCCACCCACAGGCATTCAAGCAGTTATATCACATAAGCAAATAGCCTCATGGTAAGCATGCTATCATGGCAGTCACTCATACGCATGCAAGGATGCTAAAGCATAAAACTCACCGAGTACTCCAAACCAAAACAGAAACTCATTAGAAATCATGCATGATCCTAAATATACAGGATTGCCTAATGCAACACATGCAAAAATGCAACTATAGCAGGCTCGGCTATTCTAAACATGGCATATGGAATGCTACAGCTAACATGTATTCAACTTGGAATTGAAATACAAATGCAGTTAGTATGATGCGCCGAGCCCGGTGCATGCAAGACAGATGAATAAATGCAAACATGTTATCATACTGTATGCTAATTGAAACATGTCCTAATCTAACCATCATAAGCAGGTAAATAAAAGGGAAGAAAGACGTAGGGTTGGAAGACATACATCACACTCACCCACACTTATTACAATTATGCCCTCACATGAGGGTCGAATAAATATCTGATCCGAATAAAAGAATAGTACAGTCCAAATATGTACAAATTCGTAATTAATTTACAAATTAACTAAGAAAATAATAAACTGGCATGCAAGCTAGGGACTGCCTTGATTCTGATGAATGATGTATGTTTAGGCTGCCTTGCGCGGAAATCCACTGGGATGCCCCAATTAGCCTCTGTTTTGCAATTGTTCTTGGAAAGCGCGCCAAGCCTCGGAAGATTGCTGATTCTTGATTTTGCTGTAACAGAGAGCAGGAAAGGGGCATAGCAATGTATTTTCACAAATGTATGCATGCCTCGATCCTCGTGCCACCAATCACGCATCTCGATGCATGATGGCCGAGGAGTCGATCTGCACAATTCAATATGGAATGAATGCACATGAAAACTCAACTAAACCTAACTTCATCATGGATAATCCAGAGTGTCGGTGACTTGGGAATTGAGACACGTTCCGTCACTCGGAGTACGAAACGTACCTCGTTTCCTGTGCTCGGGCTAACTCTTATCCCGAACACAATGCAATATGCATGACGTGCATGAATGCAACTAAGATACAACCTAACATGCAAAATGCTATGAAATGGTATACACGATGCACGAGGTAACATGGCATACACAATGCGATAACATACATCCTAGCATACACAATGCTATGGAATGAAATGACATACACAATGCATAATGGACTTACACCAACATGAGTGGACCTCAGCCACACTCACATAAGAGGCCATAATGATGAAAATGAGACAACTCGGGATACGTGCACACGTGCACACAAACCGAGGACCGACCCTAAGGCACGAAAATGCCACTCTAACAAGACATGGGATATGATATGCAAACATGCAAATTTCAGTAGCAAAATGAGATGCGAAACAGCCCCGAAGCATGGCAAAAATGCACCCAATGCACGAAATCAATCCCGAAATGCAAGATTAAGCACATGAAATGACTTGTAGCTATACAAAGAATGCATAATTTGAACATGAAGTGTAAATACAGAAGCAAGGAAGCCCCAAAAAAAGCATGTTTACAGTTTAAAGCATGGCCAAACAGTGAGCACAAGTGGGACTAAATTAGCATGCCAAAATGGCTCCGCAAGGGAGGTAATGAAGCAAGTCACAAATTCTGGCCCCAAAAAGAGAAGGGGCCTTCTACAATATTGAATAGAGGCCAAAAATATGATGTTTTACAGTTTATGACAGGTCCCAAAAACAGATACAAGTATGCCAAAGATCTCATGCAAGAAATGAGCCAACAAAGGGGCAAAGAAGTAAGTAGTGGCTGGAGGTCTCAAACAAGTGAAAGCCCTTCAACAATATTGAAGAGGGACCCAAAATATGTCTTTTTACAGTTTAGAACCAGCCCCAAAACGGTATACAGGTATGCTCAAAATATCATGCAAAATGAGGCCACCAAGAGGGCTATAACATGAAGTATACAAAGGGTGTCTCAAACAGCCATAGACCCTTAATTAAACATGAATAGGGGGTCAAAATAGGGCCATTTTCAGTTTGGACCAAAGTCCAAAAACAGAGACACAATAGGCTAATAAATCATGCAAAAATGGGGACCAAAGAGGGGTTCAATGGAAAGTGACACATGGAGGTCCCAAACAGTGATGAGTCCTTCTTCAATGTTGAATAAGGGCTTAAAATAAGCTACTTTACAGTTTATGACAGAGCTCAAAACAGATTATATATAGGCCAAAAATATCATGCAAAAATATGGCATCCAAGAGGGGTAATGAAGAAAGTGGTGGCTGGAGGTCTCAAACAGGGTAAGACCCTTCAACAAACATGACAAATGGCTCAAAATAATCCTAGTTCCAGTTAGGGTCGGAGCCCAAAAAAGCAAGAAAGCAAGGCTTAGAAATGAACCAAGAAAAGGCTAGAAAAGAGAAGAAGTGTGCTTACCCTTGTAGACCAATCTTTCAGCTGCCTTTTGGACCAAATTCTGAGCCTTTAACCTCTTCAAAACAGTCCCAATGTGCTGGAATGGAGAATGGAAGGGTGGGGCTAGGTGGTGTAGTGTAAATGATGCAAAGGCCCTAAGGTTTGGAGGCTTAGAAGGGAGGGAAATGGAGAGTGTATGCAAGAGAGCTCTCTAGCAATTTTTGTAACCCTAAAAACCAGACCTGGGGTGTTGGTTATATAGGCAAAAAGAGGGGGAAAACAAACCAGGTTTCCCCCCAAAATGGCCAAACCCTCGGACATGGGTGTAGTGAAAAACAAAATATATGGCTAGAACACACTTGGGAGGGAGATAATGGCCGGCTAGTTTAAAAAGCAAAAAAAAAAATCATTTTTTTTAGATAAGTGGCCGGCCAGCTAGTTTTTCTGGGTTTTCTGGCCAGCCAGCTACTTTTCCTGGCTTTTCTGGCCGGCCAGCTACTTTCAGGACAGAAAAAGTGGGCTTCCGGAAAGAAAAGTGGCCGGTGGGTGATTGGGAAGTCCAAATATGGCCGTTCAAGTGTCCAAATTAAAGCCCCGGAAGTTATCTTTCCAATGGCGCAAACCTTGTATCAAAATTCCTCCTGTGGAAAAAGTTATGCCCGTTTCCGTGAAGCCGCGCAGATTCAGTCCCAACCGGAGTGGTACCCTACTTCAATCAACGATATCTCCCCTATCCGGAATTGGATTTAGGAGATTCTTGAGTGCAAAATGAAGCCCCGGGAGTAAGCTTTCCAACGATGGTGGCCTCATAGCTTGATTCCAAGTATCCAAATGAACAGGCCCGATTCGGCGAGGGCTGCTCGACTCTCTCTTAACGGTTCATGCCTATTTTCTCCCCCGACTGGATTTCTTCCCTCTTCTCTTCTTTTCTTCAACTTCAAACCCCTAAGTAAGGTGTTTTGAAAGATTTTTCAAAGATTTCATCTCTCTTTCGTTCATTTCCACTTTGTCCTTGCTCGGTTTACCGAAAAACGCGACGTTTGACAAAAGGCGAGCCTCGGAACATCGCAGAAACTTTATTTCAAAAATATTTTGAAAGAGAGGGTTTTAAGGTCTAAAAACCATTCAAAATAGCTTTGGTCCAAAATGGGACGTGAAGTTGGGATTTGTTCCTCTCTCTTTGCCAAAGAAATTGCACCTTTCCCCTGCACAACTTTCTCCACCATGTAAACCATCAGTCGCGTCGAAGTCTTATGGACGGTCAAAAATGGGGTGTCTACAGCCATGTAATTTACAAATAAATAAAACACATAAAAACCCATTTTTCAAATATAAAAACAAATTAATGTGTATGACTTAAAAAATGAAAAAAAACGTATATTAAAAAAAAATAACGAGAACAATACGTCTCATTCAAAAATATTTTTAAAAAAACATAAAAACATAAATTACCATTCGCGACGTAATTTAAAAATAAATAAAACACATGAAAACTCATTTTTGAAAAATAAAAAAAAAGTTCTTGTATACGAATGAAAATAAAAAAGAAAAAAACATAAATTAAAGAACAAGAACTAATTACTGTATAAAAAAAGAAAAATAACCCAAAAAAAAAATTAAAAAAAAAAACATCAAAATACGCCAAATCCAAACCCAACATGAAAAAAAAAAAAAAAAAAAAAAATCTTCATTTCCAATTACGCAATTGACGTAGAGGACCATCAATTTATTTCAGCGTTGACATGTAAAACACATGTGAAAGGCAGTTTGGTAATTTATCATGAAGACACCGCACCAAAAAGTCAAAAAGCCAAAAAGCCCTTCCCAAACCAGGCTTTTTAGCCCCAGGCTAAAATAGACAAAAAAGTCAAAAAGCCAACCCACTTCTCAAACAGAGGCTTAATATTTGATTAAATCAGGAGTTCAAATAACCCAAAACAAAGGTTCAAACAGCCCAGCACAGCAGCAGGCCAAAAGGTTCAAAAGATTCAAGTGGAAGATATTCAAATTTGTAATGATTGAGTGGAAATTATTCAAATTAATAATAATGGAGTACAACGGCTATAAACGGCTATAAGTTTCATTATATATACCAAAGCCTCTAATGTAAACACACACACACACAAAAAAAAAAAAATTAGAAAATATTCTTTGATCTATAATCATTCACATCTATTCTCCGAAAAATTCTCTGAGAAGTGTTTTTCAATTTTTGTTTACATTCTCTCTTAGAAATTATACATTAAGCCTTATAGCATTAAGCTCATCTTTCTTATGTGAGATTTACAGAAAAACCAGAGCTTCATTTTTATATCTATCTTTGAGAGATAATTATTGTAACTTTCTATGAAAGCAAAAATACCTTCTTTTCAACCTTGTAAGAGTGTGGTACATTCAGTGTTCTTGACTTAAAAAGTCTGTGTAAAATCTGTGGAGGATTGATCTATCTATGAAAAGGTTGCTAGCACCCTATGAAGCTAGAAGATAGTGGAAAATCTGAAGTGAAACTTGAAGAGTGGATGTAGGCTTGGTTGAAACCGAACCACTATAAATCTGTTTGTCTTCTCTTCCCTAATCTCTTTACTTTCATACTACTGCTATATCTATCTAATATTCATGTGCTAATTATTTGATTTACCATTTATGTTAGTTATACTTCATTGTTATTTTGCTTGATCATTTATTACTAAGTTAATCATTGTGCTTATCAATAATTTGTTGTACTAGCAGTTAATTTTATTGGGATATTATTAATTTTAATTTGTAGAAACCTAATTCACCCCCTTCTTAGGTTGCTTTTTGGGTAACAAGTGTCCAATGTAAGCACCGGCTTGGACAGTTAGACATTTATCTCAACGCCAGTGCATACAATCCAAACTCCCTAACATTTTAGGAAACCCGCATTGCTCTACTACTTGTAATAATTTGGCGACATCTGACTCATTTGGGGATCTTAAGTAAACACCTTCATAGATAGCAACAATCATTCTGGTAAATAAATTCAAGGCGGCAATTACAGTAGTTTTGCCGATTTTGATGTACTCGTCTACAACATCAACAAGTACGCCATATTGTAGGATCTGAAGTGCAGCAATCATCTTCTGTACAATCAAAGAGTACCAATGGTATCATGAGTTTGGATGAAGTACTCATTGATTTGTTGAATATCATGTAAGATACTAAGAAATAATGACCATCTCATTCGAAAATATTTTCAGAAGTATTCTTCTGGGTAACAAGATTATCTGCAAAGTAATCTCTATAAATTTGTTCGTCGCCTTTGACCCTCTTATTATTAATGTATCGACGATCGTTTGTGGAACCAACATGTCTGCTTGGTTGGTTTAGAGTTAATGCTTATATTCTTTGTTGTTGTACTATTAACAATTGCATAATCATTATATCATCATCAAATGATGAAGAAGAAAATTCATCAAAATCTCCATTGAAGAAGGCTTTAGTGAAGTTGTTCATTGTGGGTGGGTAAATATGAAAATTATAGAAAATCTTGTAGGTGGGTACAGAGAGTTTAGAAGATATGAAAATTGTGGTAGGTGGATATGAAAATCGTTGAAAACCTTGTGTTATAATTTATAGAGAAAATTGTGGGTGGGTGAATGATAGGTAGTTATTGGTAAGTGAATAGTGGATGAATAATAGATAGTTGTTGAGTATGTGGTTGTTGGTGAATGATGGATGATTGTTAATGAGTGATTGTTGGTGAATGAATGTTGGATGAATAATGAATGGTTACTAGTGGGTAGTTGGTGATTGTTTATTTTTTAATGTAGTTAATAATTTATTTATTTTTTTAGTGGTATGTTTTTTGGTGGGGTGAATTTTTGGAAATTTTTCATTTTTTATATTTGTCTAGTCAGGTATAATATAAATATTTTTTTTTTTTTACAAACAGTTGAGAAAATGTTACAAAAGATAAAAAATAAACACACACACACACAAAAAAAAAAAAAATACTAAAAAATTTATATCCAAACAACACCTACAAACTTGGAAGGAAAGTTGGTTGAGATTTGTCAAAATAGCATGTGACTATTGGAGCACTATTACTATAATTTGGTAAAATAGCGTTATTCATTACCAAATTATAGCAATAACAATGTTATTTTAACAAACACCATTAGAGATGCTCTTAAAACATTAAAATTATGATTTGATTAAGTAAAATATTGAAGAGGATCTGAAATCCTTCATCAATTTTCTTTATATAATTTGATTTTAAGTTTGAATAAAAAGTTTAATTTGACATAAACCTTCTTAACCTTTTCATCAGATTTTTATTAAAATTATAAATAAATAAAAATCCGTTTACTCAAATTTATCTTTTCCTCCCAAAACAGAAAAAAATAAAAAAATAAAAAAATAAAAAAAAAAACCAATCTTCAATGTTTCACTTGTTCAAAATTAAAGATCTGATCAACATTTAATGAATTGATTAAAAATGATTTTTGAACATTTTTTTTTTATCAAATTTGATGGAAGGGATTGGAGTGTTCCAGTCCAGCAAAGGATTAAACGGTTCAATCCGGCCCAGTGGGCTATTTATTGGGCTTCTCTTTAATACTTCGAATAGTTCATAATTTAATATTTATCGAGTATAATATCTTTATCAAAAAATTAAAAGTTAGTTTGGCATGTTTAAAAAAAGTTAAAAAATCAAAAAATTACTATTCTATTTAAATCACATTATCTTATTTAAGTTATATCACTTCTCTAACACGTCACTTCAAACCCAACCTAAACCCAACTCATATTTCATAAAAAGCCAAAAAGTGCACTTATTTAAATCATCACAAACAATCCCTAAGTCAATCAGATAATAAAAAATTTATTTTTAGATAAATTTTATATGAATCATTTATTTTCTTCTCATCTATTTTTTTTTCATACAAAACTAAACAAACATATAATTACCATTATCTAATTCACATAATCTTTTATATGAATATAGTAATATATTTAATAAATTTAAAATACGAACGATTAAAATTATAAAAGGAGCCGCAAAAGTCCACGAGCCACATGGCCTTGATGGAAAATAGGAAAGGCCTGGAGATGTTGGATCAATGGTTTTTTTTGGGGCACAAGTTCTGACCAAAATCCCGATTACCTAGTTTTATGCAAACCCTTCATTCATTCGCCGTTCCATTGTTCATTTCCATTCCGCTAGTAATTCACACTTGCCTGTAAGGGAGCGTTTGACGAGAAAAATTTTAATCTAATTTAAGTTAAAATTTATGAAAAGATAAAATAATTTAAAATAGTTTATAAAATAGGGGAAAGCACCAATAAATCCCAAATTTGAGAATGTTAGTCCATTTAGTCCCGAATGTTTTTTGTTGGACTAATAGATCCTATTTCTCTAAAAGCTTACTATAGGCCTTTTTATGTCAAACATTATTCATAAAACATCAAACATAATAACGTCAAAATTATTTATCAAACATCAAACATCAAACATTAGCAACGATAGAATTATTCATCTAATATCAAACATTATCAACGTTAGGATTATTCATCAAACATCAACTATTAAACATTAAGATTATTCATCAAATATCAAACATTATTCATCAAACATCAAACGCAACCATTAAACATTAGGATTATTCATCAGACATCAAACATTATTTGTCAAACATCAAACATCAAATTTATTTAAATAATGATTAACATAACATCAAATATCAAAAATAACGACTAAACAATTTTTCCTGATCAAACATCATCATCATAACAATTTTTTTTTCTGATCAAACATCAACGTAACAATTTTTTTGTTCAAACTTCGTCATAACATTAAAAACATCTCAGATCGAAACCCAGATCTAATTGATTTGGAACACAAAGGCTGTTACGTGGGCCAAGAACTCATTGCTTGAACACATCACAGGGGTGTCATTCGGAAACGTCTGCTTCCTCTTAAATTGGACTTCCTGAGTTCTTGGACATCGTCGATGTGCCCAACATTGATCGGAGATACAAACACTGGATGAATCTGATGTTTAATCATCATGAACATCAAAACGATGGTTCCTCATAATATTAATCATCATGAACATCAAACGATGAATCTGATGTTCCAATCGATGAATCTGATGTTTCCCATTTGGAGATTAAGAAATCGAACCCTAGGGTTGGGGTTTGGTTCACCTGACGATATTGGGAACACTGCCAATGGTGATTTTGAAAACCCTAATTCGAAGAGGAAGAGGAACAAAGATAAGAAACGGAGTTTCGATTTGGGTTCGAGTGATGAAACTTCAAAGACCCATTTGGAGATTAAGAAATCGAAGAAGAGTGAACCAAAAAGCACGATCAAACTGATGATCAAACTGATGTTCAAACATGAATCTGATGTTCCAAACGATGAATCTGATGTTTCCCATTTGGAGATTAAGAAATCGAACCCTAGGGTTGGGGTTTGGTTCACCTGACGATGTTGGGAACACTGCCAATGGTGATTTTGAAAACCCTAATTCGAAGAGGAAGAGGAACAAAGATAAGAAACGAAGTTTGGATTTGAGTTCGATTGATGAAACTTCAGAGACCCAACCTCCAAAAACCGTGAGGACCATGAGTATTGGAGAGTTAGATTTGAGATCAAAGGTAGTGATTGAAAGAGCTATGACGGTTAGATATGCCATGGTCGCCATTGCCATGGCTTCTTGTCTGGCGGCCTTTCAAATTGAGTCTCTGATCTCAAAATTGAGGTGGGGTTCTACTTTGTCAAGATAGACTACAGGGTTTTATAAAATGGAAATCATGGAAGGTAGTTTCGCTTTTGCTGCGGTGAATTAATTGAGTTTCTAAGTTCAGGTCTGTTTAAATTAATTAATTATTATGATCTTGGTGTTACATTATATTAATGAATATGATGTTTGAAATCTGTAGTTAAATGAATTTGATTTTTGGTGTTTATGTTTAAATGAATTTGATGTGTAATTTTTTACGATGTTTGTTACGATGTTGTTTTGATGATGTTTTACGATGTAGTTGATGATGTTAATGTTTTTATGATGTTGATTTTTTGTGATGTTCTTTAGTGATGTTGGTGATGTTTTTTAGGACTAAATGGTTTAATAAAAAACATTCAGGACTAACTAGAGCAACATTTATCAAAATGGGATTTATGAGTAATTTCTCCTATAAAATAAAATAACACATTAAATTCACAATTATTTTATTTTTTCTTTTACAAACATCATATTTAATTATAAAAAAATCCAATCATCTTTTTAAACAGAAAAATTTTATCCTACTGAAATAACCAAAAATTAAAATAGCCTACTAAGCTTTGATATTAGCCTCAACAAATTAACTCTTTGGCTAAATATAACTAGTAAACTATGAAAACATTGCTCCATTAGTTTCAACAAATTAATTCTACAAGCTATTATTTATATTTATTACAATAATTCAATAAATTTGTTGAGGTATTATTCATTAGCTATTCAATAATTTATTATTTTTTAATAAATTTGATTCCATTATCTTGACTTTTTTGAGCATTGATTATTAAAAAAAAATGGATAAGAAAATATTCTTTTAATAAAATAAAGTTAGAATAGAAAGTGTAAGAGTATCTCTAACGGAGTTGTCAAACTACTTGCCAAAGTTATAATTAGGTAAGAGTGACAAAAAGTGGGTCTCTAATGACCTGCTATTCTACTTGCCAAAGATGGCAGATGTCATTTCTGTTCTCAAATTTGGTAGGTAGAATAGCAGCTGTCAAACATGTCACATCAACAAATATGAACAGATTTGTGGCTCCAAATTTAATTGAAAAAACAAAATTGAAACAATAGAAAATCAAGTAATTTTCAGAATTAATTCCTAATTTCCAAAATCAAGTCGAAATTTGAAATATACAGCCAAATTCCCAAATTTCATAATAAATTGCACAATTTCATAATAAATCTCACAATTTTAGAATCAATTTCTAAATAAATTTTAGGATTTCAGAATAAATATGAACATATTTCAAAATAAATTTCAGAATTTTAGAATCACACAAATGTCAAAATTAATTTCAGAATCACACAAATTTCAATTTGGGAATCAATTTCAGAATCACACAGAGCAAATTTGAGAATCGATTTTACAAATTGATATAAATTTTATAAACAAATTTAACCGATAAATACCTGGAATGGGTTTGAGGACTTAATTGGAATTGAGCATCTTCTTCAACCGACTGGACTGGTTGTGGAGATCGTAGATCGGTGATCGGTTTTAGGACACAGAGAGAGAGAAATCATCTGATGAAGAGATCGGGAGAGATCTGAGAGAGAGAGTTTGAAGACAGAGAGAAAAGACACAGATCAGCGAGTATACTGGTTTGAAGAGAGAGAGAGAGACCAGAGAGGTTTGAGAACAGAAAGAAAGAGACAGATCGGTGACTGTAGACAAATCGGTAGTGCCGACTGCTCTTGAGCTCAATCATAAAAACACAAAGAGACAGAGATGGTTCCATAAGGGAGGAGGAAAATGAAATAGAAGAGTGAGAGGAAGAGTGAAGAGAGAGACACAGAGAGAAGCTTCGTCTATGGAAGAGAGAGAGATTGGAGAGGTTTGAGGACAGAGAGAAAAAAGACAGATCGGAGACAGATCGGTAGTGCTGACTGCTCTTGAGCTCAAACATAGGGACACAAAGAAACAGAGACGGTTCCATGAAGGATGATGAAAATGGAAGAGAAGAGTGAGAGGAAGAGTAAAGAGAGAGAGACAGAGAAAAGCTTCGTTTATGGAGGAGGGTGAGGAAAAAGGAGAGTCAGAGTCAGAGTGAAAGAAAGAACTAGTGAAGACAGCCGTTGTATGTCTTGGAATTGAAAAGATGATTCTAGAGATATAATCTCAACCATTGGTTGAGGGTAGGTGGACGGCTGGGATCTGTGTTAGAATTGAAAAGAGCCGTTGTGCTCTGTTTGCCTTAAATTATATTTAAATTTTTTGGTGGGAAGAATTATATTTATTTTTTTTTAATTTTTAAATTTTTTATATTTATCTAGTCGAGAATAATATAAATATATAGTTTTTTTTTTTTACAAATAGTTAAAAAAATTTCACAAAAGACAAAAAATAAATAAAAATAAAATCACAAAAAATCATATACCAAACAATATTTACAAATTTAAAAAGAAAGTTGGTTGAGAATTACTAAAATAACAAGTAACTATTAGAATATTATTGTTATAATTTAACAAAATAATATTATTTATTACCAAATAATAATAATATTATAATAACAACAATCGGAGATGCTTTAATGATGGAGTATTTAAATAGAGAGCTATATAAAATAAAAAAGTGATTTTTAAAATTGTAATTTGGTTCAAAACTCGTTGAGCTCGATGTGTATGCTCTAAAATAGCAATTTCTCAAATACCCACTGAATATATTCAATCGAATCGTCAATCCATCGAAACTGTAGAGAAGAGAAGTACACAAGAAGTACTCTACAGCTGATAAAGACAGACGAACCAGGAAGAGAAAGCCATGGAAGGAGTAGAGGGGCAGAGCTCTACACCACCTGGTCGCTATTCATTCCCACCATCTCGATACTCTAGCGAAGACATACTCTTCTGTATCGATGTCAGCTCTGAATCGCTCGCTGAAATGAAAGTTACTGGCCCCAATGGCCGATCCATCACCAGATTGGACTCTATCAAACAAGCAATCCTCGTCTTCATCAATGCCAAGCTCACCATCAATCCCGATCACCGCTTCGCCTTTGCTTCCCTCGGCAAATCGGCTTCTTGGGTACTCTCAATTTGCTTTCTTTTTCACTTTTTATTTGATTGCTTGGATTGAATTTTTGTGGGTATCTGTTGAATTACCAAGATATAGAAGTTTCTTGATTAGGTGATTTGTGTTTTGAATTTTGTGTGGATTGGTCGAATTGATGATCTTTTTGTTGTTATTGGAGGGTATTTTTAATGCAAAAGTGGGTTTGCATTAGTTTGGGAATTGAGAAAATGGGTTTGCACTTCGAGTCAATTGTCGATTTGCCACAATATTATCAAGGTTAATGCTTGTGCAAGTGTACAATGACCATAGCAATTGTAAATTATTGCCAAAAAAATGAAGTAAAGGGGCTCAAAATTACAGAATTTGATTGTTTTCTTTTTCTGTAATATAGCCCATTTTACTCATATATACATTTGTGAATGTGCGTGCGCCTATATGCACATGTATTCCTATTATTCTTAACTTGGAAGGTCCTATGCTGTATTTAATGTAATTCTGGGTTTCTCTCCTGAATTTACTAATCATTTCAAACATAGTGAACAATGTTATTAATCATCTAAAAAATTACTACCTTCAATTGACTTTTCTTCTTCAAGTTTCATGAAAATCTACACACCTTTTTAAGATATGTGAACAGAAAGTTATTTCAAAATGTTTAGTATTTTGGAATGAGAAATCAGAATGTATATGGGTATTATCAGTCCATGTGGACTTATGCCATAATTCTCTCAGTGCTTGATTTTAAAACTAGACAACCAGCTTACAACCATTTTTAGTTTCAAGGTTCACCGTCAATATACTAGTTTTAGTTGCTAATCAATCTCATCATGATATCTTCATTTATGAATTTGTTACAAATCTATATGCTAAGTTTGCTTGAATCAAACTTTCATAATTAGTAACATTTTTCAGCACATCTAGCTGCATAATTGCGTTTTGTATGACTACTTTTGCCGTTAAATGTAGTTGTGTGGTTTTATTTTCTCTGAGTACTTTTGTGTTTTCTATGTACTTGCAAGTTCCTTGCATCTTTTAACTGGCAATGAGAATATTTGGTATATTATTCTTATTCTTCTCCTTTTGGAAGAACATCATGTATTATCAGCTTTATTTGATTTGGCTCTTAGCCAAAAAATTACAAAAAAACAGCTTTGTTTGCTATGGCATGGTATGTGCTCTACACAAATTTATCCTTTCCTACTTAGCATAAGATTTGGGGAACTGCATGCTTTACATGATGTGTCCTTTTCTTTATGACCTGCTCTATTGTATGCATTTCATACTTTGCCTCATAGCATCATAAATTTACCTTGGCACATTAACTTTACAATATTGTGTGCTTAATGCACAAAGCTGGTTTGACAAGCCAGTCAAAACCACCTTAGTCTTGTGTTTTTATTTAATCTCTGTAGAAGTTTTACCTTTGCTCAAATTATGGGAGATATGTTTTTCCTTTATTGGATTAGTTATTCAAAATAATTCAGTGATACATTCTTACCTATCAAAACAACTCAGTGATTGTTTATATTTTTTCTTTTGATATTATGAAGCTTCGAAAAGAGTTCAGCAGTGAAGTTGAGTCTGCAATGGCTGCATTTCGGGGGCTGTCAGTAGATTCATCTTCCGGTCATGCAGATCTCACCCAGCTATTCCGAATTGCAGCTCATGAAGCAAAGAAATCCCGTGCTCAGAATCGGATTCTCAGAGTTGTGAGTAATGTTTGGGTACACTTTTAGTTGTAACAGCTCATGCATTTATTAACTCCGAAAAGTTGATACCACGTACCAGTAGTTTTGTGTAGTTTATTGTGGGGTGCAAATTAAACCTGGTATATGCAAGATATATGTATCTGTGACACTTCCCAAAATAAGGTCCTATAACTTAAAGGCCGTTTAGCTATGAAAAAGCTAGAAATGTTTAAAAGCCAATTTTTTTTAAAATAAATAAATAAATAAGTGGCCTTTTGTTAGCTCATAAGGTACAAGCCGAAGCCCAAAGCTAGTAACAAAGTGGCATCCAAATGAGGCCTTAATCTTAACTTTGAGATGGCCAAGTGGGGGAACAAGAGAAGAAGAAATTTCCATGAATTCTCTCTTTCTCTCTCTCATTGAAAAGGTAGGTTGGTAGCGTAGCGCATTATTTTCTTACGGTTAACCGATTCAAAGTTCTGATGAATATTTTGAGGCTGATTTCCGTAAGCTTTCATCTATGGACATCTGGTTCCATTGGCCTTGGCTACCTGGGCAATATTGATTGCTGTGTTTCTTGGTTCTCTTTCTGTATTTTTATTTTAAATTATATGCGATATCATTCTCCATTTATATTTCCTTTCTGGAACATTCCATCTGTGATTCACAGGCTCCCACACATGAATGCTTTAGTCAATGAATTCCATTCCATCACATGACTAATAAAATATTTTGCATTTATTTTCATATCTAGGTGAGGTTCTGTAGGTTAGTTTAGTTTAGTTTATTTTTACATAATTTATGTTATACGAGGCATTGTTCTTTGGGTGCGTTTGTTTGGACGGACTGGATAAGGGGGGATTGTAATCCATCGGACTATTAGTCCCGGGATACATTGTCCCAGGACTATTTGGTTGGATTGGATTTGTATCCTATGTTTGTTTAGTCATGGGATTAGATGTCTGGATTGGACTATTTTGAGTAAATCCAATATTTGGTTAGACGGACTGGATAAGGATAAATGTTCAAAAGACTATTTTACCCTTATAATCTATAATTTATAATTTAACATCACTAAAAAAATTTAATTTATAAGGCCATAATTTTTAATTTATTATTTTCAATTAAATTAAATTTATAATTTATAATTTATATTTTTATTTAATATATAATTTTAAATAAAGACAATAAAAAAATAATTTTATTTAATATATAAATTAAATTTTCAACAACACTAAAAAAATTTAATTTATAAGGCCATAATTTATAATTTATTATTTTTAAATAAATTTAATTTATAATTTATATTTTTTATTTAATATATAATTTTAAATTAACAATACTAAAAAAATAATTTATTTAATATGTAAATTTAATTTTTTAACAACACTAAAAAAATTTAATTTATAAGGCCATAATTTATAATTTATTATTTTTAATTAAATTCAATTTATAATTTATAATTTAAATATTTTATTTAATATATAGTTTTAAATTAACAACACTAAAAAAATAATTTATAAATATTCAAAAGACTATTTTACCCTTTTCTAATTGTTTACTAAGTAATAGCATGAAGGGTAAAATGGACATTTCACAAAATAATCCCATGGGATACCAATCCTATGGTTTCTATCCCACACCCCCCTATGGGATAGGATAGTCCCATGTTTGTGGGACTAATAATCCGGGGGGACTATTAGTCCGGAGTAAAATTTTTCAAACAATGGACTATTAGTCCGGTGGGACTAATAATCCAATCCCACCCTCTTATCCCTCAAAACAAACATGCTCTTTATGTATTATTGTAACCATTATTTATCCCACAAAAAAATAATGTATTATTGTAACCATTATTGAAGTCATTTATGCGTCATGCATAAGAAAATATGAGGAGAATTGGATATACATGCATCATTGTATGGTACAATAAAGCCACAATTTATTTTGTTATCATTGGTATTAAGGCAGGTTTGATGGAAGGAGTTTGTTGTGCTCAAGTACCTTGTTGAGTACCTTTTTGTGGATATTTTAATAGAAGCACTATTTTCAGTAAGTTTTTCTTTTAATCCAAACACAGTATTAGAACCCTAGAGTTCATGAAAAGACCTTCCATTCTCTACTGAATGAAGTGTTAGTTTTGTTGTTCTTTTGTATTTTTAAAATTTAGGTTTACAGATGAATCATGTAGGGAAAATGGTGCAGTAAAACTTATAAAAAAGAAAAGTAAATGAGTAACTGGAATAATTTTTTAAAGAGCACAAGTGAAAAGGGAGATGTCATAGCTATTCATTTCTAAGCACTGTCGAGATTGTTACTTGTCTTCTTGGTTTTTTATTGGTTTTTGAGTTTGTGGATCCTAGCATTGTTTTGAATATACCATGTGATGTCTTGTATTCTGTTATTTTCTGGAAGGCACTAAAAGTGCAAGAGCAGTGAATTGAGTACTGGAAGTTGCTGCAAATTAAAGAAGTTTTTTTTTTTTTTTTTTTTTGAGAAGGGGTGGGTGGGTGGGGTGGGGTGGTGGGTTTGGCTAGCTTCAATTTCTTGGGTTTGAGGCTTTTGCGAGTTTAATTGAGCTACAAAACTGTTTTGCTCTTCCTTTGTTGACATTGCCGTAGTCTTTGTGTGTTATTTGTTATCTCAAGACAAAAATTTATTACAAACTACATACAATTATATGTTTTAGCAGGTTGCACTTAAAAACCTTTGAGGGGGATATTCAGGAAAAACATGATAAGAAATAATCCCATTTTATGTTTCTCTGGCACCTACAAATATCGTTTGAAATTCTTCTGTTTGTTTGTTTTTCACATGTTTTGATTTTTTTTTCCATCCATATGTTTGTTTCAAGTCAAATTTCTTTTACCTTGCAAAACCTTAGTGACACCTGCTCTCTTCTTTGAATAAGTTGACTCTGAACAACAGGTCACATCAAATTTGTGCAGAAAACATTGTGTTGGACAATTTGATCCTTGTGCATTTTACCCTATTTACTTTGGTGCTTGTTCTCCTATGGAATCTAACAGAATGCACTTTTTCTGTTGCAATTCAGATCCTAATCTACTGCAGATCATCTGTACAACCACAACATCAATGGACTGCAAACCAGAAACTCTTCACTTTGGACGTGGTTTACCTTCACGACAAGCCTGGACCTGACAACTGTCCCCAAAAAGTTTATGACGCTCTCGTTGATGCCCTAGAAAATGTTACCGAGTACGAAGGCTACATCTTGGAGAGTGGGCAGGGGCTATCGCGTGTTCTCTTCCGTCACATGTGCGTACTTTTGTCACACCCTCAACAACGTTGTCTGCAAGATAACATCGATATTCCCAAGTCCCTCATGAAAAAGTCGCCCACGGCTGACTCAGCAACAGCGGTTGAAGAAAGTGTTGCGGTGTCGAGTCAGTGAAAACATCAACGGTTGAAAAATGTTGTTGGTTTGGATGGCTTGGTTTCATTTCTGTGATGCTCCTAGGTTTAGAAAGCAATATGCTGCTGTAATTTTATGAGTGTACAACATTGTTTCCTCTGTGTATGAATATGTAGAATGTATAGACTTTTTTTTTTTTTTTTTGGAGTCATGGAAAACTGGAATGGATTTTCAAATCTGAGTCTAGTTTTTTGCCTTCAACTCTGACTATTGCAATCTAAACAAGCCTGTTCAGCACATATTTTTTATTTTTATTTTCATCATCAATAATAATAAAAAAATGACACAATTGGGTTTCCTCAAAACCATTTCCAAGGTGAAATATACACAGTACTAAGAATATAGTATGGGAAAGACTATGGTATATATTCCATTATATATCATATATACCTTATAACTAAAAAAGAAAATAGTATAATTTTATATTTTCAGAGTCCTAGATCAAAAATATATATATATATATAATCAAACATCACATACAGTAGGACCAAATATCTCATGTGTCATAACTAAAATATTGTTATAATTAAAAAATAAAAATGACATATTCCTTTCAAAAAGTGTGTATAGTAGAATTTTCCATATAGTACACTCATGATGAATTTAGGTCACTAGCATGCTTAAGTTTTTTGCTAACTGTGCTATGTGACTTTTATTTTTAAATTTAAAAGTTTTTGGGTGAATAAAATATATTTAAATAATGTTGAGAGTGGGATTATATTTGAATAAAATATATTTATATTTAAATTTAAAAGTTCATTAAACCTGTGGAGGCAGTATAAAAGAAAGTCTATAAATATGAATCAGAAATTAAATTAAAAAATGTTATATGTGGTTGAGATATAAAATGGGGTTCGCACATACAATTAATTTCAATTATTGATTATGTTTTATAAATTGTTTTCTAAGACTGTAGAAGAGGTGGACATTATAATACCAACATAATGAAGTGAAGCTTTGACATTTTTTTTTAACAACGTTGGCCTTTCATTTGAGCCTAAAGTTCTAGGAGACTTGGTAAAAGCAACTTCACCATGAATTTTAGGAGACTTTGGTAACTCACCTGTTCATATGCCCACACCTGATTGTTAGTGATGCTATTTGTCAAGGCTGACCTTTTCTTTTGGTTTTGCTTTGCTTTTGATTTTGTTTTTGTCTTTTTTGATGCCAAGGGACAACACGTGACTATGTCACATATTAAGCATCAAATTGACATAAAGTAATAGACCTTACTATACCCACTTATCACATTCAGTTTATGATCATGAAATAGAAAAAGTTAAAAACACAAACCAATCACCGAACTAAACACAACACTTTCATATAAGATGGGTTACATCTCACACAGAATTGTATCCGATTCTATAGTGGAGTTATATGCATGTAGACTTATATAGTAGCCTTTCCTTTTGAGAACTACATAAATTTCTAATTACTTCAAGACTTAGCTTATCCTACATGGTTACACCTCACATATACCCTTTTAAGTGAATCTTGGGGTAGTCTAAAATAATACCCAAACAATTTTAAATAACAGTGAATTACTAAAATAGGTGTTTTTTTTTTTTTTCTTTTCAGCTCACTGGGACTCACTTCACAACCTGCATATAATATATTATGCTTATTTGCAAGTTGCACCTTATGAAGTCCTTAACGCTTATATAAGAACATTAATTCACCAATTGTTGGATTTTAAGAGTGCAAGCATACAATAATCAAGAAAACTTGAATCAGTTGATATATGGGTATCTGCATATCTGTTGCATCTTCACTGAATCATGAGAGTGAGGATTGGCATGAAAATGTGGCATACTATGAGGAGACTAGTGGTAGTGATGAAACTCAGACTTTGTTCTCTTTAGTGATGAAGCAAAGGATTGAATCAAGATGCTGCAATTCTATACCAGCTCTCTCTCTCTCTCTCTCTCTCTCTCTCTCTCAAGCATGTTTAGTATCAAATTTGTTTTTTATGTTTTCAGAAAACAAAAGCAACAAAAACAACACCAATCGTCTTCATTTTTGTATGAAATCAGAGTTTGAAAATTCGAAAACAACTTTTTTGTGTTTCCTACAAAATGGGATGTTTGCAATTTATTATTATTATTATTATTATTATTATTATTATTATTATTATTATTATTATTATTATTCTTTAGAAAACAGTCTCTTAAACAAGTTTTGAACTTTGTTTCGCAAGTTGAAAATTTGATAATAAAAAGCAAAAGTTAAAAGTATTCCTCTTTTAACTTCCAGATAAATAATGTTTTTGCAATTTATTTAAGTTATTTCTAACTCGTAGGCTTTAAGTAAAAATTGTATTGAACACTCTCGCACAAATTATGAGAATTTTTTATGGGTTTCAAACATTTTCCATTCTGAAAATAAAAAACCTATAAGCAACTCCACGCTATGTGCTTTCCAAAAAATTAAAATAGAAAACAAGAAAAGAAAATTATACCAAAGAAGCAGCTTTTCAACAAGGGAAAACTAAAAATTAGTGTTCGACTTTGGAACTTATTTCCTGTGGGAAGGGCTATGAATGGAAGATGGAGCTTTCTGTGGAGTTTTTGATGGACACGGAAAGAATGGTCACACAGTGAGCAAGTTGCTGAGGAACAAATTGCCTTCACTGCTGCTAAACCAAAAGAATGCTCTCACAAAGATCAATAAAGAGAGAGAAGATGGTGAAACAATGGTGCCAAACAAGACCTTTCACAAATGGAAAGAGGCTTGTATTAGTGCCTTCAAGGCCATGGACAAAGAGATCAAGCTTCTTGAGAGTTTGGACTGCTCTTGCAGTGGAACCACAGCTGTAGTTGTCATAAGACAGGTCAGCAACAAAAGTCCCCATGGTTTGTGAATCTGGATTTGCTTTTAGACTTTGTTTAGATTATGAATTTGAGAAGGAATTTGTAAAGCGAAAGGAAAAAGATGGATAAAATGTAACTATATTTCATTCTTATTTCATCCTCCTTTTCTATTTTCCTCTCCAATTTTTTACTAAAATCCATAATCCAAATACAACCTTAGATTAGAGTTTCAACGTGAGCTGTGAAGTTGGAGAAATCAACTTCAAAAATAACTGTCACTCTCCCTTTGTCAGCGGTAAAATTGGAGAAATCTCAATCGTTCAACCGGAAAGGTTTAGATTGTGTCAACTTAAAAACATAATTGCCACTGTCGCCCTTTGTTTTTGGAGTTCCAACTTCAACAGTGAAATTGGAGATATCTCAGTCCTTGATCCAAAATTGAAAGGTTTAGATTGTGTCAACTTCAAAAATAACAGTAACTCTCCCTTTGAAATTGGAGAAATCTCAGTCATTTAACCAAAATTCGAAAGTGTAGATTGTGTCAACTTGAAAAAATAACGGTCACTCTCTCCTTTCATTTTTCTTGTAAGAATACGAACCCATTCTCCCCTTCTTTTTCACCCATACTTTCAATTCTTCAACAGACAGCTGGAATTTCTCTAACCTCATCGAATCCAGATTCAAGCTATGTACATATTATTTTTCGTATTAGATCTATTGATTGAAGGAATAACTGTGTTTTGTATAATTATTTGTGTACTTAAAACAGGGTGAAGATCTTGTCATAGCTAATCTTGGTGACTCAAGTGCGGTGTTGGGGACAATGACTGAGGATGGAGTAGTCAGGCCTGCTCAATTGACTACTGATTTAAAGCCTAGTTTACCCAGTAAGACAGTGTAACATTCCTACCAAGTCCATTTCCAAAAACTTGTTTCCCAAAAGTCCCTGTTGTTCGCGCACATGCACATGCGCAAACAAGAGTGATGCTTTCTATGTTTAGGATGATTTAGTAGTGATGGATTTTAGCATTTGTAATGTGCAATGGAAGCAGAACGAATAAGGAAGAGCAATGGGCAAGTATTTGCAGCAATGGAAGAGCCTGGGATTGAGAGAGTGGTTGCCACATGAGGACTCCCCAGGCCTCGCCATGTCTCAAGCTTTCGGAGACTTCCTACTCAAAAACCATGGCCTCATTGCCATCCCTGATCTCTCCTATCGCCATCTCACTCCTAATGATCAGTTTCTTATCCTTGCTTCTGCTGGGGTAGAAGTCCATTTTACATTATTTACTACACTTTCATATCATCCATTATTAAAAGAAAAAGAAAAAAGATGAACTTAATTTCATATTACATAACATTTTGAAGCACATTTAACAAGAACAAAAATGGAATTCTTGACGTTTGGGGGATAATCACCCACAAGTCACAAGTATTGGGTAAGCCAAGAGAACAAATTCTGTCCTCTACTCTCTTGGTCCCAAATCGTCTTTTTACCGAGATGGGTCATCTAGCTTGGTTGTGTGGTAGAGACAGTTTGACACATGAGAACATGAAAGAAAGAGACACCAAATCAACTTTCTACCAAGATGGGTTCATCCAGACACCAAATTCATAGGTCTCGTGGGCTCCGAACACAAGACCTCTGAATTTTCAAGAAATCAACTCTTATATGGTGTGACCCATACCTAAAATGAATTTAGACCATACTGTTTTTTTAGTGTACATATATATTTTTTTATATCTAAGTTCTTGGTCCCTAGCATTACTTTTCAAAACTTTTTGCGCACCTTTTTTTCTCTTAAAAGAAGAGAAATATTAAGTGCTATTGTGTATGAGTATCTTATATGTGGGGATTTCAGGTGTGGGATGTGCTGAGAAACAAGGAAGTGGCATATGTTGTATCATCAGCAGATAGTGAGGAGGCAGCAGCAAGAGCAGTGGTAAACACCGCTATTTATGCTTGGAAACATATGTTTCCTTCCTCAAAGATAGATGACTGCACTGTGCGCTGCCTCTTTTTGCACAAGAGGCAACAACCACCACCACCACCTTTGCATTTGATGACTTAAAAAGAGTTGTTTGCCTGTCTTCTCCATACTTGAGCACCGTACATCTCTCTCCAGTGAGTCATTGAGCAAATTGGATTTTAATTACTAAAGCATCCAAGTCAACTCACCTAAGACACTTTTTCGGCTATATATTAGTAAAAAGGGGAATAAAGGAATGAGAAACTATATCACTCAGTGATGAGATTCGAATGGTGGAGCATCTCATCCACTGGCTAACCATTCATCTCGTTTGAGATAATTTTTAATCTATCAATACTTGTATAATTTTGAGTAACTAAAAGCTTCATTTTACTAATCTATAAATTTATATTGAGTATTGCCACACACTATGAATGCGGCTATCATAGAAGTTCACTTCACTGTCCTGAAATGGCAGCATGCTAAATGCTTCATCTTTTCTATTAAAGCAATTCTAATGGTGTGCAATTCTAATGTCAAAGTTAAAATTATGCAACCATTCTTCTAAATTCATATCCAATAGTGTGTTATTTCCATCCCAAATTATAGCAATGATAAAATTTAACAAGAGCTCTTCTCTTATCTCTCTGATGATGGAGCTCAGAAATGCCATTTATATTTGATTGTGTGATTGCGTTCGTGTGGTCACTTTGATGCAGACTAGTGAAGACCAAAAGTTCAAAAAAGATAGGAACAAACGTGTTGTGGATAAATAATATCTTACATTCGGATCTTGAAAGTTGTACCTGATTGAATACTAGTGAATGCAGTATTGCGTTCATGATTTTTTCCAAGTTTTAGTTTTTTCATGTTTGTCTCTCTTATGATTGCTCTATTTATTCTGTTTGAATTAATTGTTTAACAAACTTGAAATAAATCTTATTAAATCTTCTTGGATTAAAAGATTCTAATTTAGATGCTTTAACTAAAGAACTACAGAGGCTAGTTGCACTCTGAAAATTTATTCCGCCTCAGAGTAATGACCCTTTTTGACAGTGTTAATCTGTTCTTCGCTCCTGTTTAATTGTATGGATTCATTATTGAATTTCAAATTCCTTCAATCAAGCTATACATCCACAATATCAAGAATAACACCAATCACCTGTACTTTCAAACAAAAATCAATTTCTCGTTTACTTTTCCCTTCTTTTTTTTTTTTGCCTTTCCCTTTCATCCTTTGCTGGAAGAAAAACAAAAGTCATCTTCAAAAAAATGAGTAATGGACATGTGTTCTGTTACCTTAGTAGCCGAGAAAGAGAATGCTGAAAAAGATTTTCAAAATCGAGAACTAAATTATCATAACCACCATTCGAGCCACAGAAGCATGCAGTTCATCCCACATCAAATTGATTTGTCATTCGGATCCTCCTCTCCAAGCAAGTCATCATATGAAACCAGCACCCTCATTCTATCATAAACAGATACATGTTTCCCTTCAACATTAGACTGTCGAAGTTGGTTTTGCACATGGGGTACTAACTGTGAACCATCTGAAGCTCTCATAGTCCGATCTGTGGATGTGTGACTCATTCTTTCAGGAGATATTTCCTTATTCTGCACCGGGCCTTGCCTGATGTTTTGCGGTTTGAATTGCTTCTGCAAAGTGGTAAATAACACAACACATCAGTTATATTCCACTACAAAGTAAAAGCACATGAAACCATGTCAACATAATATAACACCTTTTGGAGTGAAACAGCAAACTAAAATTAAACAAAACACCTGGCAATGGCCGTAAATTAATGTAATATCTACTACCAGTTTGAGTGATACAGCAAAACAGAATATAATGAAATAAAAGAACAGGAATAATCTTTAGATGCTGTTGTTGCTGGTAGAATGATACTGCAACTCAAATTAAAGGAGCTATATGGACACCAGGATCACCCTAACGCTAGATAGAGAGGTAGTCACAGAGAAATTAGTTTAACAAATATGTAGTTTCAAATGGAGATGGTTGCCAAATTACCACATATGTATTCCCAGACATGGTGTGTTGAGAGTTTGTCAAATCATACACAACAAATATCATTCTTGTAAATTAATATCTGCATGGCCATGAACTAATCTGGAGAGCCAAATAAAGAGATATTAAGGAATAAGAAATTTTCCCAATACCCAATAGAACCTAAAAAAATTAGTTTTTGATGCTGCATAAATCCTCTTCCTTTTCAGGCAAGAAAGAGGGATTCAATTGCAATTCTTTCAATTAACCACTACTACCTCTACCAAAAAACACCCAATTTGTTGTATCATAAGTAATAAAAAAGGATTACAACTACATAGTAACAATATGCGCACATTGTGAGAATATGTGTTCTCCTAGGATTAGGAATAAGTGTCCTATATCTATTAGACTTCTATATATCTCAGTAATGTATTCATGTAGGATTAGGAATTAGTGGTACTCTATATAAATGATGTATGTATTCTTTGTTCAATTAATTAAAGACTAATATACAGTTGTATTCAGAAAACTTACAGTATGCATGCAAATGGAAAATGGAACAGCACTAGCAGTTAAGTTGCAGGGAGCTTGCTGTTGGACGAGGAACTATAGAACTGAATACTAAAATACAGAATTGTAAGTTGTCACACACCTCAAACTCCTTCCCCTTCTTCATTATCTCTTCAAATGCATTTCGGTCTCGTGTTTTCAGGACACTCCATAATATGCCACCACCATTTCTAAAGTGTCTTCCATCGGCAGTCTTCTGACCTCCACAAGCTTGAATTGCATCCACCTGCAATTTCTACATTTCATTATAAATTGAACACTAAAACGAAAACTAACAGAAAAAAGAGGAAAATACAAAAATACTGTAAAGACTAAAGAATGTGATGCTCAAAAAACTGTAAGGATATTACCACATTTCCAAATAATAATAAAAAATTAATTAAATTCAAAGTAATAACAGCCAAAATTCTCGACATAAGTTAGCAACAGACAAAATCCTAGGAACATTGAAAACAACATATACTAGTCACATGAAGTGCTACAGTGAATGAGCTTGATAGCAAGCATGCCTTTCATATGTTCATGACGCACTCTCTCTGGTTCAGTTCAAGTATTAAACAATTTTTACTCCTTTCTGTAACAATAACTCCTCCACATTGTATGTAAGTTCGCATCTTCTATTTGATCACATGTGAACTACTACCTAAGCATGCATTATTGCCAGATGAAATATCAATCAGTTCACTACGCTTGAGAAGATGTGTCTGATTGATAAACTTAGAACACCAACATTTCTTGGCATTCCTAAATATGCCCCTGACAATTCTCAAACGTGTCCATAATTAAAAAAATAAGTTTTTCATATTTTCATCAAATAGGCTGGCATTTATTGGATACTTGGTGGACAACAATATGAGCTTATTCCCTATATCATGCACAAAATGTCATATCTTACAATTTTACTAGTCACGATCACACAAATCCTTCTATTTCATATATAACCCATTGTTTCAGCATATTTATCAATGACTTCAAACCTAACACCAGTAGCATAAACCACTATATTAGATGAAATGAAATAGAAATGATACCTCTTTGACGAGGTCACTCAAAGCAGACACACCCAGGCAACCCACAGCAGTGTACATCAGATACATTTTTTTCTCGTTCAAGTGTTTACAAACATCTGAAACAAACCTGCAAGTGACATAAAAGCAATAAAATCAGTTTCCAAATGTGAACTCCCCCTCTCTTCAAACTTATCAGGAAGGAAAAAAACATTCTTCTTCCTTTTGACATAGAATATAAGAGATATAGAGTAAAGCCCAAATGCTGCTTTCTTTTGCTATAGTTTCAGTCTGTATCGGACGAAACAAAAGCACCTAAATATTTCAAAAACATATCCAATAATCAATGGATACAAATTAATACAATGGATGTAGTTCTTTGATGGAAGTGGAATCCATAGCACAGTAAAACAGAAGGATTACCAAAACAGATCACAAATGTACAACAATGACCAATTGACTATACCAATAAGGATTGAAATGACTTCAATGAACATGCTAAAAGTACATGGAAGACCAAAAAGAAGATAATAACCTTTTTCATTCTTCCTGAAAAAGGAAAAAAAAAATCATTTATACTCGTAACTCAAGTTGGATAACTCTCAAATAGCTAACTCACAACATGACTCGTGATTTAAATTTAGATTGGTCCTAACAACAGAACAGAGAAGTTTGGTATCCAGCCCAAATAGTTGTTTAAAAGCTTTGTTGAGTGGAGGTGAAGTTCAACACATTGACTCAATAAACCCCCCTTAAATTGTTATTTTCATTAATAAACAAACAGCATAATGCTTTTGTCAAGAAAACAGCGTAATATTACATGATATTTTGGGTTGCCAGGACAAAAGCCCCAATTCTTGAGCCATTTTGCTGTAACTTCTATTGTATTGAAAGACCCAAAAAACAACGACCCCACTAATTCTTCTTTCATTAATATAGCAAGCAGAATGCTTCTTGAAACAAGAACCTGTTGATATCTGTCACATTTGGCCCTGAACTGCCTTTCTTTTTCTTACTCTTCTTCTTCTTATTCCTACGTCTGCGATTGTTATTGCTAGTTACTTGATCTACTGGGTGAACATCTCCACCGATGTTTTGTCCCAATTCAGTTTGAGAATCCTGCCCCACCAACTCTACTTCTTCTACCTCCATCATCTCAACATCTTGGGCATCTTCCAAGTTATCCCCATCGAATATGGCATCTAATATGCTTTCTCCTCTCTCCATATAACCAGATAAACTGCAATACGTTGAAAGGCATAAGTCATTTGCAATCATATTAACTTGAAAGCCGGGCATAAATGAAAAGCTTAAATATATATATATATAATCAACTTAATCCTAGTATGACATAACATAACAAAAAAAATATATATATATACCAAAAACTATACTATGATACACAAAAGGCTGAAGGTGAACAACGTATTTTACACACGAATTAAATCCTTGAATGTGTTACTTCAAAATTACGCGAAAATGTTCATGTTCTTATTCAGTTGTATGATGACAACAGTAGCAAGGCGTAAGATATTTAGAGTAAATTACAATCCAAAAGTCAAAAATATGCAGTCTCCATATCCATAACCAGCAAGAATAGCTAATATACAAGCAATCAAATACCAGAAACTTTGATATATAAAAAACATAAGCAGAAATGCGACTAAATAGAATATCTCTGAATGCAAGTAAAGACATCAAAAGCTAACAAAAACCATAAAAGGGAAATCCGTGGCTACTGATTCATTTGTTTTCCCACAAAACTGATGGCACATCACTTTCGGCCTTCTCCAATGTTGGTTTCATCACAAAAACAATAACAGTAAAAAGAAAATTGCTTATGGGAACAAAACCAGAACAATAGACTCCGGACTAAGTTATGTACTCTGACAGCAAAATGGTTGGGTAAAAAAGCTTTGTTTTCAAAACAAAACGAACCTTATGCTAAAGCCCATATATAATGACAAACACAAACACCTAAATTGCGGCTGACAATATCAGAATATTACAAAATTGAAATACTGAGTTTTTTTTTTTTTTTACCTAAGCCAGGTGTCTTTTAAAGCTATTTCTCTGACACAAGTCCTTTTCAAGGTATTTAGCAAAAGTGAGTTGTTTCTCGGAGTCGTGGGCTCACAACACGATTTTAATGAAATTGTGTTTTCAAATTAACACAATTTCACAAAACAAGTTTGATAATGATAAATAAGTTCAAAACTTCTTGAGACTGGTAAATATGATTTAAAATGACATGCATATGGTAAAAGAAGAAAAAAAAACTCTTCAAATGCTCATAATCTTGAACCTCTTCACTTTTAACAAAACTAGCGGTTTGGCACACGTGATGCGTGTGTAATTTAAATAAGTAACAACAAAACATTATATTTACTAAATGTTGTACAAACTCACGTGGTAAGAGTATTTTTTTTAAACCTAAGGTCTTAGCTTCAAGCCTTCTCACCCTCAAATATAAAGTGATGTTTTTCATTTTTATTTTTTATATAGAAAAATGTGACACTTGGCATAATGAGAGGCAAACGGTTCAGGACACCAACCAAAGCCTTTGCTTTATATAATGGGAGAGGCTTCTCTCCAGCCTGGAGTGTACTATTTGGCCCATGGGGCTCACTACGGATCTTGTTTTAATGATCCGAACCGTTTAATGTATAGAGCCCGTTGAATAATTCATGTTTGTAAAAAATCACGTTAATTAGATGTCGGTAATTCCTTGATGGGAACACATTTTTGTCAATGATAAATATAATTTTAAAAATAAATTGTTAAACAGTTGATCAAGACACTACCGATATCCAATCAACGTGATTGTTTCGCGTTCAAATCACCGATACGGGACCGTGGTGGCCCCATGGGCCCAACAGTAGAGAAGCCACTCCCATAGATCCTGAATGCTCGGTTCTCAAAAATGATAATTGAAATCATTCCGTCAATAAGCATGGTATAAAACCCTAACAAAGAACGCTTCTTGAAATTTTAAAAAAAAACTAATTACTACATTAATCATTCACATATTTCATCAATTTCAAATTGAAACCCTAGCATGCATAAGAAGATATATACAACTGCAATGGCGTCTATGAGAGAGAGAGAGTACCGATATATTGTTGCTTTGAGTCCCTGAGACTCTGAGCTCAAGAAAACGGCGGGTATGCAGGAATGCACCGTTTAAATGGAGTGCGGTGCGAATAACGGTTCGGTTCAGCTTACAAGGAACCACTTAACTTCTTTTTGGTTAATCACAAATACATCTCTTCATATTTGTTTAAAAGACAGATTATCTTTTATAGTTTGAAAAATTATAAATATTCCTTATGAATAGTGTTATTAATACTTCATAAATTATTTTGAACCCTCCATTTCTTTGGACTCTCACTTATAAATTTTGAAACATTCAAAATTTCTTTTTCCCTATCAAATAATATCAAAATTATCCTTGTAAAAATATTTCACTCACTGAATGTACACTCCACACATCTCAAAAAAATCCCTATTCTAAAAAACTCTAACAAAACCTACGAAGAAACGGAAGAGCCAATGTAACACCCACCTCCTTAATTAACTGTTAATTCTGTGTGCTACCTTAACCATGTGCTTATATGTGTTAATTATGTGTCACGTGCTATCTGACTTATGTTATGATTGACATTTATGTTGGTATATGAAATAGACCTGTCTGAATCATTAAACCATAAGATTAAAATTAAATGTTTGGATTAAGCAATTAAAGTCTAATTTACCTAAGCATAACTAAGTTTATTAACTAGATTATATTGAGCCTTAATGTGGTTTAGGTGAATTTGATTTAATTTAATTTAAGCTTAAAATTGGTTAAGGATATTAGAGATAGATATTTTGTTGTTTTGGGAACTCAATAGTAAAAGGGCAAACTTAGTAGACTTGAGAGGGAGAGAGTTCTAGAGACTCAAAAGGAATAAGGAAAAGAAAAGGAATTGAGCAAATTTTACCAAATCAACCATTGAAGGTAAGAAATCTTTCCTAATTTCTTAAAGTTGAGTTAATTTACACATGAAATTGTAGAATTTAAGTTGGATTAAGAAGTTGGGTGGTTTAAGTTCATGTTGAGAACCTTAAAGAGAAGAAGTGTAAGAATTGGCTTAAGCTTTGGTCATATATGGCATTTTTCATGATCAATCACTTGTTTCTTGCATGATTCTGGAAGATAGAGGATGAAACCCCATGGATTTTGAGTTTGGAACTTACCATTTGCGTGGTTTTGATTTTTGTTCTTAAACTCTAGGTTTTTGATCTTCAAATGGAAATCTTGTTTTGTTTTAAAGTTATGATTTTGTTTGAAGTTAGAATTATGAAATTGAAGATGTTTTCGAGGGTCGTTGGCCTTGTTTCACATGAAATTGAAGTTGGATTTTGGAAAATTTGAGTCCCAAATTCAGAGTAGAATTTCAGGCAGAATTGAACCCAGACCGCACATGCGGCATGAGGTCGTGCACGTGCGGCCAAGCCTGCCATGTTCCTATGTTGCTTCTGTTATAATTGCACGTGCAGTGAGATTTCCGCACATGCGGCCAGGGCCTCCACACATACGGTTTTCAGAGCAATTTTTCGTTTTCTTTCCGTTTCTCAAACTACCAAGCCTCCGTTGCAAGGTTTTTAAACGTTTTTCACATCCATATGCATCGCATGAGTATAAAAGAAACTAAGGAGCATGAATAGAATCAAATGAACTAGTAATGAAAGAACCGAAAAGATTAAGAACTAACTGAGTGAATAGACTATGATTGAATGTGTTATGCCTAGATGTGTTTTTGTAAGTGTCCCAACCACGTAATTCAATGAGCCAACTGTGAGTAACAATCTTGTAAAGATATGTTTGAATTATAAGTATTTTCTGAATTATAAAATATTATGTTTCTGAAATGATACTTTCTGACTAATTGAATAATTGTCATGGTTTATGAATTGTATTCATAACATCCATAACATCTATTATCGCTTTTATTTCTTTATTACGATTCAGAGATCTCTGTCGGTTCAATCCACAAACTTTTGTTTATTGTATTGATGGTACGCCCATCAATTCTAACTGTTCAATCTTCATGACCGTCTGTACTATTCTGCTATTGGATGTACTATGTATGACTACTTTGTTTTCTGTATGAAATATAGATCTACTATGCAAATGATTCTAACTTTCCATGTACTACTATAATTGACCGATTTAGATTACAGTAAAGACATCATTCATAACCTCTTTACGCTGTTATTATTCACTGGGTTCTATCTCATTCTTTTATATATGTATGTAGGTGATCAAGTGCAGAAGGGGACGTAGTGGCGTCAACCTAGTCTCAGTTTTGTCAAGCCAACTTTTGTGTCTCATCACGAGATTTCCATTGGTCAAGTGTCGAGGCTTTTGGGTGGTACGGAAATCACCATTTTGGGATTCAATCATATGCTGTGAATAGTTTATGATATTTGTGTACCTTTTGATAATGGGATTGAAATCCCTATTTTGTTTATGTTTTTGGCATATAACTTGGTGTGGACTGTTGTACATATATGTCTATATGAAAGTTTATTTTGCTTCATTTAAGTCTTCACAGCTCGTTAGACGTTTTATTTTCTTATTTATTTAGCTTCCGCTAGGCCCATTATTGTAATACCGTTAAGCAGACCTTTGGTAATCACGGATTACTGGCCAGTTACGACACTAAACCTCTAGGGGCGGGTTTGGGTAGTGACAGTCAATGTGATTGCATCCACCATTGTCACAGTTGGTATGCTCTCTCTCTCTCTATATATATATACATAATTTCTTAATTTTTTCGTAATAATTTTTTCTCTTGCAGAAAAAAAAATTATAATAGTTGGTTTAGCTGGTAGATATTATAAAATTGTAATTCAATAGAGAACTACGCAGCAATATTATCAAAGTTATGCGATGAAGGAATAACTTTTGAACCTGATAATGGATTTGGGCTACTTCCGATAACTTCTGCAAGTGTTAAAATTTTTGACTATTCAACGTGTTAAGAAATTTTCATATTTGGGTCTGTATTCCCGAACTTGAAAAAATTAAAATTTCTGCAAGCGTTAACAATTTTGACCATGCAATGTGTTAAGAAATTCTCATGTTCAAACCTGCATTCTCGAACATTACTTATTTGTTCGGGAATGCTTTCCCGAACAAATAAGTAATGTTCGGGTCTATATTCCCAAACTTGAAAAAACGAAAACTTCTACAAGCGTTAACAATTTTGACCGTTCAATGTTTTAGGAAATTTCTATGTTCGGACTTACATTCCCGAACATTACTTATTTGTTCGGGAACGCTATCTCGAACAAATAAGTAATGTTCGGGCCTATATTCCACCAAAGGGTTGCCACTGTTATCGTTGGAATATTGCCATTGCCAGAGAAGTATAGGTAGTCAAATGGTTGCCATTGTTACCGTCGTAATATTGCCGCCGAAGGGTTTTCAAGGTTTGAAGGGTGGATAGGTTTTGAATGTGAGATTTGGGAAAGATGGATGGGTGGTGATAAATGTTGGTACTCTCATAAACCCTAATTCATGATGTAATGGGTGTGTAGGTTTAATTGTGAGATGGGATGTCTCAAAATTAATGATGTCTTTTTTTAATTTTATTTGAGGTTGTTATTGCAATAAAAAAAAGTTAAAAATTAGGGGATCCAAAATAATTTATAGGGTGCTAATAGTAGTAATCTAACTTATATGTTGTTTGAAATATAATGACATTTTCTTTTAATGAAAAATGTTAGAACTTTTTTTTGTTATAAACTTCTATTTGGTTTGATTTAGTTTTCAGAATCTATTTTCAAAATTTTTATATAAAAAAATAAAATTAAATTGGTGAAAAAAAATTAAAAACACATCATTTTTATATAATTTTATCTTTTGGGAGAATAGAAATAAATTTTTTAAAATAATTTTTTTGATATTTATTTTCATTAAATTAGTTTTTATTTTTTCAAAAGTCAAATATGGTGACAACTTTGATGTAATTATTAAACCAATCCATTAAATCAAAAAATTCAAAACTAAAACATTTAATATATTAATCATATCGATTATACATTAAAAACCTAACAACCATCAATTACATGATAATCATCTAAAAATATCTATTAACAACAAATATAACCATCTATTACATGATAACCATCTAAAAATTATCAACAAAAATAATCATCCATTACATGATCATCATCCAAACACAAACTAAAAATTAATTTGGTAAAAAAATAAAAATGTAAAAAATTTATTATTTTTATATAATTTTATCTTTCCTGAGTATAAATAATTTTAAAAATTTTAAAAATAATTTTGACATTTATCTTGTTTAATTAGTTTATATTTTATCAAATTGATGACTTTGTTCTTGAAGTGGATCAGCAATGTTTTCAATTGTTCTTATTTGAAACGAGTTTCAAAATTCAGAATGAAATGTATTACAATTGAAATATCAAGGATTAAAGTAATACAAGTCTCAAATTATAGGGACCGTTAATATAATTCGTCTAAATGAAAACTTTGCATTTAAAAATGTACCCTTGTGGAATTATCAATTTTTTACGAGAGTTTTTCTATTTGCACACCGTTAAATTTTTGAGTTCACATCATTTTATCTTTTGAATATTAATTATTGAACAAAAATTAATTATTCAAATATCACTTGCAAAATTAAAATACAATTTAGTACTCGACATCTGAACAATTAATTGCGGATAGACAGTGATTGGCGAAAGAAGAAGCTTATGGTAGGGTGTTGGCTGGGTTATGGTTGGACGAAAAGAATAAAGCTTCGTCGCTCGAAAATGTTGCCCCCCTAATCCCCCGAAATTTAGAAACGACGTCGTTTCTAACACTTTCCCTTCCATGAATTCACAGAGGAGAGAAAGAGAAGCGAGGGAAAGAGGAGAGAAAGAGAGAAAGAGAAGAGGGAATGAAGAGTTCCTGCCGTCACGATTGCTCCGCCCGTCATGACCCGCCTCAGCCCCAGCCTCTGCCGTCGCAGCCCTGCCCTTCGCAGCCCCGCCCCATTTGTTGGGCCCCCTCTAGTCCCTTCTCCTCCTCCCTCCTCCTCCTCCTCCTCCTCCTCCTCCTCCCTCTTCCTCCTTCTTCTTCTTCTTCTTCTTCTTCTTCCATCTTTTGATCTGCAAAAAAAAAAAAAAAAACAAAAACAAAAACAAAAAATCAAAAATGGTGCCGTTTTGGAATTAGGGGGGATTCGGGGGAGCTTTCGAGCTCCCTAGCATTGCTCAAGGGACTATAGTGGTGAGGTGTTACAAAATATAAAGTTATTATAGTTGTCGCAAAGTCATGGAGCAAAGAAAGATGATGAAGTAAAATAGGATTTGCATAGTGGACTGTGCGAGATTTATTAAAATCGATTTATAGCATACTTGGCAATACGTCAATTTTAGATAAAGGAGACATATGCAATGAATAGTAACTGGATACATAATAAAGGGAGAAAAACTGGAATTGCATTTTTTTTTTCTTTGGTAATTAGACACAATTTTAAAGATTAAAATTGAAAATATAATCAAATTGTGGAGGAATTACTCAATAGTAGTAGGGGTATAAGAAAAAGTGACATAACTAAATTGACTGTTCAATACTGATCAAAATCTTAACTTTCGATCTGTTTTTCATAACTTATTATTTGTTTTGATTTTGAAAAGTTTTACACGGATACATGCCGAATTGATTGTAATATTATATTTAACACTTTTATATTTTAATTATTTGAGTATTATAATATAAGTAATAAATAATATATGTTTTGTAATAAAAATTAGGAAGGTATTAAAAGAATAATTGTCATTATTTTTCTTCATTTATTTTAATGTGAGATTTTACAAATTTTTGTAAAATCATTTAAAATCTCATAAGAATTCTTCCTATATACAAAATTGATAAACCGAAAAAACTGAATTGTATTATGTGGATTGTTTTAATTTTTGGGTTAACAAAACCGAAAAGTTTGGTTCAGTACTAAATTATCTCTCAATTCCAACTGAACAGTACCATTTACATCCATACTCAATAGTAGGATAGAAAAAAAATATATATAACATTTAATTTGCATCCCATCACAAAATGAGTTACGCCCACTAAGTTTGTATAATTTTTTCTTCCATCACACTTTAAGTGATATCCTTCTAAATTATTTAATAATGTCAATAATTTTTGTTTTCATTTTACAATAAAATAATAGACAAGAGAATTCGTAATAAAAAACCTAAACCTTAATAAAAGTTTCTGTCATTTCATAAATTCATGAAGGATTTTCTTTAATTTCATTAAATTTCAAGAAGGTCATTGTAGTTTTTATTGGGGGAGGCTTAAGAGTTAGGTTTTTCTACAGTTCGAGATCAAATTGGAACGTGTTATTGGATTTGTGGGGCACGAGTCATATTTCAATAATTTGAATCGTTTAATAAATTTTACATATTGTATAATTTAAATTATTAAAATAGGATCCATAATGATCCCTGTGGGGGCCGAGAAGAGAGAGTCGTAGAGATTCCGGGTAGTCGAATCTCTAAGAGTCGAGATTCGAAGCACTCGGCAATTGGCTCGCCAGTTCAAATCCAACTTTATTCGGCCAAATAACCGATTAGGCAAGGGGCCGAGTGAGGGTCGATCTATTATGAGATATGCTGAATATGAGTTGAAAATGGACCTAATCCCGAGGCCCATGGAAGAAAAGATATAAATAGAAAAACATCATCCAGAGAGAGGTATGTGAAAATTATAGCACTTAAACTTAGAACACAAGTATTCCTGAGTGTGGCTACTGACTTGTCCGTCGGAGTGCTAATTCCGGCACCACCGACCGGAGTGTTTATTCCTTTTCAGGTGACCAGAAGAAGATCACAAGCGTTCCCTAGGATCAGAAGAGTATTTCCAAATCACTTCTCCACAATTGGTGCCGTCTGTGGGAATACTCTAGCACTTCCATGGAGAGCTTGACGGAAGATCCTCCGACAGTCACTGTCGACCCTATACCGCAAGAGGAAACCACCCCAACAAACTTTCTCGGAACAGAGACTATCGCGCGTGAGACGTGCCTTGAATTTCGCCTCATCCTCAACTTCGGAGCACGAGACGATGCAGGCGATCATGAAACAAGCAAAGCAAAATGAATAGAGGTTAGAAAACATGATCGCTGAGAATGAGCGTCTTCGTTAAGATTTGGCCTTGGAAACGGCGAAGTCCAAGCAAGCTGCGCCCCCAAATCCAGAACGACTTCCGAAGGAAGGTGGTCGACAACCTCGAGCACGACAAGACACTGATAGCGACTCCGACTTATTATCCCCGGAGCCCAGGAAGAAGGGACGACATGAAACCACCAGTTCTTCCGAAGAAAGTCCCCGTGCAATACATAAGCGAAGAAGGAACAGCTTGGACGAAGACTAACACGATCCCTTCGTACGACGGATTGCAAAGGCTGCACTACCTAAGAAATTCAAAGCACCGTCGTTCACCTTGTACGACGGCAAATCAGACCCCACTGACCACATCTGCCACTACAAGCAGGCCATGACATTGCATACAGACGACGAGGCCCTCATGTGCCGAATATTTCCCAGCAGTTTGGGACCATTGGCGGTCAGGTGGTATTATAAACTAGAGTCAGCTTCGATCAAAACCTTCCACCAACTACAGAAATCCTTTAGGGCCATATTCATCACCATCGAAGTCCAACCAAAGCAAGCTGACTCTCTCTAGGCAATGCAAATCCTACAAGGAGAAACACTAAGAGCATATTTGGTGCGATATTGGGAATGCTTTAATCTTGTTGATGATGCTTGCAACGACTCCATGGCCATCACCGCCTTCAAAATGGGATTGCACCCAGATAGTGCCCTCCGCAGTTCCTTGACTAGGAGACCCCCCAAAACAGTCTAGGGGTTGATGAAGAAAGTCGAGGAATACTGCAAAGTGGAAGACGACGCCTTGCGGGTTAAAGCCGGACACGTGGCCAACAAAATGGCCCTTCCCAAAATCGCTCAACCAATAAGTTCCGCACCACCTCAGAGCCCTGAACCACGACAGCGGGCTAAACGAGACAAGAAACGGGACTCTCGCCGACCTAGCGATCAATGCTCGCACCAAGCAAATGAGCAACTCCAGGTCGACAACAGGCGCACAAAGCGCGCCGACAAGAAATATACGGAGCTGTCAGAGCCAATCAGCTCGATTATGACCAAAATCCAACATATTCCGTTCTTCAAATGGCCGTCCAAGATAGTGGGACCTCCTGACACGAGAAGGCGGGACAGGCGTTGTGAATATCACAAAGATCATGGTCATGATACGGACAGTTGTTATGCCTTGAAAGACCACCTCGAGGAATTGGTGCAAGATGGTCGGCTCCAGCAACACGTCCGGAAGAGCACAATCAAAACCGTCGCCCTTCGGCAAGAGTCACCCCCCTTGGGTGTTATACATATGATATATAGCCCTCCACCGCTATGTACCATACATTCAATTCATTCAGCCCCCCAGAAGCAATGCGCACAGGCGAAACAGCCCCACGAAGCTCCGAGTATCATCTTCAACGATTCCGATCTTATCGACATAATGCTCCCCCATATTGATCCATTGGTCATTGAACTACACATGAACCGATTTACGGTCGAACGCGTCCTCATAGACCAGGGAAGCACTTTGGAGGTCATGTACTACGAGACCTTCCTCAAACTCGGCTTCAACGAATCAGACCTATCTCTGGCTTCTCATCCACTATTCGGTTTCAATGCAAATCCAGAGTACCTGTTGGGGAAAATCACGTTACCCGTTCGGGCAGGCTCCCAAACAGTGGATGTGAAATTCATGGTCGTTAAGCTCCCTTCGCCGTATAACCTCATCATGGGGCGAACTTGGCTGCATACTATTCGGGCCGTGCCAAGCACCTATCATCAGTTGCTACGCTTCCCGACCGAACACAGCGTTGAGCAAATCCGTGGTTGTCAGCAATCCGCACAAACATGCTATCTCTTTTTTCGAAAGACACCAACGTAGACGCAGGTCAACTCCATTGAAGTGTTGAATCGAGACAGTCTCACTGATGTCGGATGGCTCCCTGATGACAAGCCACGGAAGCTCTAGGCTACACCAGCAGCAGCTTCTCGAGATGTATGCTCAACGCGTCCAGCTGCGCCGCTACACGCCGAGAAAGTTTCTTCTTAAGGTATTTCCAGATGATAAGGGGCCGGTTGATGGAAAATTGGGCCTGCAGCCTTGCTCCTAACGTATTTGCGCAAAATCTATCATTAGACCCGACCTATGGGGAATGATACTAGTTCTGAATGGCTCACCATGTACACTATCCACTTTTGTAATGCAAAGACTCCTGTTTATTCATTGTAAAATCCAGCTCAAAAGTATTCCGAATAAAGCCTCTAGATTCGAAGCGCCCTTCGTGGATATCACAATTGGCCGATAAAGTCTCCGGATTCGGAGCCCCATCGGCACATGATGTCTTTGGGCCGACAAAGCCTCTGGATTCGGAGCGCCCTTCGTGGATATCACGATTGGCCCAATAAAGTCTCTGGATTCGGAGCGCCTTTCGTGAATATCACGATTGGCCGACAAAGTCTCTAGATTCGGAATGCCCTTCGTGGATATCACGATTGGCCGACAAAGCCCCTGAATTCGGAGCGCCCTTTGTGGATATCACGATTGGCCGATAAAGTCTCCGGATTCGAAGCCCCATCGGTGCATGACGTCTTTGGGCCGACAAAGCCTCCAGATTCGGAGCGCCCTTCGTGGATATCATGATTGGCCCAATAAAGTCTCCGGATTCGGAGCGCCCTTCATGGATATCACAATTGGCCGACAAAGCCTTCGGATTTGGAGCGTCCTTCGTGGATATCACTTTTGGTCGATAACGTCTCCGGATTCGGAGCCCATCGGCACATGACGTTATTGGGCCGACAAAGCCTCCGGATTCGGAGCGCCCTTCGTGGATATCACGATTGGCCAATAAAGTCTCTGAATTCGGAGCCCCATTGGCGCATGACGTCTTTGGGCCGACAGAGCCTCCGGATTCGGAGCGCCCTTCGTGGCTATCACGATTGGCCAACAAAGCCTCCGGATTCGGAGCACCCTTTGTGGATATCACAATTGGCCGATAAAGTCTTCGGATTCGGAGCCCCATCGGCGCATGACGTCTTTGGCCCGACAAAGCCTCCGGATTCGGAGCCCCATCGTCGCATGACGTCTTTGGGCCCCCCAAGTCTCCAGATTTGGAGCGCCCTTCATAGATATCACGATTGGCCGATTAAAGTCTCCGAATTCGGAGCCTCATCAGCGCATGACGTTTTTGGGCTGATAAAACCTCCAAATTCAGCTAACTAGTGTCACCGAACGGCGCTCGAGGGCCAAGTAATATCCCAAATTCGGAGCGCCCTCCAAAATGAAAACATTTACACATCGAAACAGGGATATGCAGATTGAACCAGTACAACCGCGTAAACAAGACAAAACGTTCCAGCACTCAAAATAAAATGCTTAATTAAGTATACAAAAATTCAGAATGAGATAGACTTTTAGAATGAGACATTTTATTCGATTAAACAATAATTACAAAACACACAATTTGCGTTCAAAACATTACAATATCTATTCTCATACGGCGTCGCGTTGGGACGAGCGGCAGCGCCGAATCAACGCCCGTTGATCAGAGAGCACTCGCAACTTAGAATGCTTTGATCTGGCCACGTTAGAGTCCACGATTCACACCGACGAAATAATCACCCTTGAAGCTGGGACCTTTGACACCATAGACAACGTCAAGGCCAAGATCCAAGACAATGAAGGAATTCCCCACGAAAACAATAATACCCAACGGTCGCGGCGCTACGTCAGCCTCATTTCTCGGTCGCTATTGCGGGGAACTTCGCCATTGCTATTTCTCCCTTCAAGGTGATCTGCTTTGACGACTTAGAGGCTGATGTTTTTCCCATCTTTTGAACACCCTACCTCCCGCGCGAGTAGGTTCTCTGCTACGATTCATTGTAATGTCTAGCTCAGCTAGAATCCAAACTTCTCCTCCGCTGCTGAAGAAGAACTCCACTCGACATTCACAGTTATCTAACCCCATGCAACAAAATCGTTTTTAATCGAGTCTAAACGCTGAAAGCGAAGTCGCTAAAGCGAAAAGTCCGAGGTGATTTATTTCTAAACGCCTTACTCTGGACTTGAGGCGATTTCATTAACATTGAACTCCAAAAGACGGACGTTAAGCGATATTGGCCAGTCACTCCATGCACCAACTGTCTCCGGATTCGGAGCCCCCGGCGCATGATGCCTTTGGGTCGGTTGAGCCTTCGAATTCAGAGCCTCATCGGCGCGATTAACCGCGCGTAACACATGCAAAATATATATTTAATGAAGAGTGCTCATGACAAGCTGGCATATAACCGTTCGGAATTAAAATACCAAGTTGACTCGGGCTGGTCAATGTTTATAAATGAGACACATGCAAACACGTGTGTACCGAATACAAATTACAATGAAACTTTTAAAATAGGGCATTTTATTCAATCAGGCAATAATTACATAGTTGGGAACGCGACCCGCGTTCGAACGCTACATTGAGTGTTTCTACACAACATCACCCTTATCTTCACTCTGCTCGACTTCAAAGGCGGCAAACGGAAGATGGTTACGTTGGTACAGTGGCAATGCCGAATCAACGCCCATTGCTCAGAGAGCTTCTTTGGCCTGAAGCGCCTTGATCCAACCGTGCTTAAATCCACGATTTTCGCATCGGCAAACCTCCTCGGCAAGTTTTTCCTTGGTCTTTTGTATCCCGACTTTTCAGCCATCGTGGAAGCCTTTTTCATAGGCCCTCCCATTCGCGGACTCCATCGCAAACATGCTCGCCGTATCTCGATTGGCAAGCGCGGTACTGATAAGCCGCTGGGTGACCCTTTCTTCCACGATTGGGTTAGCCTGCTCGACGGGTTGTCCGTGAACGGCCTTGACCTTCCTTAGCTCACGCTCAACCTCTTCCGCGCGAGCCTCCAAGCTTCGGATGCGTTCATCCATTTTCTCTATTTCTTGGCGGGCAGCACGGAGACGCATGCCGATTTCGTAGGCGGTGTAGAGCCCCTTTACTGCACCATGAATGCCTCCACGAAACACTTCGAAGTCTTGTCGACCTACCATCGACTGCTGGACCTCGGGAGGAAAAATCTGTCGAGCAAATTCGACCGCCACACTTGAATCTCGAATGATCGAGTCCGCCTCTGTCATGGGTCTATTTCCTACAAAGACTGCAAAGCTCAATGGGCGTGGGTTCGCACCAGACTCCCTTCTAGAACGAGGTTGTGGGGATTTGCCCTATGGCTCCTTGTCCCTCCTAGGCGACCTACTTCGACGACGAGGAGACCCACATCTCTCATGATCCCTCGAAATCCTGCCTCCCGCTCGCGAAGGTTCGCCACTTTGATTCATGTCTCCTCCCAACTCAGCTAACGTCCTCGCTTCCCCTTTGCTGTTAAAAAAGAGTCTATTTGACATTCGCACTTGTTTATTCTTCATAAAAGACCTGAACTGAGTTGCTCATTGAGTACGTAGATAGAACCTTCATTCATTTATTCCCTGCGAAGGCAGCGCTACCGAGGCAATATCATTAATATCGAAACCTCAACAACCTGGCGCCAACCGCATCGTGTCCCTATCGCACACTATTATTCGGCGATTTCACCTTCCGCAAGGTCAAATTCGTGAACCAGCTGGGACAAGGGCAGATTCATCAATCTATCCGGCTTGAGAACCTCGGCCGCTTTACGAATCAACTAATCAATATTATTTGAGTTGGCGTTTAAAGTTCATGAACTAGCTGGGGTAAAGGCAGATTCATCAATCTATCCGGCTTGAGTACCCCCGCCGCTTCACGAATCGACTAATCAATATTGTTTGATTCGGCGTTTAATGTTCGCAAACCAGTTAGGGCAAGGGCAGATTCATCAATCTATCCAGCTTGAGTACCCCAACCGCTTCACGAATTGACTAATCAATATTGTTTGAGTCGGCGTTTAAAGTTCGCGAACCAGCTAGGGCAAGGACAGATTCATCAATCTATTCAGCTTGAGTACCCTAGCCGCTTCACGAATCGACTAATCAATATTGTTTGATTCGGCATTTAATATTCGCAAACCAGCTGGGGCAAGGGCAGATTTATCAATCTATCCAACTTGAGTACCTCGGCCGCTTCACGAATCGACTAATCAATATTGTTTGAGTCGGCGTTTAAAGTTCATGAACCAGCTGGGGCAAAGGCAGATTCATCAATCTATCCGGCTTGAGTACCCCCGCCGCTTCACGAATTGACTAATCAATATTGTTTGAGTCAGTGTTTAAAGTTCGTGAACCAGCTGGGGCAAGGACAGATTCATCAATCTATCCGGCTTGAATACCCCAGCCGCTTCACGAATCGACTAATCAATATTGTTTGATTCGGCATTTAATGTTCGCAAACCAGCTGGAGCAAGGGCAGATTCATCAATCTATCCAGCTTGAGTACCCTAGTCGCTTCACGAATCGACTAATCAATATTGTTTGAGTCAAAGTTTAAAGTTCATGAACCAGCTTGGGCAAGGGCAGATTCATCAATCTATCCGGCTTGAGTACCCCCGCCGCTTCACGAATCGACTAATCAATATTGTTTGATTCGGCGTTAAATGTTCGCAAACCAGCTAGGGTAAGGACAGATTCATCAATATATCCGGCTTGAGTACCCCAGCAGCTTCACGAATCGACTAATCAATATTGTTTGAGTCGGCGTTTAAAGTTCGTGAACCAGCTGCGGCAAGAGCAGATTCATCAATCTATCCGGCTTGAGTACCCCAGCCGTTTCACGAATCGACTAATCAATATTGTTTGATTTGGCGTTTAATGTTTGCAAACCAACTGGGGCAAGGGTAGATTCATCAATCTATCCGGCTTGAGTACCCCAGCCGCTTTACGAATCAACTAATCAATATTGTTTGATTCGGCGTTTAGTGTTCGCAAACCAGCTGGGGTAAGGGCAGATTCATCAATCTATCTGGCTTGAAGCCGCTTCATGAGTTGATTTACTAGTCCTATTCGGCACCAAGAGTTCGCTTACTTGTTCGGATGAATTAAAGTTTAACTAATATAATTGCCAAGACTAATCATTTTATCCAAAGTAGTGGAAGGCAAAACTTTTCATTAATATCAAAAACTTCGTACAATTAATAGTGAAATAGGAAGGAAATTTTCATTAATAAATTAAGCATAGATAGTATCCAATTTATACATAAAAATTACCTTGAGCTAACAAGGATCCACTAAACAAAAACATACATCGAAATTAAAGTTACCTAATAAAACTAAAGGGTCCCCTAGATCAATCCTCAGGGTCAGACTCAAGTGGCTCAACATCCACTTGCTCGTATGGAATTGGCAAGGCCAATGTAACTCCAGCGGCAGCAAGGGCTTTGAGCCACCCATGTTTGAATCCTCGATTCTCGAATTTGGGGACCTCATCTACGTATTCCTTTAAGGCGGCGCTCTTCCCAGTTTCTAGCGCCGTAGAAGCTTCAGATTCGGCTTTTTCCTTGGCCGCCTTCAACTCTTCTAACTCGGCCTTTGCCTTGGAAAGCGCCTCCTAAGTTAACTTGAGTGACTCCTCGCTCGTGTTTGCCCTATCTTCGGCTTCGGATATGAGCTGGTCAGCAGTCTAAGCCCTCTTCTTTTCAGCTTCGGCTCGAGCACTTTCCATTGCGGCTCTCGTTGCCTTGAACTTGGCCCTACTTCTTGCACCCTTAGCTTCAAACTTTAAGCGGCCAATTCTTTCAGTGGCATCACGCTGCCGGCGGCCTAGTTCGGTTATCTTTCCAACCGTCTGCAAAACAAGTTTGAATCACCACATCAAGCAACGTCGTATGCAAACCAAACCAAACGAGCAAAAACGGAAGTATCATATACATAGCAGAAAGGCCGATTGGGCAGCGAACGCTATAGATACCAAATCCGGCTCTTCTCGAAAGGTGGCCTGTCATGGCCAGCGAACCGAGGTGGTTGCTTAAACGCCACGGCTGGATCCTTCATGGCAGATGCGTAAGAGGAGATTGGCGTGTCTTTGATCTTTGGTTGAACGACGAAGGGGACGACTACGTCAGACTTCTCCAAGCGAGGCCATTTGTCAGCAAGGCTATCCTCCAGTCGGCCCTTCCCTCGGCGGAACGTTTTCTTTTGAAACCAAAGCTCTTGGTAACCTACTATCTAGCTCCCTCCGACTCGGCCATTCCCTCGGCGGAACGTTTTTCGCCCAGCTCTTTTGAAACCAGCCGCTCTTCCGTAACCTACTATCTAGCTCCCTCCGACTTGGCCACAACAACTTGAGCCGTTTCTTTCCCAATAAGCGGTTGGAAAGATTCAACCGAGGCAGGCTCAAAACAAGCGGCTTCGGCTTTCTTTCGAGCGGCCATTCGCTCCGCATTTTTCTTTCTCGCCATCTGCATGAGATTTTCGCCAACCATGCCTTCAGAAAAAACACCGGGTAGAGCTCTCAAGTTTGTAAAAATGTCTCCGAAGGAAAACTCTGCCCGACCCGAAGTGGACGGAGAGTTAGGCTTGTTAAGATCGGCTGCTGCAAATGCTGATTTGAGGGCTTCATCGATTTATTCGGCCTCCGTAGCGAACACCGTAGATTCGACAACTACTTTGACCATCGACTCTGAGCCTTGCTCCGAATCGGAAGCCTCAAGACCAATTTGCCTGAGGGTCTTGAAGTTGGGAAAGACAAGAGCCGTAAGGTGCTGTTCACCGGTTGGGATCGGAATATCGTTCGCGGCCGAGAATGTGGTATAAGTAGGCTCGTACCGCAAGAGAATATGGGCGGCCCTCCCTTGCTTCTGTACGTTCGGACGGCCAAAGTACTTTAATGCTGTTTTAATTTCCGCGAGAATAAAGAAAGATCATCGCGTCGTCAGTGGAGGTCAAAATCCTCTTCAACTTATTGCCTGCAAGAATAAAGGGTAAGGCTTGGAGAAAATGTCGTATAAAAGAAAGATCATCAAACAAGGAATTAAACGGCAACCTGGTTCACCCCTTCGTCTGGGAATAGGGTCTAGGCAATTTTCGCCTTCGCCGAATTCCCAGTTACCTCAGACATTGACCATTACATCGTCGACTTGTTTGCCTGAACTAGCAAGCATCGTCACCAAGTGATGGTCAGTGTCTTTAGCCTTGAGAAAGTAGCGCCCGAGCCGACCGGAGGATTTGGCTAAAGTATAGCAGTGCCGAATCGCTGGAATACCAAGGTTGATCTTGAGACGCTGGTTCAGCTCTACGATTCCTATTACGATTCGAAAAAAGTTTACATTGGGTTGCGAAAGAATCAGACTCCAATAGCGGAGGACGCCCCTGAGAAATGGGTGTAGGAGAAAGCGAACTCCGCCCTTCGCAATAGACAGGAGAGGGAAGACGATTGCATTTTGGTCATCCCTCTCCATATCAAGGGTATTGTTTGTTACCAGAGCAAGATGGACATCCTCAGGAATATAAAAATATTTTCGGAACCCAGAAATTCGACCCTCGGAAAGGAGGTCTTTCAAATGCTTAGCCATTCTAGCAAGGACTCAAGGATATTCTAAATCAAAAATAAACATGGAAAATAGGATTGCAAGAAGAAGAAAAGGAAACTTACAAAAGGCAAAGGAGACAAGGAGAGAACGGATGAGAGTTGCAGAAAACGCGTCGAAGAAGAAATACCGACTCGTAGTCCAGGAGGTTCGAATATTCAAAAAAGCATGTTTTCGAAGGGACTTGAGTTTCAAATCGTAATAAATGCGAGAGAAGCACGAATAGGGCGGGAAAGCGTTACAATGACCAAAAAGCACGCACGCGTTCTGACACACATCGGAAAGAGGATTAACCGCCGAAGTTTTGACTTCTAGCCAAACATGCCGACTAACTGACGCTAACGATGTATTTGGGGGGCAATTGTGGGGGCCGAGAAGAGGGAGTCGTAGAGATTCCGGGTATTCTTGAGTGTGGCTACTGACTTGTCCGTCGGAGTGCTAATTTCGGTACCACCGACCGGAGTGTTTATTCCTTTTCAAGTGACCAAAAGAGAATCACGAGCGTTTCCCAGGATCAGAAGAGTATTTCCAAACCACTTCTCTACAATCCCTATGGATCCGAACAGCACACTAGAGAGAATCAGTTTGGGCCTGTTTGGTAACGTTTACGTTTTTAATTTATATTTACAAAAATTTTATAAACTGGTTTTTGTTTATTTTTAGAAAAACATAAACTACAAATGCGTTTGGTTTAGATAAAATGTTTAAAAAAATTTAAAAATATAAAAAAGAGTGAGAAATGGCAAGTGGTGGCGGGTGGTGAGTGGAGACGAGTAGTGGCGGCGGAAGACGGTGGTAGAAAATGATGGCGGCTGGTGGTGGGTAGGTGGGTGTAGCGAGTGGGTGGTGGTGGTGGTGGTGGCGAGTGGTGGTGGCAGGTGGGTGGCGGATGGGTAGTGGTGGCGGGCAGTGGATGGTAGTGGCGGGTGGTGGTGGTGGTAGTGGCGAGGGATGGGTGGTGGTGGCGAGTGGATGGTGGGTGGTGGGTGGTGGCGGCGAGTGGGTGTCAAGTGGGTGGTGGGTGGTGGTGGCGGATGGTGGGTGGTGGTGGCAGGTGGGTGGTTAGTGGTGGTGGCGGTGGGTGGTGGTGGTGGTGGTGGTGGCAGGTGGGTTGTGGTGATGGTGGTGGCAGTGGCGAAGGATGGGTGGCGGTGACGAGTGTGTGGCAAGTGGGTTGTGGTGGTGAGTGGGTGGCCAGTGGGTGGCAAATGGGTGGTGGGTGGTGGTGGAAAATGGTGACGAGTGATGGCTAGTGTTGGGTGGTAAAAAAAAAAAACTCAAAACTCAAAACGTAAACTCATTTTTTGAGTTTACAAAATTTGTTCAAATTTATAAACTGAGACCACTGGTTTACAAATCAAAATATTTACCAAACAAGCTTTTATAACAATTTTTAAAATTTTTATAAATATAAATTAAAAATTAGAAACGTAAGTGTTACCAAAAGGCAGCTTTTCTTTTACTCAATCTCAAGAAATAAATTTCTTTTTTTTTTTATTATTTTTTTTTGCAAGTTTATTAAACTTTAGGGAACTAATTGTAATTTACCAAAATATTTTAGTTGCGAGTGAGAAAACCACTTACCATTCCCAACTGCCAGGCAATCTGACAGTGAGACGCGCCACGGCACCCCACTCTCTCCGGTTGGCCAATCAAAAAGCAACTCTAACTTGTGGGAACCACTTAAATAACCCAATCTTGAAGCAATCAAATTACCATCTTCGAATCATCTTCAAATCGACGGTTCTCAACATTCCACGTCATACCACACGTTAAAAAAGTAAAACCTTGACTCCTCAATGCATTATCCAATGTACCAATCCACACACACTACACTATATATGCCCCACAAGCCCCGCCTTCAACAACCCTCGTCTCGCCGGAAACCGCCATGATCCGCCTCGCCGCCGCCGTTCTCGTACTCTCTTTGTTGGCTATCGACGGCCGCGAAATCCCCGACGACTTGATCAGATTGCCTTCGGAAGCTTCGAGATTCTTCAATAGCGGTGGTGGTGCCGATGATGACGGGGATGATTCTGTAGGGACGAGATGGGCTGTTTTGATTGCGGGATCTAATGGATACTGGAATTATAGGCACCAGGTGATTCTGCATTTGATTAATCCGAGCTTGATTATCTAAACAATTCGTGTTTGGTTGGTGCGATTATCTTAATTTTGCTCTTTGCCGTTGATTGTTGTCTCTTAGGGTTTATTATTATGTTTGTTTTCCGTAAAAAAATGGGAAAAAGAAAAACTTGATACTTTTTTTCCGTCTAATTTTAAAATAAAAAAATAAAAAATTGAAACCATTTGAATTTAATTAGTATATAACATTTACCCCCAATTGATTGGGACACAAGGGTTTGGTTTGATTTGCTATGTCTAATTTTCTAATAATCTTGTTTGATTGAATGAGCTCGAATTAGTAAAAATTTATTGAACTTCATGGTTTCAGTTTATGTAGGTATTTCAGACAAAAACTAGTAGTCTAGAAGTGTTTATATATCTAGTTTTAAAAAAGTACTGGTTCTATTGCTCCTGTAAATTACTGTAATTCTTTGGTTTTATGGAAATTGGTGCAACAAAAATTAGTGAAAGCTTGATGTTCTGTTTGGTTGGGGAGAAAAGTGTTCCAGGGTGAAGCTTTTGAGGGGAAAAGTAAGGAAAGTTTATAAATTATAATCCTTTGTTTTTCCTTTCGTGGGCATAATTTTAAACCTCAGACTTGTTTGACTGGTGAAGGAAAAACAACTTGACTTAGATTATATGTGATTTTTTGTTCTCTACTTTTCCTCACTTAACAACAGGACGACAGATGGAGCTGCTGATTAATTTAGAGGATATGTGCTCCAAACTACTTGCATATCATGCCAATTGAAATTGTCACCAGTCATCGGTGTTTTTTTTTTGGGGGGGTTGCCCTATGCAGGGAGATCACTTCAACTAATCATGCTGATTATACCTCGGATACAGTGGAGCTCTCTTTGTGGGCCCAATAGTTGGAAGTTGATGTTGTATATATTATTTTTAATTGGATGGCTACTTAATGGTGTACTAAACTCATTTTAGTGAATGCTACGCAACATACTGCGTGATAGCTTTATCTGAATTTTATATGCGGCATTGTGACTTGTGTTGTTTAGCTTAGCTATGTTATTCTTCTAATCTTTCAACGGATATTTTTGTCGGACTTGCATTATGTTAAATCTTTGTTTGTTGCTGTCCACTTTCCGATGTAGATGAGCGAGTATCTACCACCACAGTTTTGTATTAACTTTAACTTTGATGAACGTTCTTTAATTAGTCCTTATATGCAGTGGCATACAGGTTGTTTTTCATTTGGATGGATTCATAAATTCACATCATGCCATTCATTCATGCTATTTCACCTTATGAGAAATATTGTTTAGTTTGTGAACAAGACTTGGCAAACGTGGTTATGATTGATGTTTCTGGAATGCAGGAAGTGATTGATTGTAGTTTTAAATAAATAATGAAGACTTATAAAAAAAAAGAAAAAGTAAAGGATGCTGAGATAATGATTGGAAGGAGACAAAGGTTAACGACTAGTAAAAGGGGGTTGATATATTTCCTCGATTCCATGTACCTCCACAGTTTAATATCATGAATCTCCTGGCGTATTTATGTGTGTTCTGTCTAGGGCTTACTTTTATTTTATGTGTTTTCCCTTTCGTTTATTGATTTTAATATTTTATAGTTTTCTTTTCTAGGCTGATGTTTGTCATGCATATCAACTCCTAAAGAAAGGTGGGCTTAAAGATGAAAACATCATTGTTTTCATGTATGATGACATTGCTCAAAATGAAGAGAACCCCAGGCCTGGAATCATAATCAACAGTCCACATGGTGATGATGTATACAAAGGAGTGCCAAAGGTCTGTGTTCTTTTTGTGCATTAGGTCAATTTTAAATTAATGAAATTGTATTCTTTCTTGCTCATTTGGTGGGTTTTTGTTTGAGCAGGATTATACCGGGGAAAATGTCACTGTTAACAACTTCTTTTCTGTTATCCTTGGAAATAAGACTGCTCTTACAGGGGGAAGTGGAAAGGTTGTGGATAGTGGTCCAACTGACCATATTTTCATATTTTACAGTGATCATGGGGGTCCTGGGGTGCTTGGTGAGTAAGCACTCTCTCTCTCTCTCTTGAGCATTCAGTCTGCATTTTGTTGGTTGCTTGGATTGACTATTCATCTGTATCTATGTTCGAGAAAACAAGGAACCTAAAAAATATACTGTGGACTTCCTGTATGCTAGAAGGGAGGATCGTTTAGCAACTTGGTCTATCACCAATTCAAAAAAATCTCTATCTGGATGATCTTGGAATTTTACGGTGTAGGAACTCTGTATTTAATCTATTTTGGTGTATTTTTAATATATTTATCATGGAAAGCCCAAAAAAAAGGGGTTATATTTCTGATCTAGGTGTATGGAATTCAGGTGATTAAGAGATTTCTGAAGCCTCAGTCCAAAATCTGTTATTGTGCTTTATTTTGATATTAAACTTCATATAAAACAGAAAAGGGTAAAGTTGGTTTCTGGACTTTAGATTCATCAAAGTGTGTGAAAGGGGGGATACTTACCTAGCCACTCTTATAGGAAATGAAGATGTTCGGGAGCCCCTTGTTCAAAAGGAAATAACCGATTTACATTTATTGACTTAGTTCTTGGATGTCTTGCGACGGCAATTTACAAATATAATTTGTTCACTTGAAATTTTTTTCTCTCTTCCCTTAGAATATACAGTCTAGGCTCAAATTTTGATAGGTAAACATTCAAATTAGAATGGGGAAAATACTATACAAACTCACAGATGTGGCTTGCAGAAATGGAACTTGAAATAGGACCCACTAAAGTTATATGATTGGAACAACTCATGTAAGTGAGAAAAGTTTGTGAAATTTGTTAGCTTGTATATCACTACTGTTAGAATAAAGTTGCTTATTCTCCTCAGCCGTCTCCCCTCTCCTTCTCTTGCCTGCTCCCCCTACACCCACTCTCTTTTCCAAAGTAATAAATTTAATTTTTTTTTTTCAATATAAATCATAAACCTAATGTTTTGGTCAATACCCCATGCGTTTTTCTTGGCGAGTAGAAGTAACTTAAAAAAAAAAAAGCATAGGAAGCAATGTTGACTACACCTGGCAGAAGGTCTAGTTTGGGCTTTGAGGTCTTCTCAGTATGTCAATCTGAAATATCTATGTTTTTATTTTCACATATTGGTGTACTTCTCTGTTGATACACTGGAAAATAAGAAAAATGTACTTAACCATTGGGCAACAGAGATTTTGCAACAGAGATTTTGCCTATTTTATTTTATGTGATTTTTGTCATTATGACTCTTATTTTAAGAGGTGTTTTTGGATAATTATCTCTGCTTAGTATGCATCTTGTGATATGTTCTCAGGAATGCCTACCAGTCCTTTCCTTTATGCAAACGATCTGATAGACGTCTTGAAAAAGAAGCATGCTTCTGGGACCTATAAAAGCATGGTAAACTACAAATTTACTGCTATTTGCTAAATGAAAGGCCAAGTTTGGGTACTCCCAAATAATCCAAAAAGCCAAAAAGTTACTCAAAAAGTTAAAAAGTTAACACTATTCACCAAAAGTCAACAATTACGGCTGCACAACTCCCAATTCAAATTTTCTTCTAAAAACCAATTTTCACAATTTTTTATTACACATTTTTCCATAAAAAGTCAAAAAGTTAACCCAAACATCCATATTTTCAACCTCAATTTTTTTGTCCAAAAAGACAAAAAGTGCACTTAGTTAGGCTAAGTTTGGGAAGTCCCAAATAAGCCAAAAAGTTAAAAAGTTACTCAAAAAGTTAAAAAGTTAACACTATTCACCAAAAGTCAATAATTACGGCTGCACAACTCCCAATTCAAATTTTCCTCTAAAAATTAATTTTTACAATTTTTTATTACACATTTTTTCATAAAAAGTCAAAAAGTTAACCCAAACATCCATATTTTCAACCTCACTTTTTTAGTCAAAAAAGACAAAAAGTGCACTTATTTAGTCTTCTCAAACAAGGCCTAAGTCTTCCCAAACAATTAGTCTTGGTGAAATTAAAAATTTTGGACCACATCGCAGGTATTTTATCTTGAAGCTTGTGAGTCTGGGAGTATATTTGAGGGTCTGCTGCCAAAAGGTTTAAATATTTATGCAACCACAGCGGCTAATGCAGAAGAGAGTAGTTGGGGAACCTACTGCCCTGGAGAGGATCCTAGTCCTCCTGAAGAATACGAAACCTGTTTGGGTGACTTGTATAGTGTTGCCTGGATGGAGGACAGGTATGCACGACTTTTCTGATTTGCTAAGTCCTGTTCTGTCATTGAAGAGGAAAAATTAAGTACCCAAAGGATCATGTTAAATAATATTAAAAGTAATCTTAACTATAATGCATAACCTTCAAAATTGAAGGAAGTTGTGTAATATATGGTTTGACTGAGTTGTTGAAAACTTATGTTGGAATTCAAATTACTTAAATATTTGAGTTGATTTCACGTCCACCCTAGATGATATGCATCTAACTTGAGCTATAATAATACCATCTTATGCAACTTTTGCTTTGATTGGCTTGGCCCAATCATCTGATCATCGCTGTTTAGAAGTTATGTCATGTTGTGGAAATGAAAACTTGCTTGAACTATTCATATTGTTTAAATTTTCTGCTAGTGTTAATTAATTCTGACCTTGTGAACAGTGACACTAAGAATCTGCGGACTGAAACTTTGCGGCAGCAGTATGAACTGGTAAGAGCTTGTGACATGCGTCATTCTTTGAAAAGTTCAGTAAAAACACATCATGATTCTCTTAAAAAGTTTGGAAGTAGATGTTTGTTACCACATATGCATAAATTGGGGGCCTATAATTTCTTCATATGAATCACTAGTGCATAGGGGTATAGAGTTTGTGTCTGAAGGGTCGTCCTGGGCAAATTCTTAGATGTCCTCCTTTATATGTTATAGTCTCCAATTGATTTTATGCTATGTTTTCATTTTCAGGTTAAAATGAGAACGGCAAACGGAAATTCTGCTTATGGTTCCCATGTCATGCAATTTGGCGATCTACAACTTAGCAAGGAAGATCTTTTCCTTTATATGGGCACAAATCCTGCAAATGATAACTACTCTTTTGTGAATGACAACTTCCTGCTGCCACCTTCAAAAGCTGTTAACCAGCGTGATGCTGATCTTCTACATTTCTGGGACAAGGTTTGCATACAACCTTTTGTGTATATCACATATCTAACTACTGCAATGCTTTTGCCATGTATATTTGTTGTTGCAAGTCCTTTTAAAAGATAGGTGTGATCTAGATTAGGATGCTGAGATTGGGTGAGTGGAACAAGTGTTGGAGTCTTGAAGAGTTGAGAAATAAGCACTATGGCAAAACCTTGAGGCTGCAGGCAGACCAACAGAACATCTACCAGAAGTCTCTTAGAAAAATAAGAAATAAATAAATCTCTTATTGAGCATTTCTTCAATAGAAATGGCAGGCACAGTCAGTTCTTGGAAACATTGGAACTACCAGAAGCAGCTGTTTAGCTGCTAAGACAAATACTGACATGTGCAAAACAAGATAACTGGTTAGGGTTGGATTTAAAGGGGTAGTGCAAGTTAATGCTTTAAAACTTTGAAGGTGAGGAACAGGGAAAATTCGGCTGCTTTTAGCAAAATAGAGAATGGGGGGGAGGTTATATTTGCACACTACAGAAATTCTAAGTTCACACCATTTTTTTGTTCAGATATGAACTTCCGAACAAATATGAATTGTTTGGGTAGAAACCCTTTCGGCAGTTAATATTTGATTTGAATAACTGTTTTTTGTTTAGAAACAATTTATTTTTGTTTGGAAGTTGATGTCCGAACGGCACAAATGGTATGAACTGAGACAAAGTGTGGTGTGAAATTAGAAGCTCCCAAGAGGAAGGGAGTGGGGTGGGGGTGCTGGATAGGTCTCATGTTTTGATCGGTTGTGTTAGAACAATGAAATTTCTTCCTTTCTGTACCTGAACAGCTGTGTCTTTTCTACTGTTGCTGTTGACAGTTCCGCAAGGCTCCAGAAGGCTCTCCCAGGAAACTTGAAGCTCAGAAGCAGTTTGTTGAGGCCATGTCACACAGAATGCACATAGACAATAGCATGAAGATGGTCGGAAAGCTTTTATTTGGAATTGAGAAGGGTCCCGAGGTGCTGAATACTGTCCGGCCTTCAGGGCAACCTCTTGTTGATGACTGGGACTGTCTTAAAACTCTGGTAAATTTTCAGTTCTAACCTTATCCTTTATCAGCATTGTGCTTTTCCATTTTATCTTAATCGCCATAAATTACGCAACTCGGCTGCCCAAGAATGATGTTTAACGATATTTTGGCTCTGTTTGGATCTCCTAAATAAGCAGCTTTTTGGATAAAAATTCCAAGCAAATAAGCCTGTTAGAGATGGTTTCACAAATTTAAAAAAAAAATTAAAAAAATAGAGAAGTTTTTTAGCAAATTTATGAAAAGACAATTATACCCTCAACCTTTCAGGAATTGCACCTTGTCCCTACAAGGGCTCTATAATGCTATAAGGGAAATATGGTAATTTCTCACCAAAAAGTAAGTCTGAAAAGACGAAAAAAGTATAACATTTTAGCAATCATCAAACGCATCAGTTTTTTTAGATTATAAAAAAGTAAAGAAGTTACTAAAATTGCAATTACCAAATCCCACTCCTTAGAGGGATGGAGATGGGGTTTCTGATTCAGTTGCTATTGTTATCCAGGGATAGAGAAAGAGGAAAATCATTATGCTACCCTGCCACAATGAAGATAATTGTTTCAGACAACTCTTATATCTTGAGGCAATTAATAATTTCTCTTGGTGTGTTTTGTGCAGGTGAGGACATTTGAGACACATTGTGGATCACTATCCCAATACGGGATGAAACACATGCGCTCCGTAGCTAACATCTGCAATGCTGGAATCCAGAAGGAACAGATGGCTGAGGCGTCGGCACAAGCTTGCATCACCATTCCTTCAGGTCATTGGAGCTCGCTTCACAAGGGTTTCAGTGCATGATTTGAAGTAGGTTTGATCAATCTTGATGACCAACCTCCATTTGATTCTATTCTCTATTATGTGTCGGGTGTTCTCTATACAAAGGTATACATGCCATAACTGTCATTTGCTGCTTGTTGATAAGAGCGGTTACAGTGTAAATACAGCCTAGAAGCACTTCTGTATCAATCAAACTGATTTGTAGCAGACTATATATATGTATGTTCGCTTGTTATGTTACAATGCTTGGGATTTGGCTGTGGTGTGAATGTGTTTTATCTGCTAATCAGTGTGGAGTGTCAAGTTTCGATAGATTATTCTCCTGCTGTGGAAAATTTATTAGATATTATCCGATATTGTCTACATAGTATTCTCGACAAATGAAAAGCCACCATACACACTAAATAGGTCATTTTTTGTCTCTCAATTACCTAATTAGCATTTTTTGCTACGTGATTGATTTGGAACATTACATCAGCAATATCACATGATATTCTAGGCTACTAAATAGGTACCTTGTTGTGCGAGTCAGAAAAAAATGTGTAGGTCTTTGTTTTTGTGTTTCTCCCAGTTTTGATATTAAAAAAAATTGAAAATGAAATTGTTCTACATTTTTTTTCAGGATAGGATTAGCAATCAACTAATGACTGAAACCATGTACCCAAAGAAAAAACTCAGGACTGTAACCAGAATATGTTAACGATGTTGCTTTTAATAAGCATTTAGTTGGATGTAAAATATAGGGTTTAGGGTCTGATTGGGAAAAAAAACAAAAATTTGTTTTGGGGCCATAAGTTAAGTTATTTTAAACCTTTGAATGTTTGGTAAATGCAATTCTTAAGTAGGCGAGGCTCACCCTTTTCTCTATTTTAAATGAAGTGCTTAAAAAAAGGGGTAATTACGAACTAGCATCATTCAGGTCCTATTGATTTTTTATTCAGTAATAAATTTATTAGTCTCTCTTATGTTTATGAATAAATTTATAATGATAAATTTATCATTTGAGACATGTAAATAAATAAGTTTAGTTAATAGGACCGATTGATAAGTCTTCTTAATAAATTTATTAGTCTCTCTTATGTTTATGAATAAATTTATAATGATAAATTTATCATTTGAGACATGTAAATAAATAAGTTTAGTTAATAGGACTGACTGATAAGTCTTCTTAAAAAAAAAAAATCTAACTATAGTCAAATAGAGTAGGGGTGAGCATGGTTCGGATTTGGATAAAATCAAGATCAATCTGTTATTTACAGTTCCTGAAAAATTAGAATTAATCCAATCCGTTTAAATCGTGAAATAAATTCGAATCAATTCATTTAAATATAGATTAGATCGGTTTAGGACCACATATTTGCATAATTAAATAATAATAAAAATTATATAGAACATTTAAAAGCAATAAACAAAAGTAACAAACAAAAGTAATAAAACCGGATATACATTACACGAAGCAAAATTCTCCTTTGTATTAAAACTAAAACAAAAATAATAAAAAAATTGATTTTAGACAAATAAAAACAACAAAACTCCACAAACAGAAGCAATAAATAATTGGAAATGATTAAATAATATTATCTATCTCAAGACCATGAATATGATATATGACATATCAATCAATGGCCAACAACAAATAAAAAGATAGAGATTATAATAAAGATATGATTCAGTTATAAAACATGCACCTTTTTTAGTGCTCTAAGTTTTTTTTATCAATATCTGGAAGAAGATCTGAAGCGGAGTTGAACATTGTGTTGAGCTTAAGAGAGGTGCAACCACAGCAGAATTTGCAGAGATAGCACGGTCATTCAACTGAGATACCATTGGCTCAATAGATTCCAATCCCTGACTTGCATCTTCATCCAACATTTCATTCCTATCCGAGTTCTTACCCTTATCGAGAGCAGCCTGCACCAGTAACAGAGTGTGGCTTTTTAGCCTCTGTTAATGGGTTACATTTCAAGATGAAATGGAAACCAATAGTGCCACACACAGAGAGAGAGAGAGAGAGAGAGAGAGAGAGAGAGAGAGAGAGAGAGAGAGAGAGAGAGAGAGAGAGAGAGAGAGAGAGAGAGAGAGAGAGAGAGAGAGAGAGAGAGAGAGAGAGAGAGAGAGAGAGAGAGAGAGAGAGAGAGACCGAGTCGCTAGCGATCTGATCTGAGATGGAATTCCATCGATCTGATCTGAGATGAAATCACAAGAATAGAAAGTGACATGGGTAAGCCCATAAAGGATATGACCCACCACCTAAGGTCCAATCCATGATTCAAAAATTAAAGCCCAACACTCGTGAAACCTAGTGTTATACCAAACACCAATGACATCTAAACACTTGGCAAGTAGAGAATCACCCACATCAGCAGATAAAGATCCTGCAAAGTTATTGCACTACACATCAATCATTAATGAGTTTTCCTGCAGCATTTATTGCATAACCCCTCCCCGTCGAGACAGAACGGCCTCACCATGAATAAGGTAAGCTAGAGCGTAGACTTTCGGCCAAAGTGACAGGTCAGAAGGGACAACGAAATGATTAGCAGAGGATATAAGCAGACATCGAAGATAAGAAAAATGTTAAGCTTTTCTATCTTCAATCTATCTCTACATCCCATCTCTATCTATTCTAACTTGCTCGTCGGAGGGTTTGCTGGGGGATTCCCCGTTCCCCGTTGAACTCTTGTGTAGGTCTATCTGTGGGTTTGGCTTCTCAGACACCAGTTGGGGAAGCGTGGATCGATCCGACCCGTTCCATCTGGAAACCTATGCATTATCAGTTGACGCCGTCTGTGGAAAACCTTTTTGCTCCGTCTGGCAACTATGCTCATTGTCGCTGGAGACCCACTCCTGATAATCCCTACCTGCCACCCACCAAGGTGGATGGTCACAACTAGATCCATGGCTTCTCAATACAATGTTGCCGATCCCCAAGCCGACCCCCCTAACCCAAACAACCCATCGCAGTATTTCACCGAGCTCACCAACAGCATTAACCGCCTGGCCGAGCAAAACCAAGCCTTGATTAATGCTTTACTTCAAAGAAACCTTCCTATACCTTTTCCACCACCTCTAGATATCACACCCAACCAAGAACGAGTCCCGAGCCATACTATCCAACAGTCCCATCCATCCAACTTGGAAGGCTTACGACTCTCTCCTCCAGAAATGAACCCGCCACCCCGAACCTCACACTCATCATTCCAAGCACCTGCCCCCGAGGGAGAGGCCAGTAGTGTCCAGCCTCCGTTGCATTCCGGCGGTGACAACGTCCCTCTCTGGGATGCAGAACTTCGAGCCATGAGGCTCCAGCTTCAAGGAGTCATGTAGACCATACAGAATAAACCCTCTGCCATAGCCAATTCACCGTTCGTTGCCTCCATCAGGGTCAAACCCCTACCTCTCAAGTTCAAAATGCTCTCGATCGACTCTTTCAACGGTACAACAAACCTAGTTGACCACTTGGAGACTTACAGGACCCTCATGATACTCCATGCATTCCCTGATGAGATTATGTGTCGGGCCTTCCCCGTCACACTTAAGGGATCGGCCCGACTCGTGGTCTTGGCCACCGCCTCAGACTCTCTCTACTTTTTCAAAGACCTAAGTGACTCATTCCTCAGCCACTTTATTGGCGCCCGGCACCAACGACGTCCAGCAACTCAACTCCTAAACATCCGTCAGACGGAGGGGGAGTCGCTGTGCAGTTTTGTCACCCGCTTCAACAACGAAGCCTTGCAGGTGGCGGAAAACGACGACAAAGTCATCCTCACGGCTTTTATGGCCGGTCTCCGATCATCCGATTTCCTTTTCTCTCTCTCCAAAAATCCTCCAACCTCCATGGCAACTCTTCTCTCTAAAGCCCAAAAATACATAAATGCTGAAGATTCCCTAGCCGCCTGACAAGACTCCACAACCAAAAACTCGACCTCTATAGAGAAGAGAAAGGACCCTGAAACCAGAACACCCCAAGACACACAAACATTACAAGATACCGACCGACTCGCCGAGCCGATCGTCGGCACTCAACTCTCGAACGGCTCGAGCGATACATCCCCCTCAATTCCCCATGGAAGAAGTCTTGAACCAGATCCAACGAGATTATTCTCTGAAATGGCCCCCACTATCGCGGTCTCCTTTCAATCGGCGAGATTAGTCCAAATACTACCGTTTCCATCAGAACCACGGCTACAATACCGAGGAGTGTGTTAACTTTAAAGATCAGGTCGAGAGCTTGATATGCTAGGGGCGCTTCAGTCGGTTCACAGCAGCCCGCCCTCAGCAACGGTCAAGAACCGAACCTACCAGAAATAACTGCCGTCACACTCATCCTCGACAACCTGCCTAACCCAACCATGACAATGATCGACCCCATAACAACCCCGAGTACAAGGAAACCCTCTCTCCCCCCCCTCCAGTTGGAGAAATCAGAGTTATTGCTGGTGGGCTTGCGTGTGGGGGACCATCCCGTTCGGCTCAACGGGCAGAACTCAGAAAAATCAGGTAGGGCTGTGACAAAGAAGTCGCGACATTGGACCGCCCCTTCAAACACCCCAAATAGTGGATGGAGCCCATCACCTTCACGGAGTCCAACTGCACAAGCATCCGTTACCCCCATGATGACCCCCTCGTCATCTCTGCCCTCCTCTCCAATTACAAAGTCAGACGGGTTCTCATTGACAACGGTAGCTCTTTAGACATCATCTTCCTAAACACTCATCGTCAGCTCAAGGTCGAGGAAGAAAGTTTGTCCCCTCTTCAAACCCCACTGGTTGGTTTCACTGGAGACCGGGTGACCTCCATAGGCTCCATCGATCTTCCCATCACCATTGGAGAATACCTGCTGCAGACTACAAAGTTGCTCACTTTTCTCGTCGTCGACTGTCCCTCTGCTTACAACATTATCCTCGGTCGTACTGCCCTAAATGCTTTTCAAGCTGTCACATCCACTTTCCACCTAGCCGTAAAATTCCCTACCGACCTTGGGGTCGACATAATGAGGAGAATGCATCGCGGCCAGAGAATATTACGCCGCTTCACTTAAAGAGGTCAAGTCGAAGGCTATGATCATTGAAGAACTTGACGTCGAGAGGCGAAGAGCGAGGGTCGAGAGGAACGATGGAAGAGCTTGTCGAGGTCCTCATTGACCCTACCAACCCAACAAAAACTGCCAAGATCAGCAGCCAACTATCCTCCCAAGCTAAGGCTGACTTTACAGCCCTCTTGATTGAGCACAATGACGTGTTTTCCTGGACCCACTCCGACATGCCGAGTATTGATCCTTCCTTCATCATTCATCGTCTCAGTATTGAGCCCCATTTCTGAGCCTTTCGCTAGAAGTAGTGCATCTTTCACCTGGAACGCAATACTCTTATTGCTTCTGAAGTAGATAAGCTCCTTGAGGCACAGTTCATCAAAAACGTGGACTACCCCAGATGGCTGTCAAATGTGGTCCTGGTCTGTAAAAACAACGGTAAGTGGCGACTCTGTGTCAACTACTCCGATCTCAACCGAGATTGCCTCAAAGATAGCTATCCCCTTCCTCACATAGATCTACTTGTCGATGCCACGGCCGGGCATCAAATACTCAGCTTCATGGACGCTTTCTCTAGCTACAATCAAATTCTGATGCACCCATCAGACCAAGAACACACCTCCTTCATCACTAACCGAGGGACTTACCACTATCGTGTCATGCCATTCGGGCTGAAAAATGCCGGAGCAACCCACCAACGGCTAGTCAATGCCGTTTTTCATCACCAGATAGGTCGGAACATGGAAGTCTATGTCGATGACATGCTTGTCAAGAGAAAACTCTCTTCTGACCATCTGGCAGACCTACGGGAGACCTTCGACACTCTGCGTAAGTATCAAATGAAGCTGAATCCAGATAAATGTGCCTTCGGCGTCGGATTAGGGAAATTCTTAGGTTTCATGGTCAGTCAACGGGGTATCGAGGCCAACCCCGAAAAGATCAAGGCTCTGATAGAAATGCAGTCACCCAGAACAGTTAGAGAGGTCCAAAAGCCAACGGGCAGAGTCGCCGCCCTTAACCGTTTTATTTCCTGCGCAACAGACAAGTGCCTCCCATTTTTCAAAGTCCTTCGGCAGGCTTTTGAGTGGACGGCAGAATCCGAAGAGGCCTTTCAGTAATTGAAGTAGTGCATGGCCAACCCCCCTTACTTTCTCAAGCAATCACGGGTGAGCCCCTTTTTCTCTACTTAGGCATATCAAACACCGCAGTTAGTGCAATTTCATCGTGAAGGATGGCTCGGCAAATGATCGTCTACTACATCACGGCTCTTAGGGAGCGTAATGTAACTACCCACCGCTTGAAAAAATGGCCTTGGCCTTGGCCATAGCCTCAAGACGACTCCGACCTTACTTCCAGGCCCACCCTATTGTCGTCCTTACTGACCAACCATTGAAGAAGATAATGCAACAACCAGAGTTGTCCGGCCGATTTATGCAATGGTCGGTCGAGCTCAGCCAATTTGACATCTCCTACCGACCTCGAACAGCGATCAAGGGGCAGGCTGTCACCAATTTTATCTTGGAATTCACTAATCCCACTCCAACCACAGCCCCCCCGCCCAAGCAACTCAACACTGAGGCAGAAGACCCCCACTCTTGGACCCTCAATGCCGACGGATTATCCCGCAAAGAAGGCAGTGGGGCTGGTCTCATCCTCGTCGCCCCCGAAGGTTGTTATTTCAAGTGTGCTCTCCGTTTCTTGTTTGACGCAAGCAACAATAAGGCTGAATATGAGGCATTAATAGCAGGTCTCCGCCTAGCCAGAGACATTGGTGTAAGCCATATCCAGGTGTTCAGCGATTCCCAGCTCATCGTCGGACAAATTACGGGGAAATTCGAGGCCAATGAAGACACAATGCGGGCTTACAAAGATATTGCACTCCCCCTTGTTTGCCTCTTCAACACTTTCCACATCAAGCACATCCCCCGGACGGAAAACTCCAAGGAAGATGAAATGGCTCAATTAGCTTCTGTCGACCAGTCAGACCTCAGTCATGGCGTCTGCCTTGAATACCTGGCCCATCCTGCCATTTCTCCAAACTAGCAGCAGATCCACTTCCTCCAAAATGAACCTATTCCATGGACGACAGACATCTTCCTATTTTTGACAAATGGGGAATTGCCAGACGACAAACAGGAGGCTGCCAAAGTTAGGGCCCAGTCATCCAACTACATTCTTGTCAACGGCCTCTTGTACAAATGTGGCTTTTCGTGTTTGTACCTGAGATACCTCAGTCTTGCTCAAGCAACCTATATGATGAAGAAAGTCCACGAGGGTGTATGTGATAATCATTCAGGTGCCAGGTCACTAGCCCATAAAATACTTCGTACCGGGTACTTCTGGCCTACTCTTAACCAAGATGCCACGGAATTTGTGCGTAAGTGTGATAAGTGCCAGCGCTTTGCCAACATTCCTCACGCTCCTTCTACAGAACTGATCACACTTTGCAGTCCCTACCTATTTGCCAAATGGGGGATCGACCTAGTTGGTCCATTGCCCACCAATTGTGGCCAAATCAAGTTTGCAATCGTCGCCATTGATTACTTCACTAAATGGGTGGAGGCGAAACCCCTCGCCACAATTACCGAGCGGAACACAACCAGATTCATTTGGTAGTCGATTGTATGCCGATTTGGCATCCCTCAAGCCATCGTCTCCGACAACGGCAAGCAATTCGACAATGCCAAGTTCAGGAAATTCTGCGTAGCACTTCACATCCAGCCATGTTTCTCTTCTCCAGGTCATCCCTAAGCCAATGACCAAGTTGAGGTTACCAACCGTTCTCTTCTGAAGATCATCAAAACTAAGTTGGAAGCCGCTAAAGGACTTTGGGCTGAGGAATTACCAAACGTACTTTGGGCCTATTGCACTACAGCCTGAACCCCCACTGGGGAGACCCCCTTTCGCTTAACATTCAGCGCTGAGGCGGTCATCCCAGTGGAAATCAGCCTACCCACCCCAAGAGTTTTGCACCTGAGTCCAAAACAAATAGAAGAATTACGTCGGGTTGACTTAGATCTGATTGAAGAGCTCCAAGAGTCCTCTGCCGTTAGACGAGCCTCATATCAACAGAAAATGCGAATGCACTATAATCGCAAAGTCCGACCAAGGGAATTCACCGTGGGAGACCTAGTTTTGTGCGAAGCCACTCTTGCCACCAAAAACCCGGCTGAGGGCAAGCTTGTAACCAAGTGGGAAGGACCTTACATTGTTAAGGCCAGGCCTTGACCGGGCACTTACCAACTTTAGGACATAGAAGGTCGAGATCTCCCACACCCGTGGAACGCCGAGCACTTGAAGCGTTATTTTCAGTAAAATACCATGTCCCATCTCTGTATTAATCAATTGCTGTATATTCTTTTTGGCAATCTATACACATGGTTGTTTTTGTCCTTTTCACACATGATGTAAATTTGCGATCAATAAGCTACGCCTTAAATGACAGCGATCTTATCTCTCAGTTATCTAAATTGAGTTACTTAAAGCCTCAGCTAGACTGAACACGAAGGCCTCAGCCAGACTGAGTTACTTAAAGCCTCAGCCAGATTGAAGAGCTCGGCCAGACTGAGTTACTTATAGACGCAGCACTCAACGTGAATGAAGAATTCGTGGCCATACTTGATTAAAAATCCAGGTCCATTTTACATTTTTTACTTTCATTTTTAATCCCGTTACAATCCATATGCCTCGTCGCCCAACCCAATATTTCATTTCTCAACACTCTTACAACATGATTTAAAGTTTCACACTTTAAGACCTTTACATTTCAATATTTTTATTGTTAACATTCTTTGCGTCATGGTTTTCTCACAAGTTAGACCGGCTCCCTACTTCTCAACTTTTACTACGATTTATACACAAGCCTTATTTAAATGCCCATTCTCATTCTTTTCAGATCTACAAGAAATAAAGACAACAGTATAAAAAAGCACAACTCATTATTTTATCTACAAATTTACACATAAATTCACTACAGAAATTACACGACCAAAAAAAAAAGAAGAAAAAAACAACAAAACAACAACAAAAATTTTATTTACAAACAACAACACGCAAAACGCAAAACGCAAAAAATTTACATCAATCATTCATTTTCGCTCGAGGCCAGGTCTTCTTCGTCAACCCCCTCATCTAGGGAGGTTTGGGCTACATCGTCTTGATCTATTCTCATATTGCTAAAGTCCAAGTCTGGAAACAACTCTTCTGCTTTATGTTTAAAAGTCTTCCAGCCGTTGTCCCAGAACTCAGCCATCTCATGCTTGTAGAAGTCCGACCGCTGGAAGCTCTGGATCACTTCTTTTTCACTCCTACTTCCAGCGGTCGCTCCCGATGGGCCAGCCCCCCTATCCCCCTCTCTCGCCAAGCTGCTGGCGATAGCAGCATCAACAACCATCTGGAAGTCGGCAGATCCCTTGAACTGCTCTACTGCTGTAACACATAGGTCGGGTTACGCCGCCCTCTCAGATGCTAACTTGGCCCTCTCCTCTTCCAAGGTCTTCTCTAACCCTGCCTTCTCAGCCACTGACTTGGCCTTCTCGCTAGCTAGGGCCTTCTCTATCTCTGCCCTCTCAACCGTTAGTCTAGCCCGCTCGTTCGCCAGTGCCCTCTCCAACTCAGTGATCTTCTGATCTGCTTCTTCCTTTTCTTTGATCGACTAAGCGCGTAGATCTTCATTACAGACCATGGCCTCATCTCACCTTTCATTGGCAACGATGTAGGCTTTCTGGGCCTCTTCCAGCTTCTTCTGCTCGCTAGCCAACTGGAACTCGAGCGACACCACCTTGCGGCATTCTGTCTCCAGCTCTAACTTGATCGCGAGCAGCTCAGCATTAGCACGGTCTACTGAATAGCCCTACACCATCGCCAACACCTCTATTTTCTTGGCGTTCTGGGCATACTCCAGCCCCCCTAGCACACGCACGCCGTGCGGCTTTCCTCCAGCCCCCGGTCTCCCTCCTTAAACTTTCAAGCTGGGCCTTCACCTCTTCCAGCTTTGCCTTCAGTGGCTCAACTTTGCCTTTTGCGTGCGCCGCTTTGTTCAGCAAGGCTCCTTCTAAGGCCGTCGCCTTCATCTGGGTCGAGCACAGCCCCCTTAGCAGTTTGGCCTCTATGAAACTTGCCATCGAACGCACGGCCGCGTCTTTCACTACTCCCAAGAGTTGATCTGCAATAGTCCTGGCTTCACCTCCTTCTCCCTCCAGTTGCCCGGACACTGCTGGAGCGTGGTAAATGGCGGTCTTCAACCTGGCCCTGCCTTATTCTCCTCTGGGCATAGGACCCCTCTTGGGCTGTTGTTTTGTTCCCTACTCAGGGCCAGTCGCCCCACCTTCCACTTGTGTTTCGGGGCCCAGGGCACTCTCCATCCCCTTCGTTGTTCCCTCCAACTCCACTACGGGGGTCACTTCTGCCATCCCCTCCTTCATCCTCTTCAAGGTTGGCCCCTCATCCCTTTCCTTTACTCTCTTCTTCTTTTTCAGCACAGCCTCCATCTCCTTTTTGCTCTTTTCCTTCAGAGGATCCACTGGAGGTAGTTGTGGCTCAAAACCGCTCAAGTTTTTCTCCCCTACGACTTGGAGCGCGGCCGGACTCGTTTCCTCACAATCGGTTTGGGCGGGTGGCCTAACTTCGCCTCTTTGTACTGATCGGCCTTGGCGAAGGTGGTTCTGTCCTCCGCCTCTTGCCTCTTCCTCCTTGCCTCTAGTTCTCCGCCATAACGGCTTGTTGAGGGCCCAAATTTTGAGGCAACAAGGCCGAGGCCAACGAGGTCGTCTCACTTGGCGCCCTCCTTCTCCCTCCATGCTTTCACCTTTTTCACCCTCTCCTCTGCCTCCGCCTCCAACCTTGGCTCAACCGACTTGGTTGGCACCTTTCACACTGTACGTACTCTTACTCCCCCGTTGACGGATACATAAAACCACCGCGGCTTCCACCCCTTCATTGACGATGGCAACCCCGCCACCAGACCCTTCCCTGCCACCGTCTGTAGGGTGACCCAAGTCTCTTGCTGGCCCGAAACCTTGTAGCATGCAAAAAACTCACCCACCATCATTTCAGGCCCTTCGTTCGCCCATGGCCATGCGCTTACACAAGCCAATAAAATCTTTCACGCATTGGGCATCAGTTGGCCCGGAGCCACCTCCAGCCGATTCAACACGTCCACTACTATCTGGGGAAGCGGCAACTTCAACCCCCTGTAGCACGTCCGTGGGGGACCTCGGCTACAGTTCGGACTCGATTTGTGTCGCGGTTCTAAATCTGAACCAAAGAGTCCAAATCCGGCAAATCGTTTGAGAAAACAGATTTTTGAAAAAGTAGTGCCAAACATGGACTGCTTTGCGGACATGAGTCGCCACCTAAATATTTTAAAATGGGAAATTTAGGAAACCCGACTTGGTGCCAAGGCCACATGTCCGGCATCACCAAAGTGGTCTTGGCTCGAGCTTGGGTACGATCGGGAAGGTCACTATGAGCATTCTCTTCGCTCGTCCGAAGACCGGCCTCTACTAACCGTGATATCCGATTTTGAAAACTTTATGCGTTCTTATTCCAATCATTAGCTTAGGATTACTATGTGATGCGCACAACACAAAAGTATAGACCAGATTGCCTAATTTGGAAATAAACATTGCATATCCATTTTGTCTCGAAAAACGTGTTAGATTTTGCTACTCGCGAGTAGGCTAAAATACGGATTTCAATGAGTTGTACCAACTCAGGCAACCCAACCTCCACCCACAAGCATTCAAACAGTTTATCATGTAAGCACTTAGCCGCATGGCAAGCATACTGTCATGGTAAGCATTCACACGCATGCGATATGCTAAAGCCATAAAAACTTACATTGTACTCCGTGCCAAAACAAAGAACTGTTAGCAAACATGCATGACCTAGTTCATGTTAAGTGGCTAATGCGCACAAAAGTAAATGCAATCTAGAGTAGGCTCGGCTGACCCTAATCATGGCACGTGAAATGTAACAACTATCACGTATTCAATTTGGAATTGGAAGTACGATGCAGTTTGTATGATGTACCGAGCCCGGTGCATGTAAACAAATGCATGAATGCACACATGCATTGCATAAGGTATGCTAAAATAGACGTGCCCTAATCTACCATCGTAAGCAGGTAAATAAAAGGGATAGAAAGAAATGGGGATTGGAAGACATACATCCACTCACGCACACTTATTACATTTTTGCCCTCGCTCGGAGGGACCAAAATAATAATACAGACCGAATAAATAATTAACTGTCCTAGCTAATTAAATATTACGAATTGACTAAATTAATTAATCTAATTAAAGCAATAAAATGCCTCGGGATGAGGGCCGGATGCAACGCCGCTGGGATCACGAATCCGACTTGTCATGCAAGTGTGCTCTGTTTTCCGCTATCCTTCAGAAAATTTCCAAAGTCCTGTGAGTGCCTCTCGGACATTGGAGAGTACCACCGCCAGAGCAGAGCACCACCTGAAGGATATGGCCACCGCACCGAATGAATCTATCGATCGCCAATTGGTTGCGGTCAAGACTAAACAAAGGCTTGGCCGGGCACAAAATTCTGCAGTAACCCGGCACTACAAAGGAGAGGACAACAAAATGCATGGCGTTGTAATTCAAGTATTTATGCACTACACACCCTCTTATCATGTTATTAGCTCAAGGGGCATGTGTTCGATTCTGACCACCAATCGCGCATTTTCATGCATGATGGTCCTAAGAATCAAGAATGCAACTTCACTTTCGAATGCATGCAAAACACATGGTCACAAAAGGGTGCCGAACCTCTATCAAACTCTCTTCAAGAGACTTGGCATGCATGTCAATGTGGTGCAAACCTAAGCATGTCATCTAGGATGCAAGATGTACAATGCCATGTGTTTATGCAAGCATACAAACAAGTATAAGAGGCAAGCATGAAAACCAATGAAATGATAGACTTGGATATGAATTAGGCAACTCAAAAAGGCCTAAAATCAATAACCAAAATGCCTACAATTGGGGACCAAACACACACACACACATGCACATGTTAAGGTACCAAACCCAAGACATAAACAAGCTACGTTCCAACACACTTGAGGTGACTCAAACATGGACTATTAGCATGCAACTTAGGCTCTCAAATCATTTCACACATGATGCCAAATCATGCAACAAATCAAATCAAACAAAGCATGCGAATAGCCTAGGCTTAAGGCAAGCTAATAGGGCATTAAACCGCACTTTGCACAAGCATACATGGCACGCACTAATCAACCTAAAACAGGTTTCTAGCATGTCAAAACGAAGCCAAATGGCTACTTAGATGGCATCTAAGAGTCATTAAATCAAAGACATGCATTGAAACCAAAACAAAGGGCATACAACACATGCTCCTAAAGCATTAACAAGACCACTAAGGTAAGGATACAAGCACATTATAAGGTCTGAAATAGCATGTAAGAGGGTTCCAAACCCTTGAAAACATGGAGGCAATGCATCCTACACATGCACCTACTTGAAGCATACAAGCTACAATGCAAAGGGACTATACAAAGCATGTCAAGATTGACTCAAACGACCATGGATAGAGCTAAACCATGGCAAAATAAGCGTACAAGCTTCACAAACATAAATCTAAAACATGCTAGAAATAGGGGCACACTTCCTAGACATGTTAAGCAATAAGCGGCATTGCAAGGCGACTATACTAAGCATGCATAGGAGACCAAAACCAACTTGAAAACATGTTATATCATGGTAATATAAGCATAGAAAACAAGCCAAACATGCTCAATACACACTCAAGCATAGACTCACTTAAGGAAGCAAAACTTGCCCTTTTCAAGGACATCAAGGAGAGGGGGTGACCCCCTCCTCTTAGAGACTTTAAGACACCATCTCCACCACTGAAATCCCTCAAGATTTCAGTGGTGGAGAGGCCCAAGCACACAAGTCTCAGATCTCTCACAAAATGGCCTAAAATGGGGCCTTTTAAGGCCTAAGGGTGGTCAAACCTCCCCAAAGTGCAAAACACTCTTAATGAACAATGAAGAGGGCCTAAAAATAGAACTTTTATGTGTTATATACTAGGCACAAAAACAGTTCAAAGATAGGTAAAAACAAGGTGCAAGAATGGGGTAAAAAGAGCTAGTTTTGTTACCTTTGAAGACCTCTTCAACAATGGTGACCTTGATGCCTCCTTAAGCTTCAAACCAGCCAAGAACACCAAGGACAAGCCTTTAGCACCTCGGCCCAAGAGGAAGGAAACACTAGGTGTTGGTGAGCAATAGTAAGTCACAAACACCTAGTGTACAAAATAAGAGAGAAAGAGAGAGATAGGATAGATATAGAAATTCTAACCTAAAACCAGAGCTCAACCTTCTCCTAAAATGTCTAATTCTCTGATTTTTGCTAACCCTTGAGCCAAGAGAAGAGCCTTCTTTTTATAGGCAACAAAGACTTACAAACTAAGTCATTCAAAGGTTCATCCCTCCATACACATGTATGGAGGGGAACAAGAGCTAAACAAATTGTCTAAAAATATCTCGAAAGCAACAGAAGTGATGGTCTGGGCAAAATGGTCATTTTGCCAAAAGAGTGCCGACTGCACCAAAGAGTGCCGACCGGCACAATATAGTGCCGGTGGCATTACAGCCACCGGTGGCCTCTAGCCACAAATGGGTGTGGGGATGCCTCAAAAGCATTCCCGCCTCCAAGGCAAAACACAAGTGTTTGGCGCAAAACCAAACACAAACGGTCGAGTTCGGAGGCCCTGAGGCAAGGCTCGCACGGCCGAGAACTCCGGGAACTCCAAACGAACACAAACATGGGTAATCACCGAGTGTTCAAACGGTGACGTCCGAGTCTTGAGGACGGTCAAAAATGGGGTGTCTACACCCCCCATTTAGCGCCTCTTCGTAGAGGCAAACTCCCTCGATCAGGCGTTGGATGGCCTCTTCTTCGATATCGGCAATTTCAACTCTATCTCTGCAGGAATCTGATATCTTTCACGCATCTCCTTCAACTTCTCCACCGTACATGTTGATTTATCGGCCTTCGTGTGCCAGTGGTCTGGCCCCACTTGACTAATAGGTTTTGCGGCCGCAATCATCGTCATAGGACGAGCCCGCATCGCCTCGACTAATCGCCTCTTTTCCTTCGCTTCAAGACGGCATTATTCCGCTTAACTCCACCACATCGCGCTTTCAATCTAATTAAGCCTTGCGGTTGTTACTTCCTCTTGGGCCATTTCTCTTGTGTGTCTGTGAATGGCTTCGGACGCGGGCACAAGAAAGTTCACAAAATGTTGCAGAGGTGTATCATTGGAAACAAACGAGTTTACTTCTGGGACGTGCTGGTTTTTTGCACAAAGATAGGTAAAACGGATAAAACCAAACGCCCAAGGCTTGCTTGTATTCCAAGGGTCAAGGTCAAATTTTGCCAGTTTGAAAATTTTCAAAAAAAATTTCAAAATCGCCTTTTCAAACACCCTATAATTGACCTATCCCTTCGTTTCTTGCTCAATGCCTAACCTTCCCCATTATGGGATTCCACCACGTGTACGACCACGATCCACTGCCCCCTTCCCTTACCCTGTCTTTTCCACTTCAAATCACCACGTGCCCTGCCATTCCTCGAGCCCCGCGCACCGCCACTTCTCCTTCCACTCGGTTACCCTTCACAGTCGACCCTCCTCACGGTCGGTCCCTCCACTTAGTCACCCTTCACGGTCGGCCTTCCTCACGATCGGTTCCTGCACTCGGTCACCCTTCGCGGTCGGCCCTCCTTATGGTCGGTCCTTCCACTCGGTCACTCTTCGCAGTCGGCCTTCCTCACGGTCGGTTCCTCCGCTCGGTCACCCCTCGCCGTCGGCCCACCTCTCGGTCGGTTTTTGCCCCGCCAGTCTCTTACAACCCTCATTTTCTTCATTATTCCCTTCGTTGGACTAAAGCTGCACTTGGGAATGAGGGACTACTGACATGGGTAAGCCCATAAAGGATATGGCCCACCACCTAAGGTCCAATCTATGATTCAAATACTAAAGCCCAACACTCGTGAAACCTAGCGTTACACCAAAAACCAATGACATCTAAACACAGGGCAAGTAGAAAATCACCCACATCAACAGAAAAAGATCCTGTAAAACTATTGCACCACACATCAGCCATTAATGAGTTTTCGTGTAGCATATATTGCGATAACCCCTCTCCATCGGGATAGAACGGCCTCACTATAAACAAGATAAGCTAGAGTATAGACTTTCGGCCAAGGTGACAGGTCGGAAGGGACAACGAAATGATTAGCATAGGATATAAGCAGGCATCGAAGACATCAAAAAGGTTAAGCTTTTCTATCTTCAATCTATCTCTACATCCCATCTTTCTCTATTCTAACTTGCTCATCGGAGGGTTCGCTGGGGGACTCCCCGTTCCCCGTTAAACTCTTGTACAGGTCTCTCTATGGGTTTGGCTTCTCGGACACCAGTTGGGGAAGCGTGAATCGATTTGACCCGCTTTGTCTGGAAACCTTTGCATCATCAGAGAGAAAGAGAGATGAAGTAAGAGACCAAGCCGCTCGTGATCTAATCTGAGATGGAATTCCACAGATCTAATCTGAGATGAAATCTCGAGAATATATAATATATATATAGAGAGAGAGATAGAGCTCACTGATTTGATTTGAGGTGAAATCACAAGAACAGACCAAGAGAACTCGGTCTGAGAAAGAGAAGAAAGAGAGAATATCGAGAGAGAGATGAGAAGCGTGTGATAGGTTGAATTAGGGTTGGGGTTTACCTTTTATATGAAACAAGAAATGATATTATGTGGGAAAGTGTATAGTATAAATATAAACTATTGTATACGGTCCAGATTGGTTCCAATCCGAAACCGTGAGGTTTAATCCGGAACCAATCCGTGAACTACGGATTTTTAAATTTCTAATTCGAAATCGAACCACAGATTCAAAAAACTAATTCAAACCTACCGGATTGGATTGAACTGAATCGGTTTACGGATTATACGGATTCCTTACTCAATCTTAAAATAGAGTGAGTGACTTTTCAAAATATCGAAGAAGTGGACCTAACCTAACCTCAGGGTTTATTTGGGAAGTGGGCTAGCTTTTTGGCTATTTTAGCTTGGGGCTAAAAAACCTCGTTTGGAAAGGATTTTTTGGATTTTTTGACTTTTATGAGAAAAATAATATAATGATTATAGGTTGGATGTGATATTTTGTCTTATTGAACTAAAAAGCCTATTTTGTCTTTTTGTGACTAAAATAGCCCCAAACCCAACCCAACCCAACCCAACCCTTCTTCCCAAACGAAGCCTAAGTCTACTTTTACAATTATTCAAACAACCCCCATTATGATTTTAGGATTTAATGTATGCAACTCATAGGTTTAGTTGAACTTTTAATTTTTAATTTTAAGAGTTGACCTAGTGGGTATAGCTTGAGATTTGGAATTTGGAATGTGTTTCGTTTAGGTCTCAGTTCAATATTTACTAACTGTAATAAATTTCTTGGGTCAGCCCATACAAGGTAATATGGCCTAGACACTCGATTATTAAAAAGACAAATAGGATTAGTTGAACCAAAAAAAAAAAAAAAAGGATTAGTTGAACAAATTAAGAAGTTTGAAAGGGTTAGATATGATGATTTTTGTATTAATAAATCTAAGTTACTTAGAAAGAGATGAGAATTTTATCAAGAATTGGTGTATTATTGTGAAGTCTATACATAGATCATATCTAAATTATACATTAATATTTTTGCATAAAAGTTTCGAGTATACAGTAATATTGTTTTTGTATTTCTCATTCTCTGCCTGGCCAAGTATTGTTGTTGGGATTAAGAAAGTATGAAAATAATTATATTTTATTTAAATCTCAATTTATCTTTTTTTTTTTGACACATAAATACAAACAAATACTACGGTAAGATTATGAATATGTTAGAAATAGTTTTGGAAAAATCAGTTTTTTTCTCAACTTTGGTCTAATTTTTAGGTGGGACCTATGCATCAAAGTTGACAGGTCTAAGTGATAACGCATTCTATACCGCGTTGTGATTTACGTGGTATATTTGGTTGCTTAAAACCATTATAGGGTGAATGAGAAATTGAAGCCAAAGTGAGCTCCACGAAAATGGTGTTTTTGGTCAATTTTCCATTAAGGTATAATATAAGGCTTGTCCCACATTGCTTTGACCTTGGTATGGGTTTATAAGGCTTGGGTTTGAAACTTGGGTTAGGCCTCTAGGGGCACTCAAGTTTTGTAGAGAGGGAGGTTATGGGCAAAATGGGCTAGATCCATTAGACCCAAAATAAACACACGTGGGTCACCGTCGTCCGGGCTGGGCTTGGGTGCGTGGTGTGAGGTTGGGCTTATTCGGTCCAATATTTATCTTTTTGGGCCAAAAATATTTGAATTTATTTTTATTTTTTGGAAAAAATAAAATCTGTCCGGAAATTCAAATTTTTTCCTTTTCAAACAGATTCATATCTGTTCAAGTTCAAACCTAACAGGTTCCTATTTGTTTGAAATAAAACTGAACAGATTCAGAATCTGTTCAAAATTCAAACCAAACAGTTCCGTATTTGTTCATTCAAACCGAACAGGTTCTATACCTGTTCAAACAGGTTTGCTACCTATTGGATTCAAACCGAACAGCACCAAGTCATTTATAAATAGACAGGTCTTCATTTGGTTTGTTCATTCAATTTTTCGTTCTTCTCTGTTGCTGTTAATATTTGCATTTTGCTGCATTAGTTTTTCCTATGAGAAAGAGTATAAACATAAAGTGTGTTTGTTGTACAAATAATTTGCAGTGCTGCTATTATTCGTTGTTGATCATTTTATCTTGAGAGATAGACGTCCACAATCTGAAAGCATCGTGGAGAGAACGAATCTGTTTTAAGGATATAGTGTTAAACACTGGACTTGATCAAAAATTTGTTCGAGAAAATAATAAGGTAAGTGCTTTGATTACTTTTCTGTTTAATTATTTTTCCTGTTCTAGATTTTGATTTTGTTTTTATAACAAAATAAAATTCTATTTTTATTTATTTATTTTTATACATCGCTTTTGATTTTTGTAATCAAACAGTTTCTCTCTTTCTTTAATTCATTCTTTGAATAAGCAAGAAGATTGTCTAACAATCTTAAGATGACAATTTTTTCGTGGTCTTCATTGTATTAATTTTCTGTGCTTTTACAAAGTGATATTCTGGTTGAAAAATACAAATAATAGTAATATACTGTTTATTTTCTTTGACAAATAGTAGTAATATACTAATATACTATTTGTCATTAATAATTTCAAAATATTAATTTGTGTAGTAGTGTTATAGAAAATTAGTGTGTAGTATTTTATTTTTCTGGTTTTAGTAACTAGAAAAGTAAAATTATTTTTGTGTTATAATTTATTTTCTGATTTTAGTAACTAGAAAATTAATTTGTGTTTTGATTTTTCTGATTTTTGTAGTAAAATATTATGGCTACTGCAACTGAAGTGGTACTCCAATTGTTACAACGACTCCGGTCCCTATCTAGAATCATGTTCAAGTTCCAATAAATCATGGAGAAAAAGGGGAAAAATTTAATGGCACCAAGTTTAAAAGATGGCAGCAGAAAATGCTATTCTATCTTACAATTTTAAATCTAGCTCGGTTTCTCCATGAAGAGGCTCTAGCACTGAAAGAAGATGAAAGAGATCGGCAAGTTGTTGCCGCTATAGATGACTGGAAACATTATGATTTTCTGTGCAGAAACTACATCCTCAATGGCCTTGACAACATGCTGTATAATATTTACAGTCTTCTGAAAACAACAAAAGAATTGTGGAATTCTTTGGAGAAAAAATACAAGACAAAGGATGCCGGCACAAAAAAAATTGTTATTAGTAAATTTTTGGACTTTGTTATGAGAGACTCCCAAAGGTAATTTCTTAAGTTCAAAGTTTTCAATTAATTTTGCATGATATTCATGCTGAAGGTATGTTTTTTAGCGAGTCTTTCCAAGTTGCTGCGTTAGTGAAAAAATTACCACCTATTTGGAAAGATCTCAAAAATTATTTAAAACATAAATGCAAAGAGATGACTATGGATGAACTAATTGTAAGATTAAGAATTGAGGAAGATAACCATAAGGCTGAAAAGAGGAATGGTAAGAATCCCATTGAGTCCAAGGCTAATGTTGTTGAACAAATGCCCAAACTACATAACAAAAAGAGGAAGCTTGCTGTAGATGGTCCTGAACAAGGCGACCACAATGGCAATAAGAAGTTCAAAGGAAAATGCTATAATTGTAGCAAGACTATACATCATGCTTTTGATTGCCACCACCCTAAGAAGAATTGTGGAAGTACAAGCAAGAAGACTACCGATCAAGGTAATGTGACAGAGTTAGACTACATCTCTAATGGGGTAAATGACATTAATCTCTCTGTTGTGGTGTCTGAAGCTAATTTGGTTAGAAATCCCAAAGAATGGTGGTTGACACTGGGGCAACTCGTCACATTTGCGCGGACAAGAAGATGTTTACTACATATAATGAGGCTGCAAATGGTGAACAACTTTTCGGGGGAAATTTTTTTACTTGTTCATGAGAAATTCTTCTACTTCTACTATGGCTGGATAAGGAAAGGTGATCTTGAAGATGACATCGGGAAAGGAACTTATCCTCAATAATGTGCTACATGTACCAGACATCCAGAAGAATTTAGTTTCTGGTTCTTTGTTAAGTAAAAATGGTTTTAGGCTTGTATTTGAGTCTGATAAATTTGTATTAATAAAGAGTGGTACATATGTTGGTAAGGGATACATGAGTGATGGTCTCTTTAAGTAAGGACTGTTATACCAAAACTTTCTATTAATAAGAATAACACATCTTTTGCTTATATTCTTGAGTCAAATTTATAGTATGGTAGATTAGGACATGTAAATTTTGATACTTTGCGTAGATTAATTGGTTGGATTATATACCAAAGTTTGAAATTGATCATAATCACAAATGTGAGATTTGTGTAGAAGTGAAACTAACTAAAGTTTTAAATCGGTTAAAAGAAAAATCGAACCTCTAGAATTAATTCATATTGATATATGTGATCTTAAATTTGTTTAAACTAGAGGAGGCAAAAAATATTTCATAACATTTATCGATGATTGCACAAAATATTGTCATGTATATTTATATAGAAGTAAAAATGAAACCTTGGAAATGTTTAAACTCTATAAAACTGAAGTTGAAAATCAACTTAGTAAAATCATTAAAATGGTTAGAAGTAATAGAGATGGTAAATATGATTCACCTTTAAATGAATTTTGTGCACAACATGACATTATTTACCAAACTGTAGCACCCTATTCTCCAAAGCAAAATGGAATTACTGAAAGGAAGAATAAAACTAAAGAAATGATGAATGCCATGTTACTAAGTTTAGACTTACCGCAGAACTTGGGGGGGTAAGCAATTTTGTTTGCTAATTATGTTCTTAATAGAATACTCCACAAGAAAACCAACAACACTTTTTATGAATTGTGGAAAGGTCGACCACCTTCCGACAAATACTTAAAAGTATGGGGGTGTTTGGAAAAAGTAAGAGTTCTTGTTCCGAAAAAGACTAAGATATGACCAAAAACAATGGATTGTGTGTTTATTGGTTATACTTAGAATAGTAGTATCTATCGGTTTCTGACTTATAAATCAGAAATACCTGATATAGATATGAACACTATTATAGAGTCAAAGATTGCTGTGTTTTTTAAACATGTTTTTCCTTACAAGAAAGGACAAGAATTAAGTTCACATAAAAGAACTTATGATTGTACACAAAATCAAGAAACTAATGATAATCAAACACAAGAGACTAGTAATGGTCTCAATCAATAGGATTTAACTGATGATGAACCAAGATGAAATAAGAGAGCAAGAACATCAAAATCCTTTGGTTTAGATTTTCTAACATACTTGTTAGAAAATGAACCTCAAAGCTTTAAGGAAGCAATGATAGGTCCTGAAGCACCTTTGTAGGAAGAGGCTGTTAATAATGAAATTGAATCCATTATGCAAAATCATACTTGGGAATTGGTGAATCTTCCACCTGGTTCTAAACCTCTTGGATATAAATGGATATTCAAGAGAAAAATGAAAGCAGATGGTTCAATAGACAAGTATAAAACAAGACTTGTGGTAAAAGGTTACAAACAAAAGGAAGGTCTGAACTATTTTGACACATATTCTCCTGTGACAAGAATAACATCTATCCACATACTTATTGCTACAACAACATTGTATAATCTAGAGATACATCAAATGAACGTCAAGACAGCTTTCTTAAACGATTATCTAAATGAAGAGATCTAGGTGGAGCAACCTGAAGGGGTTGTAGTGCTAGGGCAAGAAAAGAAAGTTTATCGGCTTGTAAAATCTTTTTATGGATTAAAACAAGCACCTAAGTAATGGCATGAAAAATTTGATCATGCTATGCTTACTAATGGGTTTAAGATAAACGAATGTGACAAGTGCGTCTATGTTAAAAACACTAACAAAGGTTATGTCATCATTTGTCTTTATGTGGATGACATGCTTATCATTAGAAACAGTCAAAACATGATCAAATCAACTAAGCAAATGCTGAACAAAAGATTTGATATGAAAGATATGGGGGTCGTAGATGTAACATTAGGAATGAAAATTACTAAAACCCCTTATGGGTATGCATTATCTCAATCTCATTATATTGAGAAAATTCTTGGTAAATATATTAAGGATGATATGAACATAGCAAGAACACCTGTAGACATCACTATTTATTTAACAAAAAATAAAGGTGATGCAGTGTTTTAGCTAAAATACTCCCAAATCATTGGAAGTCTAATGTACCTAATGAATGGCACTCGTCCTGATATAGCTTATACAGTCATTAAATTGAGTGGGTACAATAATAACCCTCGAGAAGACCATTGGAAAGCGATTATTCGGGTGCTTAGATATCTAAGGTTTACCCATGATCATGGTTTGAACTTTACTTGATATCTAACAGTACTAAAAGGTTATTGTGATGCCAATTGAATATTGGATACTAAAGATTCAAAATCCACTAGTAGATATGTCTTTACTCTAGGAGGCACTGCTGTTTCTTGGAAATCCACGAAACAAACATGTATCGCACGATCCACAATAGAATTTGAGTTCATTGCTTTAGACAAAGCAGGAGAAGAAACAGAATGACTTCGTAACTTCTTAGAAGACATTCCAATGTGGCCAAAACCTGTGCCAGCTATTTGCATTCATTGTGATAGTCAATCTGCAATAGGCAGGGCACAGAGTCATATGTACAATAGTAAGTCACGATATATTCGTTGTCGACATAATACTGTAAGGCAATTGCTCTCAAATGGAATAATCTCAATAGATTATATAAAATCTAAAGAGAATATTGTGGATCCGTTAACAAGAGGTTTGACTAAAGAGCAAGTGTATAGTTCATCGAAGGGGATAAGATTAAAGCCTATTACATAAGAGTTATCATAATGGTAACCCTACTTAGATGACTGGAGATCCCAAGAACTAAGTTCAAAGGGACAACTAAGTTACATGTGGCTCGCCAAAAATCACCAAGGGATTAAAATTCCCTACTCATTCCTATGGTGAGAGTGATATCTGCAACATGTGTTGTATGTAAAGGTTTAAGGATAAACTTTGCTTTTAATGATTACTTATAGCTTGATTTAGGTATAAAAATCAAGACGAGTATAAGAGATACTCACAATAAGAATCACCTATATGAGTGTCGAACTGGGGCCGATTCTATGAGAATAAAGAGGCTAAATTCTCTAGAAACACTCATGAACAACCAAGAGTGTTCAAGGCTAAAATGAACACAACCGTGAGAACCACGATGTGTCAGAAGATATTTTGTGTAAAATCTATTGTCTTGGCTTACATAAACAACTGAACAATTCAAGGCATCGTGTCCATTGGTTAGCTAGTAAGTTCGATAGGTTATCACTAGGGAAGGTTCAAGGCCGAAAGCTACCTATCCTGATACAAGATATTTTCGATTTATACACTTTTGACAAATTCTACATATTGTTGCATTTCCGTTGTCATCAAATTCTATTCATGTGAGGGATTGTTAGAAATGGTTTTGGAAAAATCAGTTTTTTCCCTCAACTTTGGTCTAATTTTTAAGTGGAACCCATACCCCAAAGTTGGCGGGTCTAAATGGTAATGCGTTCTATGCCACGTTGTGATTCACGTGGTATATTTGGTTGCTCAAAACCATTATCGGGTGAATGAGAAATTGAAGCCAAAATGAGCTTTATGGAAATGGTGTTTTTGGTGAAATTTCCATAAAGGTTTGAAATTAGACTTGTCCCACATTGCTTTGGGAGGCAACCTAGGTGTGGGTTTATAAGGCTTTGGTTTGGAACTTGGGATAGGCCCCAAGGGGCACTCAAGTTTTGTAGAGGGAGAGGTTATAGGCAAAGTGGGCTAGACCCATTGAATCCAAAATAAACACATACACGCGCGCCGGCGTTCGTCTGTCTATTCGGTCGGTCGTTCGGGTGGGTTGGGCTAGGCCTGGACTTGGGCGCGGGTGTGTGGTGTGAGGTTGGATTGGGCTTGTCCGGTCCAATACTTATCTTTTTAGGCAAAAAATATTTGAATTTATTTTTATTTTTTGAGAAAAATAAAATTTGTCTAGAAATTCAAATTTTTTCCTCTTCAAACAGATTCATATATGTTCAAGTTCAAACCCAACAAGTTCCTATCTGTTTGAAATAAAACCGAATCATATCTGTTCAAGTTCAAACCCAAAGGGTTCCTATCTATTTGAAATAAAACCGAACAGATTTAGAATCAATTCAAAATTCAAACCAAATAGTTCTGTATTTGTTCATTCAAACAAAACAGGTTTGCTACCTGTTGGATTCAAATCGAACAGCCACCAAGTCATCTATAAATAGGCAGACCCTCATTTAGTTTATTCATTCAATTTTTCGTTCTTCTCTGCAGTTATTAATCTCTGCATTTTGCTGCATTAGTTTTTCCTGTGAGGAAGAGTATAAATACAAAGTGAGTTCGTTGTGCGAATAATTTGTAGTGCTGCTATTATTTGTTGTTGATCATTTTATCTTGGGAGATAGACGCCCACACTCTGAAAGCACCGTGGAGAAGACAAATCTATTTTAAGGATACAGTATTAAACACTAGACTTGATCAAAAATTTGTTCGAGAAAATAATAAGGTAAGTGCCTTGATTACTTTTCTGTTTAATTATTTTTCATGTTCTAGATTTTGATTTTGATTTTGTAACAAAATAAAAATCTGTTTTTATTTATTTATTTTTATATACTATTTTGATTTTTGTAATCAAACAGTCTTTCTCATTTTTTTAATTCATTCTTTAAATAAGCAAAAAGATTGTCCAACAGAATATGTTGAGAAGCAGTAGCTAAATCTAAGAAATATCATAAGACCAACAATTCAATTTCATTTTATTTTTCAAATCAAACATGTTATAAGAATTTTTCTATCACTATTAGGTATTTTGCTTGGCAAGATAACATTATTTATTTTAATTAAATCAAACGTGTTATAAGAATTTTTCTATCACTATTATGTATTTTGCTTAGCAAAAACACATTATTTATTTTAACTATTTTTAAAATTTTTTTTTTTTATATTTTTTATGCTTATACTCTAACAAAACTCTTTGGTCATTTTTGTTTACCGGCGTAAGAGGGGGGGACTAGAGTGCTATGGTTATGGGTCTCACTCACAGCTTGTTTGGTGATGATTTGGAAGGAGGAAGTAATAGTCTGAGGGGTTTAGTAATCCCTCTCAGTAGGAGAATTAGTTTGGCTGGATTTTGAGTGGGATTAGGAAAATAATGAGGAAATTGAGTCTATTTTATATAAAAATTTTATTTTTTTAATTAATTTTATTTTTTTTACCAAGTGCACCTGTTTGCTTTAATATTTGTTTTAGTTTTTTTTTTAAATATAGAAATAATTTTATTTATTTATTTTATATAAAAATAATTTAACAATCCCATCACTAATTATCTCTCACACTATTATCATAACAAATTCACTTTTACTTAATCTCTTTACTAACAATCTTCACATTAAAAATATCTTTACCAACCATTCTCTCACTAATAATCTCATCCAACCTAATCTGCCAAACTAATGTGGCCTTTATTTTTAAGGATTATTATTTTTTAATTTATATTTTCCAATGAGAAAAGAAAAAGGAAGAGAGTGAAAGACAAAGAGATTGAAAATAAATTACTTTGTTTTTTTTAATATTTAACTTAGAGAAAAGTGTAGCTGAACATGTTGGTGACAATCTAATTACACAGAAAATAAAAATATATATAAAAAAAAGGGGGATAAAATTGCACTGAGGATTTGGTAGAAAATACAATGAGTCTCGTAGTTTTTGCACAACTAAATCAACTTTTCTTTTAATAAAGCTGAAATGATTGAAATTAATACAGATAGAGTGAAGACACCATGTTTTAAGAAATAAAAAAAAAATAGTATAAAAGAAATGACATCATTTTTCAATTTATTTGACTCATAATTTTTCTTTTACTTTTTAAAAAAAAAGAAAAAAAAGAAGAGCCAAGTGTTATATAAATTATAACTTTAAGAGTGTCCAATATAATTATATGAAAATTATGAAATTTCTTGTGTAAAATATATATTTACTAGATTAATCCCAATATAATACTTAACCAAACAGGGCATATGTAGACCGCCCGAACTCTGCTCTGCGCGCGGGGGCGCGAATTGTTGTTTTAGCTACTACAGTTTGGACTCCTGTCGTAGTGTTGAATCTAATCTCACAAAGTGCAATGTAAGATTGATAAATCACCAAAGAGTCCAAATTTGGCAATTGGTTTTGGAAAATCAGTTTTGATTAAAAAGCGCCAAATATGGACTGCTTTGCCAGATTTCAGAGTTGCCACCTAAATGTTTTGTTTTGGGAAATTTAGGAAACCCTGACTCGTGCCTAAGGCCACGTATCCGTCATCACTAAAATTGCCTCGGCTCAAGAACTTAGGTACGAGAGGGGAAGGTCCTGAAATGAGCACCCCCGCTCGCCCGATCAAAGGATTGGCCTCTACTAACATGATATGTTGTTTTTGAAAACACATGTGTTCTTATTCCGATTTATTAATCTAACTTACTATGTGATGAGCACAACATACAAGTATAGACTAGATCTCCTGAATTGGAACAAAACAATTCAATGTTTGTTTTTTGAAATGGTTTGAAAGTTGCTACTCGCAAGTAGGCTAAGTCGCGGATTTGCTACCCTCAAGTGGGCTTAAAACATGATGATTTGCCACTTCAAGTGGGCTTAAAACTCACATTTTGATGAATTGTTCCAATTCAAGCAATGAAGCCGTCATCCACAGATATTCATGCAGTTAATCACTTAAGCACATAGCCTCATAGCAAGTATGCTATCATAACAGCCACTCACACTCATGCAGTATGCTAAAGCGTAAAAGCTTACCTAGTACTCCGAACCAAAACAAAAGCTATGTTAAAAATCAATACATGACCCTAGTTATGTCAAGAATGCCTAATGCAACACATGCAAAATGCAACTAAGATAGGCTCGGCTATTCTAAGATGTTATGTGAATGCAACTTGATAACATGTATTCAAATTGGTATTGAAATACAATGCAGTTTGTATGATGCGCTGAGCTCGGTGCATGCAAGATAGATAAATGGATGCACGTATGCAAACATAAGGATGCTAATTGAAATATGCCCTAAAACTAACCATCGAAAGCTGGTAAATAAAATGGAGAAAGAAAGGGGGTTGAAAGACATGCGTCACACACGCACGCTTATTACAAAATTCGCCCTCTCGATAGAGGGTCCGAATAAATAAGCTAAGCTATATCTAAGCTAAGCTAGCTAACTAATCTAATAAAGCTAATTAGACTAGTTATTACACAACAAAATGAATGACTAGCTACAACTAGTTATTACAACACCTTAACTAATCAACAAATTAATTAAGTTACAAATTCAAGCTAGACAAATAAGCATTAAACTACACTACTCAGCTCTGCTTTGGAAAGTTGAACAATGTATGCATTTGGTTCATCGCTCAAAAATCCATCGTTATGCCCTAACTTGCCTCTGTTTGCATTTGATCTCAAAACACTGCACAAAGCTCCAGATAGCTTCTACTCCAAAATGGGGACCCCCATGAGGGTTGCCGATCAATTAATGGTGGTATAGACCACCTGTAGACCACCTAAGTATGCTGTAGACCAGAAAAAGTGGTCGGCCAGCTACTTTTTCTGGTCTGTCGACCAAAAATTCTGCCCAAGCTCCAATTTGCTACAACAGAGAACAAGAAGGGGCACAACAGTGTATTTGCAAGGTATGTGTGCACAACCACCATCCCTATCATTTCTTAAGCTCAAGGGAGTGCAGTTCTCGACTCTCAGGCCACCAACCATGCATCGCAATGCATTAGGGCTGCTCACGGGTCGGTTTTGGCGGGTTGCGGGTCAAAACCGACCCGACCCGCACTTATGCGGTTGGGGAAAATGGATCAAGAACCGCCATGATGCGTGTTCGCGGTTTGTGCGGCGGCGGTTCGGTTTATGTTTCGATTTTTTTTTTTTTTAACTTAAGCAAATTTGACATTTTTTGTTACTTTCTAAACACTTTTTTTTTTTTAGAAGAGTTATAAATTAAATTACAAGATATACAATTCATGATCATAATAAATAGTCCACATGTTAGATAAGATGATATAGAACCATACTTGAGGATAGTGGATTAATCTTCCTCCTTAGCTTGCAAAAACAAATCCTTAAAATTCAAACTAGTAACACTAATTTAAATATGCAAATACAAACCCTTAAAAGTCAAACTAGTAACACTAATTTTAATAGTGGATTAATCTTCACTATTTAGTTTTTAATATGCAATAATGTGATAATAGAATGACAATTCAAAATATCATATTTAACTGTGTCTACTAGACTAATGGAATATAATATTTTTTATATATATAAATAAAAGTCAAACTAGTAACACTAATTTAAATATCATTAGATTATGATAATGTATATAAGTACCCATATAATAAATTTTACTTTCATCCAAAATGTAAAAATAAAAATAATAACTAGTTATCTCCATCTATCCAAAATGCAAAAAATAATAATAATAACTAGTTATTTTTTCTTTAAAAAAAAAAAAAAAAAAAAAGAAAAAAAATCGTGCGGGTTCTAATTCAACCCGATCTTTTGTGAATTTCTTGACCCGCACCCGCCCGCCTACCTACATCGAAACCGCCCAAAGCACTGCGGGTAGGGTAGGGTCGGGCGGTTTGTGCGGGCGGGTGGGTTGGTTGCCCAGCCCTACAATGCATGATGGCCGAAAAACCAAGTTTGCACAATTTAATATCAATGAATGCACAAATAACACATAAGGGCCTTAACCTCTATCATGCTTGATCAAGAAGGTCGGCGACCGAGAAATGAGGCACGTTTCATCACTTCAAGTATGAAACATCCCTCGTTTCTCGTGTTTGGATTAACACCCTATCCAAACACAATGCGACACACATAATGCAATGCATGCACAAGATTCTGTCACATGGACAATGCATGTATGGCATGTTTAAAAGCTAATGCATCAAAGCTAGTAAAACATGTTACACATAAGGCATGCAATACGATGCTCAATGGACTTAAACCGAATATGGACAGACCTATAAGGCTCCATAACAGTGGCCAAAATACTCCGAAATGATGGCATGAAAAGCAAGATAATGCATGCTCATGCATTGGCCCATCAACTAAGCATAAGAGTACAACTCTCAAAGATGAGCAAGAAGTGGAAAATATGAGAGTGTGACAATGAAATATACTCTGAAATCATGTAAGAAATGACGCCAAATCATCCAAACAACACAAGCATAGCATTCTAAGGACCTTGAATCATTGGGCTAGTCAAAGCTATTGCACTGCAACCATGCATAACAAATCCCATATGACCCAAATTACTCAAATCAGAGCTGAAGTATGCTAAATTAAGGCCAAAGGCATGCTAAAACATAGGCTCAAAAGGCAAGCAAAGCATGTTCATTCATTTGCTTACAAACAAGGCATAATGCATAACCCTCAAGAGCAATGAAAGAGTGATAGACATGGGAGTATAGCAAAGACAAAAGCTCTGAAATCACATTCCAAATGATGCTATATCATGCATATATCACAAATAGGTCATGCTAAGAGGCTCAAAGCTTAAGGCTAGCAAAGGTACTTGTACCATGGCCATATCAAGCAAGCCCCAAAGGGCCAAGGTGACTCAAAACAGTCCCAAGGTAGGTCAAAACAATGACAAAAACATGCTTGAACATAGCCAACATATGCTAGAATAAAAGGCATGAAGCATGGAGCATACAAGACCAATGAGGAGGATTACACTACACATACCAAAACCAAGCATGAGATGACTTCACCAAAAAAAAATCAGAGTTGTAACATGGTAAAATAACACCAAAAACATGTTGAGATGGTAGCCCACAAGCTTAGGCAAGATGGCATACATAATGGCTCATGTTTAAGGCATAAAGCACCAACCCTCCAAAGCATTGAAAGAGTGAAAGATGTGAGGACATGGCAGTGAAACATGCTCTGAATTTATATATCAAATGATGCTAACCCATGCAAATAGCCCATGGAATGCATGCTAGTGGCTTGGAAACTCAAAGCTAGTGAGCTAAAATGCACTATGGCTATACAAAGCAAGGAATGCATGACCAAAACAACATAAAGTAGAGCTTAATCATGGAAAAACATGAGTAAAAGCTTCTTGGAGTAGAGTCAAAAGCATGCTAGAATGATGGTCAAAAGCATGATGCATGTTAGGCTAGTAAGGAGGATTGCACTACAAGTGCAAGAAGCATGCAAGTGGCTATCAAACCAACCCTTGACAGAGCTATAACATGCTGAAATAATGCCTAAGACATGCTAAGATGGAGCCAAAACAAGCTTAACAAATATGCTACTTTGATGAGCCAACAAGGCAAGCAACTAAGACACAAGGAGAGGGGATGACCCCCTCCTATTTGGGATCTCAAAACACACTTTCCACCACTGAAATTCCTCTGAGTTTAGTGGTGAGAAGTCCAAAAAGAGGTGGTCCCAATAGCTTAAAAAGATAACATAAAATAAAGCCAAACAAGGCACAAAAGGGGGTAGACCACCCCCAACACCAAAGAGGCCTTAAATAAACATTTCAAACACTTGAAAATGAAGCTTTTTTTAGTTTAAAGTTAGGCCTAAATTAGCATGCAAAGGGGGCCAAAGGCTTAACCAAAAACAAAGCTTTAAAGGGTTAGAAACTCACCCTTGAAGAACAACTTCAAAGCTGCAACTCAAGCAACTTTTTTGGACCAAAAGCAATCCAAAAACTCCAAAACTAGCTTCAAGGCACCTCAACTCCAAAACAAAGGTGTTTCACTATGTGTTTGTATGCAAAAGTGTGAAGGAATGGCACTTTTGAGCACAAATATGAAGAGAAATGAGCAATATAGAAATAGAAGTGTATGTATATGCCCTAAGCAATTTTCTGAACCTGAGACAAGAGGGAGGAGGTTCCCTTTTATAGAAAAGCATGCATCAAGCTTGTTGGGCAAGCTTGAAGCTTGAATCAATCCCTCTATACACGTGTATGGAGGATGTTGCGGCTAATACCGGCACAAATTGTCATGGAAAATATCTGCAGAAGTGCAAGAAAGTCACGACCAATTGAAGTGGTCGGCCACTACTTGTACCGGCCTACCGACTGAAGAGGTGATCTGAAAGAATGAAAAGTGGTCGGCAAGGGGGAAGATTGGTTTGCACAAAGAAAGCAAGGTGGTGGCATGGCTGCCGACCACTTTAGGTGGTCCATAGACCACCAAAACTAGTTGGCCGACTAGAAAACTGGTTAGCAGGCACAAAAAGTGGTCTTCAGGGAGAGAAACTGGTCTACAACCCTTATTCCACCCTCCAAGCAAAGAAAACAAGGTTTGTGCCAAAAACAAACCAAAAAGGATGAAAGACAAAAGTTCGCGGGATAAGGCGCATAGCCGGAAGCCTTGAAAACTAGTCTACGGGTACCAAAAGTGGTCTACGAGAGGGAAAGGTGGTCTACGACCACAAAAAGTGCTCTACAGACCTCTGTCACCCTCTAGGCAAAGGCAACAAGGCATGGTCCAAAAACCAGGCTAAGAGGAGAACGTTAGGAGGTTCCGAGACAAGGCACTCGGTCGAAGGCTTTGAAAACTAGAAACTAGCCTACAAGAGGGAAAAGTAGTCTACGAATACGAAAAGTGGCCTACAGGCCTCTCTCTCCCTCCTGGCAAGGTCAACAAGGCATGGTCCACAAACCAAGTCAAAACACAAAGAGTTCAGAGGTTCGGAGGCAAGACACTCAGCCGAAAACTCCGAAAACTCAAAATGAGCACAAACATGCACGATCATCGAGCACTCAATCGATGACGTCTGAGTCTTAAGGTCAGTCAAAAATAGAGTGTCTATAGCATATAGGTTTTAGGGTTGAAAAACAGCCAAACACTTACACGACAAAATACATCTTAATTTCATGACCTTTGATCAAAACTAGGCACGAAACGTGCCCATTTTCATTTTCTTTGTCATATTTAAGGTCATCTCCAACCGTGTCATCAAATTCAAATTTGATAAAAAGTAGTTTCTTTTTTTGCTCTAACGATTTCACCAAATACGTATCAAATCGAGAATATCAAAAATGTTTCATCAAATTGAGAACGTCTGGGACTTTTTAGCATTTTACTGTTCAGGATCGTTGTTTTTGGGCACCGAACTACCCCCCGAACAACCAGACGGACGTCCGGCTAGATGTCCACTAGGTCATCTGGTTAGTTGAAAACTTTCCACAAAAATAGGACCATTTCTGCAGTGAAGTTTCTGATATAATTTTGTTGTTGTAAATCTTGACACTGCAGTGAAGTTTCCAAGTTTCCAAAGTCACCTAGACTACAATGAAATGGGAAGGAACAAGGTCCATGCCATGGACGATGGGGGTCTTGAAGTAAATGTTGAAAATGTTGAGCATGTATACAATGTGCAGTACAACCCCAAGAACAACCAACCATGTCTCTCTTCTCTTCAACCACTTGTTGCCTCATTCATATGTCATGAGTTTTCTAATGATTATTGCTACTCTAGGTGTCATTTATCAGGTTAATTAGCTTCTGGGTCTGTGTAAAATTTTGAGTTGGTCTCTTGAAGAAAATGTTGGTGATTGGTCTTGAAGAAAATGATAGTGAAACAAAATTTAGCATCTTAAGCAAATATGTGGTTTGTGGACTTTGCAGCGAGTGTTTTCAAGCTAAAGTGGCTGAAATGCACCATACTGCATAGAATCAGTCATGTTGGATTCAATTCATCATCGGTTATGGTTGATATAGGTAAGGCTCATTTGATTACTTTTAGGGTTCGCTTGAGATGTGAGTTGGCTTTTTAGCTTTTTGACTATTTTAGCTTGGGGCTAAAAAGTTTCATTTGGGATAGGCTTTTTTGCTTTTTTAACTTTTGTGAGAGAAAAAATGAAATAATTATGGGTTGGATGTGATATTTTGTCTTATTGGGCTAAAAAGCCTATTTTGTTTTTTTGTGGCTAAAAAAGCTAAAAAAACAAAAAGCCTGACATACCAAACGAAGGCTTAGTTTGCATTTGAAAGATGCTTATTGTGTTATGTTTGAATGTACTTGAAAGTTTTGGAATTTAAGAAAGAGTTCAAATCATTCCATTTCAAGTTTCCAAGTTGATTCTTGACCATCATTTTCAATTGCACATCTAGCTAAGGAAATTTTAGTTTTTTTGCTTCCTAGAATCCAATATTGAATCTAAATATCTATTTATTGTAATAGGAAGACCTATTTATAGGTTACTAGCTCGTTCAATTTATTCTACTTTAGAAGCAGTTGGCAGTTACAACAACAAAAATGGTGGCAAGGCGACTTTGGCAAAGGATTTAGCCTGTTTAGTTAATGAATCTTCTAATATTGATGACAAGAAACCCAAGACTCCTGTAGAGCTTAAGAGATCGCTTGAACTTAGTATAAAGAAGAGCGTGAAGGAGCAATATATAAATGGGAAGTTTCAAGAGTGAACTCAAATGTCGTCTTAGCTTTAGAGTGAAAATTTTTCACTGACTGGTTGACTGCCCGATTGTCCGCCCGGTCGACCGGTAATTTGATGAAAAATCAAATCCCTCCGTTGGAGTAGGCGATATCAAAAAGAGTTTTTACTCAAATTTAGTAAAAAAAATAATGCACTGTTGGAGATGCCTTAAAGTTCTACTTGGTAGGATATGGTATGGTCCCACATCAAAAATATTGATATCATATTGTGGACGGTCCAGATGCACTGACTTTTCTCTCGCACGATCAGAGCAAAATCATATACTGTTGTGATTTTGTGGAAAAAAAATAAAAAATCAAACTACTAAATAAATTATGAATATACTCTCTCAAGTTTACTTAAAATATAAATCGTCCGTAGTTTTAAAAATTATATTTCATTTCTTCAAATTTTTAATCTTATAATAAATTATCAATTTTTTCAATAAATTATTAAGTTAATTAACTATTTTTAATGATATCCTAAATATATTTCAATTAACAATTCAAGTAATTTTAGTGTTGTATAAGAAAGTTAGAAAATTTATTTTTTATGTTAATTCTGTTAAATAATTTTTTTTAACAAGGAGATATTTATAATTTTCAAAATCACATGAAGTAATCCGTATTTTAAGTAAATCTTTAAGGAGTATATTTGCAATTTATCCCAAAAAAAGGATTCTCATCATGGGTTTTATTTGATAGTACGAATAGTTAATTTTTTTAATTTTTGCGCATAAATTATTTATACAAAAAATTAAATTGATCCGATAATTGTACCTTGTTTTCCAAAAAAATGAACAAGTATATTTTTTAAAAATAAATCATTTATTTTTAATTTTTTTAAAGCAAATGTGATTCAATCAAGTTGTTACAATTATTAGATTAATTGAATTGCTTATATAATTAATTTACACATAAAGAATTAAAAAATTAATAATTTGCAAAATTAAAATAGGGCTTATAATAGACCCACAGGTCCAAACTGGACCAATTCTGTTCATAGAGTGGACACAGAAGTTGGGTTTTATAAATATCATTTTGCCTGCCTAAAATGTGGCCCAATTCCTACTTTAATCCTTCAAGGAAAAAATTTCTTAATTTAATCCCTAATCCGTTCAAACTTTTCCAAGAGATTAATTTCTACTATATGAGGTTTAACTCAATTTATCTACTACTATTATAAAAGTGTAAAGAGCCTGCATGTTTTCTACTTTTTTTAAATCTCAATCTTATCCTTTCGAATCTACTATATTTTCTAAAAATCATGAACAGTTCAATATAAATCAAATATCTCTTTATTTTTAGAGTTGAACACCCAAAAACTATATATCTGCTTCCAAAAGTTCTATATAAATCCACCTTAAGCACCACTTTCGTTGGTTTTATTTTTAAATATGTTTTTCAATTTTCAATTTTTCATATTTTCTTAATTTTGGTGATTAAAGATACTAAAATTTCTTTATATTTAATATTTAAATTATATTTTTACATCAAAATCTAATATCTAATAATCTAAATAGAATTTACAAATAAAATATTGGTAAAAAATTTTATAAATTCAAACATATATTGATTTTTTATTATATGTATTTTTTGTTTTTATTATTATTATTATTATTTAATATTAATAATTTTTTTTCCAAAAAGAATACACCATAAATTATTTTCTAAGTGTATTTAGATTAAGTGAATCTAAATCTAAAAGTAAAATTAAAAAATAAAAATTTATTAAATTAAGTGAATCTAAAAAAAAAATAAAAATGTTATTAAAAAAAATAGTGTCAAAGACACACACACACAAAATAAAAAATAAATAAAAAAATTATGAAAATCAAAAAATTCAAAATAAAAGTTTGAAAAAACAATCCAAACCAAACACTATAAAATTTTATTTTTTAAAATATTTTTTCACTAATCTCTAATTTTACACAAATTATTCACAAATTCCTTTCAATTTTTATGTGAATTTAATAATCTAATTAAAAAATGGTGCATACACACAAAAATATAATACTAAACATCTACATTATGACTAACTATTTAATTATGAATAATTAACTTCTCATTATTACCTGTATTATATTGTTACAAAATATTTCACATAATACTTTTGTGATATTTTATGTATGTCAATATCTACATATATAAATATATAAAATATTATATAAATATAATATAAATTTATATATGTTACTGTATTCATATATTATCAATCTGTAATGCTATATTACTATCGGATACTTTAATTCTCTAACATGTATCACTTTAATAATATAGTTATATTTGCTAGGAAAATTGTGAAATTATGTATTGTTCTCCTATTGATTTATGTTCAATACATATACACACATGTCATACAAATAAGTGTTCACAACAAATATATTCAATAATAAACCAAGACTTTGCAAAATACTTCTATCACAACAATAATTATATTTCTTTTTTCCTTGCAGAAAAAAATCACATTATTGAAAGAAAATGGATTTTGAAATTCATAATAATATGATATTGCTCAAACTCTTACTTGTCAAAATATTTTTATTAAATGAGTTATAATAGTGAGTAAGAAGAAAAATAGAAAAATGGTGAAACAAAAACTACAGAAGATCTATTGCAATATGCTCTCCAAGCAAAGTTAGACGGGTTGAAGCAGAAATTGTTCTATCTGTTGTGAAGTTCAATAAAAACAATATACCTCATGCACACATTTTAGTCAAATTATAAAGAAAAAATCAAATGATGTCCAAATATTATCGCAACAACTCAATGATGCAGAAAATAAGTATATTAAATAAAAAGTTTTGATCAATTTTGTCATATGTTGATTAATTACAGATGACACAATAAATTATGTAATTTATAGCGTTGTTCGTTCAGACCCGACCCATTGTATGTGTTGAATCCAAGTTTCGTTGTTTTTTATAGTTATTCATGTCTTGTTTCTACTTATGCCTCTTTGAGTACTGGCCTTTGGGTTGTGTTGGTTGTGTTTGGAGCAGGTTGGTAGCTTGTTTTTTTAAACTTTTGTTGCCTAGATTTTTGTCCCTTCGCTCGAGCGAAGCTTCTTACGCTCAAGCGGTCTTTGTGGAATTCTAGTACTTTTGCAGGTCTGTAAAAATGCTAGGAGTTTGTATTCTTCGCTCGAGCGATGACCTTTGTCTGCAAAACTACTGGAAGTGTGTATTCTACGCTCAAGCGAAACTTCTTGCGCTCGAGCAAAACAACTTATTGTGTTTGGTCACTCGAGCGACACATCTTGCACTCGAGCGAGCTGTGCCTATATCAGTTTGCAAAATCACTTTTTCTGAGTCACTTTTTTGCCCTTCTCTCTCTAAACATTTCAAAACCCTATTTTCTTTCACTCTCTCTCTATAAGTCACACATTTCCCTCAAATACACCTAGATTTGTCGATCTTTCACTCATATGCCTTTGTCAAAAAGGTAGAGCTTGACGAGGGTTTCGTTCTAACCAGAGCAAAGTTGGATTTTAGCGTCTTTGAGTTTTCATCCCTCCTTCAATCATCTTCTAAGCTTGTGGTAGGGATATTTCCACTCTTTTTATGAGTTTTAACATAGCTATTAGTCATTTCTAAGGGATATTGAGTTTTTGGTAGATTTAGAACAAACTAGGGTTTGCGTAAACTAAATTAAAAGAGGGGTTTTTCAAATGGATCCTTGAAAATGATTTAGATATCGAAAATGATGTTGAGTTGGGAATAAATGGTGGATTTTGAATGTTGGAATTGATTTTGGGAAGAAAAATGATTTTGCCCTAAATACCTCAAATATTGATTTTGTATAAATTTTGAAATTTCTATTGAAATGGTGAAATTGGATTGGTGTTGATGAGAATAGCGGAGTTGGATATGTAATATCACTCACACTTGGAGATTTGGAAAGTGTATCTTTACAGAATTTAAATTATTTGTTTAGAAATATCTGTCTTGAGCTATCGATGGAGGATAGCTATGAATGTTGTAGAAATTGCATGTGAATTAGAAGAATTAAAACTACTTTCTCACTTATTTGCATTGAGCATCATTTCATACTTAATTGGAAAATGTGTATCGTTTAAGAAAAATGGTGAATCTGGGAAACATAAATTATAATGTTAACTAAGTTGGCCTAAGTGTCTAAGGTGAAAGTCTTGAAAACTGCACGTATACATGGGTGCCGATCCCGTAGATGAAATTTCTGTGAAATGGCAATAGCAGTGCTTTTATAGCCTACGTTTACATGAGTCCCGATTTATGGTTTCTTCCGGACGAAATTTCAAGGAAATGTTGTATTGTTTTGAAATGCCCAGAGTGTGATTCATTTCCCTATTTTCAATTGTAAAGGAAATTATTCATGAACCATGATATTAATTTGACATTGCATAGTTTTGAAAAGAGATATAAAAATGTTTTGGCACAAGTATTGCATATGAATGCACCTTATAGCTTTGTTAAGGTTCATATACTGTGTTGGATTATTTCTACTGTGCTTTAGCTCACCCTATGTGGGGAAAACATTTTAGGTGCTGATGATATGTTTCCGCCAAGGTAATAGCTTGGGAGGATTTTGGAGCAAGGGCTTCTTTTTGTTGTATTCATTTTGTATAGCCAAGGGCTTTAAATGTATTAAACCTAAAGTTTACTTTTGTTGTAACCAAGAACTATCTTGGAAAGTTGTAAGCTTTTAAAGCATTTCTTATCTGTTTAACTTCCATTATTTTTTGTTATTTGTAACATATGATATATATTCAGGGCTAGGCATTATGAATGTATACTACATATGTTTCCTTTTTGTAATCCCAAGTAGATTTAATGGAAGATAATTACTTTATTATTGTTGTCATTTATGAATAATTGTGGAGGGAGTATGGTAATTATTTTGGGACATTACATAATTTGACAATTTCGTAAAAGTGACCCTGCAAAAATTTATAAGCCTGGATCTATGAACACCGTGAAAAAAATTATGAAATTCCTATATCGATTGAAATATTAAATTACAATATCATTCAATTCTTTTTTTGAAAAAACTATTCTACATTTTCTACATAAATAAAAATATAGTATTAACTAATGTTATATTTTTCATCATGCAAGATATTCGTGGCACAGGAAACAAAACTCAACAACTCTTTATATATAAAAATATGTTACATATTGATATTAATGCATTTTTACTCCAATAGTATGCAAATAATATGCAATAGTGGGTTCAATGAATTTGTATTATGAGATGAACTATTAAACAAAATTTTGTAATTAAGCAATTATTTTTATACTTTTAATTGTATTACAGATATAGATTATGAAAAATTGAACTGTAAAGTTGATAGAATTTTTTTTTTGTATAATATTTAAAGAACGTGTTTATTGTTTATTATTTAATATAAGATTTTGATCTCAACAATCTAACTATAAATTAATATTTATATTTATAAAATTTATTATTTATCATTTAAATTCTTTAACCGATTATGTATTCATTTCTTATTTATTTATATTTTGGATACAGATCAATTTATCCATACATGTCTTTATACTTTGTATACATATCACATACCAATTTAAAAAAAATGCATAATTACAGTACAAACAATTGATGAAAAATTAGATGTTACGTGCAACGCACGTGCCCAACCACTAGTAGACAAAAAAAATAAAAAAGAAAAAAAGACCCCACATGTCACATGGACATTGCAAGTCTATAAAATTATAGAACAAAAATTTAAAAATACTAATTTACCCTTTATATATTATTGAACAAAAATTTGAAAATTTTAATTTACCGTTTATATATTACTTAGTTACTAACATGTTATCATCAACCTCAGAATAACCCTCATCATCGCTATCGATAACCAATCGACATCGTTAATCGAGTCGATAATGACCGATAATCGGATGAATAAAATATCGAATCGATCGATCGAAATTGAACCTGAATTGATTGAGTATATCTATTGTATTGCATATTCTATCTGCTTGATTGATTATTTATCTGCTCGTTTTATGTTTAAACTGCTAATTGAAGGCCTTGTCACGCCAAATCTAAAATTGATTGGTGTTCTGTGATCCTTAGATTTTATGTGATTTAATGGTATATTTATCTAAAATGTGATTAGGAATGATTAAACTAGATTAAATTAAGCCAAATCAATAGAGTCGCCTTATTTACGGAATTGCCATTGAGTGGGCCTTAGTTTATTCTTATTACTTGAGCCTTAAACACCTAATCAAAACATTCCCTTCAGCCATTTTGAGTGTTCAACCGACATTAGAGAGAGAAGGGAGAGAATTGAGAGGGATTTTGGCTATAATTTGATGATCTTGAGGAAATTGAAGGATAAGTTGGCAAATTGAAGTTCTACACTTGTAATTGAAGACTTAGGTATGAGAATTCAACCCTCTAATTGTGAGTTTAAGCTAATTCTTGCATGATTTATGCTTCATTTTAGAATTAAGTCATGTTGTAGCTCATACATGGTGAATTATACTAGAAATCATGCATGCATGTTTGAATGGGTGAATTTTGAGTTGAGTTCATGACAAATTGTACATGCATGCTCATGTTTAAGCTTAAGTCCATGATTTCACCATGTTCTTGAAGGAATGAGCTTATTTGAACAAGCTTTGGAGCTTTAATTTGGTTTAAAACTCATGCATGACATGTTTGAATGTTGTTCTTGAAGAATGGTTGGAAATTGGGTTTGAATTAAACACCCTTGGGCTTTGATTTCTTAAATTGAGTTTTGAAACATGTTATTCTATGTGTTTAAAAGAGTTTTCCAGGAAATGGGCCCAAGAGGATCGAATTGGGAGCATCAAATTTGAGTTTTGAACTTAGAACACAAACCTGGATTTTTCCAGATTTTCCTCTTCGGCCGAGAAGTAGCCTTCAGCGGGAAAATCAAGCTCTCAGTATTTTTCACTGTAGTGTAGTCCGCTCGAGCGGGGGAGAAGTAGTGCTCGAGCGGGAAAATCGAGCATCCAGTACTTGCACTGTTCATTAGTCCACTCGAGCGGAGAAATGTGCGCTCGAGCGGAGTATTGAGTGACACGCTCGAGCGGGGAAGTTGACGCTCGAGCGGGTACCTTTGTTTGCTTGTCCGCCGAAAGCGAAACTCAAGGCCGGCGGGACTCTGTTTCACTGAAATTTCTAAAAATGTTTTCTAAGTGCATCTTTGCATCCTCTTTCCATCCTAGGCATTCCTAGGGCATATTTAAGGCATCTTAAAGAGGATATAGATGTAGAACACACCGAGGCAAGTTTAGGGATTAAGTGATTATCTTTCCCAATTGTGTAACGTAGAGTGTGTTCAATCTATTAAATGTATAGGGTTGGCACTTCAAGGAGACGCTCTAGCCTACTTGTCACGACCCAAACCCGGCCCTATGGGTTTAGCATCAGAATCGCCAAGAATCCGAGATTATCAAGGCTCAATAACAAGAATACTGCTTAAACAGTAGTACTGGCGGAAGCCAATACAGTAAATAACTAGTGTCCATAGAGCTGTGACAATCTGTATGCCCAAAACATTTTCCATGCATTTATACAGTACGGTTTACATACAGTCTATACCATCATATACAAACATTCAGTACGGGGACCTAATCCTCGATATGGCAAGAAAGAAATGCAGTCTATACAAAAGTACAAACAGTAAGGAGACCGATAGGGGACACAAAAACCCCAAGCCATAACATGGCAACTCGGAACCTCGCAGTGAGGCACATAGGCTGGCTTGACAAAACTGGGGACCAATCCTACGCTCCTAGCTCTGGTCTGGCTGCTGAGAACCTACATATATATATATATATAAACAGTGAGCTAAAGCCCAGTGAATAACATACAGCGTAAAGAGGTTATGAATGAATGTCCTTACAAAGAATGAAATCTTCATTAAACAAGATTTCACTTTTCATTATTTCACCAATCACAGTATGTGTACATCCATTAGCCTATAAACAAGAGGGTCCAAAAGGACCGGCCTTAACAGACCCAACAAAGAATGATGGCCATCAATCAAGAACAAGATGGTTCCACAAGGAACCGACAGCTCAGAATAAAGAAATGAAGTGCTAAGGATGCCACAATACAGCTGTAATACAGGACATACATTCATTCAGTAAACAATATCAGTTCAATAAACAGTTCAGTTCAGTATTCAAAAGATAACCATTTTGAACATATCTTTACACAATCGTTACTCACAGAGATTGGGCTAATAGCAGCTAGAGCGCGTCCCCGAGAGCCAACCCTAAACAGTTAACAAATAGAACACACACTAAGTTCACGATGGAAGGATGACAATTAAATCCCTAAATTTCCTGTGTGGTTCTATGTCTAAATCCTCATTAAGATGCCTTAAACTAGGCCTAAGAATGCCTAGGATGGGATGAGGATGCAAAGATGTGCACGTAAATCGCCAGAATTTTTCGGTGAAACAGGCCTCCGCCGAGCGCAGTTTCGCCGAGCTGACAAGCAAACAAAGGTCCCCGCTCGAGCGTACATTCCTCCGCTCGAGCGTACTGATGAATGGTGCAAGATGCTGGATGCGCGATTTCTCCGCTCGAGCGTTAAACACTCCGCTCGAGCGGACTGTAAAACAAGTCGAAGAAAATGCTGGGAGTATGATTTCCCCGCTCGAGCGGCACTTCCCCCGCTCGAGCGGACATCAAAAATCTGGAAAATCCAGGTTTGTGTTCCAAGTTCAAAACTCAAGTTTGATGCTCCCAACTCGATCCTCTTGGGCCCATTTTCTGGAAAACTCTTCCAAACACATAGAATAACACGTTTTAAAGCTCAATTTAAGAAATCAAGGCCCAAGGGTGTTTCAATTAAACCCAATTCGAAATCAATTTCATGAACAATTTCAAAACATGACATGCATGATTTTTTAAACAATTTTAAGCTTCAATACTAGCTCAAATGAGCTCAATTCTTTGAAAACAAGATGAAAACATGGACTTTAATAACAACATGAGCATGCATGTACAATCCATTATGAATTCAACTAAAAAATGCACCAAAATGGCCATGCATGCAACAATGGAGTTCCAATTCAACAATTATGAACAAAATCAAGACTCAAATTCTCTATAACCAGGATACATGCAAGATGGAGCTTAAAGATAACAAGAAGACAATGATTTTCTTACCTAAGTCTTGTAATTTAAGCCTAGAAGCTCAATTATGCAAATACACTTCAATCCTCAAGTAATTCTTCTAGGTTCCAAGCCAACATACAAGATGAAATCAACTCTCTCTATTCCCCTCTCTCTATGGTCGGTGGTGAGGGAACAAAATGGGCTGATGAAAGCTTTGTTAAGTGTAATAAGGCTCTTGGAAATCAATAAACAAGTGTGCCACTCACATGGCAATTTGGTAATTAAATCAAACTTGGCAATTAACTCGTTTAAATCTAATTTAATCATTCCTAATCGATTTTCGGGTAAATATATCATAAAATCACAAATATTCTACTGATTACAAAACACCAAACGGCTTCTAATTCAGCCGCCGATAAGGCCTCCAATTAACAGTTTAAATACATACACTCAACAGATAATCAAATAATCAAACAGATGCGATATGCAATTCAATAGATAAACTTATTCAATTTCAGTTTCGATTTCAATCAGTCCATTCAGTACTTAGGTTAATCCAATTATCAGTCATTATCAGTTCTGTTTAGCAATAACCAGTAGCTAATTCAGTGAGTTATCGATAATCAGTACGAGGGTTGTTACAGTCTCCCCTCCTTATAAGGAGTTTAGTCCTCTAAACTCGAGTTACCTTCAATCTGGAAGAAAACAGGGTCCAGTGGAAACAAATCAGGATATCTTTTAGCCATGTCATCTTCCCTTTCCCAAGTGGCATAGACGCCACCATGGTTCTGCTAGTCAACTTTCACTAGCGGGATCTCTTTGTTTCTCAGTTTCTTGATCCGTCGGTTTACAATCTGTATAGGCCGTTCCTCGTAGGTGTAGTCATCACTAAGCACTATTTGAGTAGGCTCAATCACATGAAAAGGATCCCGGAGATAATCTCTCAACATAGAAATATGGAAGACGTTATGCATATGCTCCATTTCAGGAGGAAGTGCAACTTGATACGCCACCGGATTGATTTTCTCAATAATCGTCCGACATACCATGCGCTTAACTTGCCTTTGACTCCAAAGCGAGTCTGGCCTTTCATTGGTGTCACTTTCACAAACACGTGATCACCCACTTCATATTCTCGGTCTCGTCTTCTGACATCTGCATAACTCTTCATTTACTCGAGCGGTTTTAGGTCTTTCTTTGACGCTTTTACCTTTTCGGTCGTTTCATAAACAATTTCGGGCCCAAGCAAAGGCCCATCTCCAACTTCTGCCCAGCAAATTGGAGATCTACATTTTCTGCCATACAATGCCTCGAAAGGCGCCATTCCAATACTCGAATGGTAGCTGTTGTTGTAGGCGAATTCAGCCAATGGCAAATGACTTTCCCAGTTTCCCTGAAAATCCAGGACACACATTCTCAGTAGATCCTCTAGAGTCTGGATGGTCCTTTCGACCGGCCCATCCGTCTTCGAGGATGATAGGCACTACTCACTTCAATTCAAGACCCAATGCAATCAGTAGGCTCGCTAACCTCGATGTAAACTTGAATCCTGTAAACAATAGATACAGGCACTCCATGCAATCTCACAATTTCGTCAATATAGATAACAGCCAATTTGTCCGCATTATAAATTGTCTTGACAGGTAGGAAGTGTGCAGATTTAGTCAATCTATCAACAATAACCCAAATAGAGTCCATACCTTTCCTGGAGCGAGGCAATCCAACAATGAAATCCATCGTGATATGCTCCCATTTCCACTCTAGTATGGGTAAGGGTTGCAGTAAGCCTGCAGGTCGCTAATGTTCCGCTTTAACTTGTTGACAATGAAGACACTTGGACACAAAATCAGCGATCTCTTTCTTCATTCCTGGCCACTAGAAATTCTGTTTTAGATCTTGGTACATTTTCGTATTCCCCGGGTGGATAGACAATTTTGAATTGTGGCCCTCTTGCAGTACTCTTTTTTTCAATTCAGTGTCATTCGGTACACACAGTCTTTCTTGAAACTTCAGTACATTGTTCTCAACTTTGAATCCCGGTTTTGGTTTTGAATCTCTTTCTTCAATAATTTTCTTCAAGTAATCATCCAGTTGCTGTTTCTCCTTAATTTCTTCAATCAATGCTGGTTGAGCAGAAATAGCAGCTAAGGTTCCACCTTGTTCTTTCAAAACAATTTCAATCTCAGACTTTTCAAGGTCACAAAGCAACTCCTTTTGTCCAGTCAGCAAACAGGCTAAGTTCCCAATCGATTTTCGGCTCAAAGCATCTAAGAAGCGGTGTTGGCTTTTCCTGATAGTACAAAATCAGAGGTCATAATCTTTGATCGGCCCACCATCTCCATTTGTCTCATATTGATTCTTTTCGAGTGAAAAAGTACTTCAGGCTCTTGTGGTCAAGATATACTTCACATGTTGCTCCATACAAATAGTGACGCCAAATTTTCAAAGGCAAACACTATCGAAAGAAGTTCTAAGTCATGGGTCGGGTAGTTCTTTTCATGTGGTCTCAAGCCTAGGAAGCATAAGCAATAACTCTCCCATTCGCATTAAAACACATCCCAAACCCTTATGAGAAGCATCACTAAAAACAAGCAGTAACCGTCTCACGAAGGTAGAGAGTCGAACGGTGCCACAAGTCGGGTTTTCAATTCTTGAAATGCCGATTCGTTGGTCGATCGACCAAATGATATCCCCTTCTGAGTCAACTGAGTCAGTGGTAAGGCAATCTTGGAGAAGTCTTTGACAAACCTTCTATAATATCCAGCCAGTCCCAAAAAGCTTCGGACCTCGGTTACATTCGTTGGTCCAGGCCAGTTTACTACAGCTTTGATTTTCTGCGGATCAACAGAAATTCCGTCTTTGCTAATAACATGCCCAAAAAACATAATATGATCAAGCCAAAATTCACATTTAGACAATTTAGCATACAGTTTCTGTTCTCTTAAAGTTTGCAGGGCAAGTCTTAGGCGATGCTCATGTTCTTCTACAGTCTTAAAATAGATCAGTATGTCATCAATGAATACCACAATGAAATCATCAAGGTATGGTTTAAAAATTCTGTTCATGAGGTCCATAAATGCAGCAGGGGCATTCGTGACTCCGAACGGCATAACTAAAAATTCAAAGTGGCCATACCTCGTTCTGGAAGCAGTTTTATCAATGTCTTCCGGTTTGACTTTCAGTTGATGATACCCCGATCTAAGATCAATCTTGGAAAACACTTGTGCACCCTGTAACTAGTCAAATAAATCATCAATACGCGGTAATGGATATTTATTCTTTACAGTTACCTTGTTCAGTTCACGGTAATCAATACACAGTCTCAGTGAGCCATCTTTCTTCTTTACAAACAAAACAGGTGCACCCCACGGTGAAGTACTGGGCCTGATGAACTTCTTGTCTAACAGTTCCTGCAATTGTACTTTCAGTTCTTTCAGTTCAGTTGGGGCCATTCGGTAAGGAGCTTTCGATATCGGCTGTGTACCCGGAACTACGTCAACGGTGAAATCAATCTCCCTGTCAATCAAATCCCCTGGTAGATCATCTGGAAATACATCTGGGAATTCCCTAACTATAGGAATGCAACTCACATCAGTTTTAACATTATCATTAGCAGATACAGTCAATACTGAACACAGATATCCTTTACACCCCTTTCTAATCAGTTTGACAGCTTTTACAGAAGAAATCAGATATGGAGGAGGTACTACTCCACTCCCACTAAACACAAATTCAGGCAAACCCGGTGGACGGAAAACAACTTGCTTGGTCACACAATCGATAGTAGCATGATATTTTTGTAATCAATCCATCCCCAATATTACATCGAAGTGATCAATATTCAATGGCAGTAAATCAATAAATAGATGCATATCCCTAACAATAATCTCACAAGCAGGATACATATATGCACATGTCATGGATCCCCCAACAGGTGATGATACAGCTAGCAGATAGTTCATGGGTTCTAAGGGTCTATTCAATTTACGCGAAAAAGCATGCGACACATAAGAATGTGTAGACCCTGAATCAATCAATACATAACCATTTTGAGCACAGATAGAGAGGATACCTGACACAACAGTCTCAGTGTTTTGCACGCCTCAAGATTAGGGCGAACACTCTACCGCCTCATGTGCTCTTTCCCGGTAGCTTTGGGGTTCGGTTTGGTGTTGCACGGTGATTTTACTTTCATCTTGGCTTTACTCTGGGCAGAGGGACAGTCTTTAATCCTGTGGCCCACCTTGCCACACCTGAAACAAGCTCCAGTAATCTGGTAGCAAACCCCTTTGTGCTTGTTGCCACATAAGGAGCAGGGTGGAGTAAACCCACTCCCTTGGCTGGGGCTAGTCGTCGACCCCGTATTCTGTTTCTTGGTTGCTGGGTTATGCTTTCCTTTCTTAAATTTGAAACCCTGCCTTTTACCTTGCCACTCAGTTGTCGGCGTTTCAGATTGTTTCACTGCTGCAATATTCGTCTCGGCCATCAATGCCCGGTCGAGAACACCCACAAAAGTTAGCATTTTCAAAACATTTATTCGATCCTGTATAGCAACACTAAGGCCGCCTTCAAACCTCCTGGCCTTCTTATAATCGGTGTCCACCATGTGTGGTGCATACTTAGCAAGTTCAGTAAATTTCTTCTCATACTCTGCAACAGACACTTTCCCTTATCTCAAATTGCTCAAACTCACCACTTTTACATCTCTGATGCACTGGGGAAAATACTTTTCAAAGAAGGACTCCTTGAATTGAGCCCAAGTCACAATAGTATTCGCATCACGAGTCAACATCCACCACCTTCTTGCTTCTTCTTGAAGGGTGAAGGTTGCTAACAGCACTTTATTGGGTTCAGAGCACGGAAACATTTCAAACAACTTCTCAGTCTCAAGAACCCAAGCTTCAGCCTTTAACGGTTCTAAGCCTCCCTGAAAGGACGACGGTTTCAGCTTGCTGAATTTCTGAGTTAGTGCAATAATGTCCACCTCATTAGCATTCACATTCTCAGACATTACATTAGGTTGCACCGAGGAGGAGGAGGTGAAATTTGTTGGTTGATTGTTGATCTAGTCTTTCAATTATCAGTCCCATCATTTGTTCAAGTCTGGCCATTCTGGCCTTAGAGGATGATGATTCAGGTTCATTTGCATTATCCATTTCACTATAAGCAGTTATGACAGTTATCATTATAAACAGTTGTACAATTAAACAGTTTAACACTTTAACATATAATCAGTCAGTCATAAGCACACACTTTTCAAGTTCATGAGATGCCCTAATTACTTTTCTAGGACACCCTATAGCTCATTTGGACACGTGTGTGCGGTATAACTCGTGGTTAAGTATCGCTCGATACCACTGTCACGACATAAACCCGGCCCTATGGGTTTAGCATAATTGGCGATGTCAAGAATCCGAGATTAAAGGCTCTTTAACAAGAATACGCTTAAACAGAGTATGTGGTTGGCGGAAGCCAATACAGTAAATAACTAGTGTCCATAGAGCTGTGACAATCTGTATGCCCAAAACATTTTCCATGCATTTATACAGTACGGTTTACATACAGTCTATACCATCATATACAAACATTCAGTACGGGGACCTAATCCCTCGATAATAGTGCAGTAAAACAGTAAACAGTCTATACAGTGGTACAAACAGTAAGGAGACCGATAGGGGACACAAAAACACCCCAAGCCATAGCATGGCAACTTAGAACCTCGCAGTGAGGCACATAGGCTGACTTGACAAAACTGGGGACCAATCCCACGCTCCTAGCTCCGGTCTGGCTGCTGAGAACCTACATATATATATATATATATATAAACAGTGAGCTAAAGCCCAGTGAATAACATAAAGCGTAAAGAGGTTATGAATGAATGTCCTTACAGTAATGAAATCAGTTCATTAAACAGTATTTCAGTCTTTCATTATTTCAGTCAATCAGTCGTATGTGGTACATCCATTAGCCTATAAATAGTAGGTCCAAAAGGACCGGGCCTTAACAGACCCAACAGCAATGATGGCCATCAATCAAGAATGATGGTTCCACAAGGAACCGACAGAGCTCAGAATAAAGAAATGAAGTGCTAAGGATGCCACAATATAGTTCAGAATACAGGACATACATTTATTCAATAAATAATATCAGTTCAATAAACAGTTTAGTTCAGTATTCAAAAGATAACCATTTTGAACATATCTTTACACAATCGTTACTCACAGAGATTGGGCTAATAGCAGCTAGAGCGCGTCCCCGAGAGCCAACCCTAAACAGTTAACAAATAGAACATACACTAAGTTCACAGTCGGAAGGATGACAATTAAATCCCTAAATTTCCTCGGTGAGGTTCTATGTCTAAATCCTCATTAAGATGCCTTAAACTAGGCCTAAGAATGCCTAGGATGGGATGAGGATGCAAAGATGTGCAAAATCGGCCAGAATTTTCGGTGAACAGGGCCTCCGCCGAGTGGTGTTTCGCCGGTGACAAGCAAACAAAGGTCCCCGCTCGAGCGTACATTCCTCCGCTCAAGCGTACTGATGAATGGTGCAAGATGCTGGATGCGCGATTTCTCCACTCGAGCGTTAAACACTCCGCTCGAGCGGACTGTAAAACAAGTCGAAGAAAATGCTGGGAGTATGATTTCCCCGCTCGAGCGGCACTTTCCCTGCTCGAGCGGACATCAAAAATCTGGAAAATCCAGGTTTGTGTTCCAAGTTCAAAACTCAAGTTTGATGCTCCCAACTCGATCCTCTTGGGCCCATTTTCTGGAAAACTCTTCCAAACACATAGAATAACACGTTTTAAAACTCAATTTAAGAAATCAAGGCCCAAGGGTGTTTCAATTAAACCCAATTCGAAATCAATTTCATGAACAATTTCAAAACATGACATGCATGATTTTTTAAACAATTTTAAGCTTCAATACTAGCTCAAATGAGCTCAATTCTTTGAAAACAAGATGAAAACATGGACTTTAATAACAACATGAGCATGCATGTACAATCCATTATGAATTCAACTCAAAAATGCACCAAAATGGCCATGCATGCAACAATGGAGTTCCAATTCAACAATTATGAACAAAATCAAGACTCAAATTCTCTATAACCAGGATACATGCAAGATGGAGCTTAAAGATAACAAGAAGACAATGATTTTCTTACCTAAGTCTTGTAATTTAAGCCTAGAAGCTCAATTATGCAAATACACTTCAATCCTCAAGCAATTCTTCTAGGTTCCAAGCCAACATACAAGATGAAATCAACTCTCTCTATTCCCCTCTCTCTATGGTCGGTGGTGAGGCAACAAAATGGGCTGATGAAAGCTTTGTTAAGTGTAATAAGGCTCTTGGAAATCAATAAACAAGTGGGCCACTCACATGGCAATTTGGTAATTAAATCAAACTTGGCAATTAACTCGTTTAAATCTAATTTAATCATTCCTAATCGATTTTCGGGTAAATATATCATAAAATCACAAATATTCTACTGATTACAAAACACCAAACGGTTTCTAATTCGGCCGCCGATAAGGCCTTCAATTAACAGTTTAAACACATACACTCAACAGATAATCAAATAATCAAACAGATGCGATATGCAATTCAATAGATAAACTTATTCAATTTCAGTTTCGATTTCAATCAGTCCATTCAGTACTTAGGTTAATCCAATTATCAGTCATTATCAGTTCTGTTTAGCAATAACCAGTAGCTAATTCAGTGAGTTATCGATAATCAGTACGAGGGTTGTTACACTACTGTAGCCCAGAACTCTGTGAGTAACAATTGTGTAAAGATATATTCAAAATGAATATCTTCTGAATACCGAATCAGGCATTTCGAATCGATATTGTTATTGAATGAATGTATGTCCTTTATTTACGAATCTTTGTGGCATCCTTAGCACCTCTCGCTTCATTCTTTATCACGAGAGATCTCTGTCGGTTCCCTTGTGGAACCACTATTGTTTATTGACTGATGGCCATCATTACTGTTCGGTCTTTTAAGACCTACTTTTACTGATATGCTAATGGATGTACCACATATATTTGTTCTTGTCTTGAGCAACTGATATACTGATTGAATTGAACTGTTTTCATTACTGTAAGGACATTCATTCTAAACCTCTTTACGCTTTATGTTATTCACTGGGCTTTAGCTCACTGCTCATATATATATGTAGGTGGATAGGCACTGGATCAAAGCTAGAGGCGTCGGAGTAAACTCCAGTTTTGTCAAGCCAACCAATGTGCCTCACTGCGAGGTTCCGAGCCTATTATGCTAAGGCTTAGGGGTGTTTTAGTATTTCCCCTTTTGCACAGTCGTACTGCTTTGTAATAACTGAATGGATTGTATATGAATGTTTCTTTGTCTTGTTGAGTGGGGATTAAGTCCCCGTACTGAAGGATTGTAAATGATGTGCATAACTGTTCTGTACCGAATGTTTATATGCATGAAAAATCTTTTTGGCATATAGACTGTCACAGCTCATTGGACATTATTTATTTACTGTATTGGCTTCCGCTAGGCCTTGAACTCTGTTTTATCAGATATTCATTAGCGGTGCCTTGATAATCTCGGATTCTTGGCGATTCTGATGCTAAACCCATAGTAGGGTTTGGTAATGCGATGAACCGGATCAATGTCACTCAAAGCAACTCTAGTAAGCTCTTTGAATGAGATTTATTAGGTAAAATAGCTAATTATTTTCAATTTTTAGTATTCCAATTTTCAATGGACTCTCTAAATGTTAAGTTAATTTAACTTTTTATATTTTTTACTCTTTATATTTAGAGAAGGTTCTTCAAATTTCAAGACATACTCTATTTATTAAAGGTTCTTTAAATTTCAAGAAACACCCTATATTTTTTTCGCTCCATCTCTAACGTTGATGTGGCATGTCATAAAATACTATTAATCATAAATTAATTTAGATAAAGAACTAGATCAAGAGTATCATTAAAGTAATTACAAGATAAATTGACTAGTTAAAATAAAAATTATATATATTTTAACTTCTAAAAAATAACTAAAATAGTTGGAGTTACTCTAACACCTGACCACATAACCCCATTATAACTAGCAAACTACACGCAAACTCAAACCAATGCAAATGCCAAATCAAAAGGAGAAGCCACTCAGCCATCGCTATCTACTTACTAACCTTCATTCCACTTTCTTTCACTACTAATGTCCTTTTCACAGCTAGGTCCTCCTCACTACCACCCCCTTCTAAAGTACCAACCTATAATGTTGCACCCAAACATGGTTCTGATTCAAAACCCTTCCCAGAGAGAGAGAGAAGTGGATCATATAAACTTATTGATGGTGGGCTTTTAGACACTTTGATTTGTCCAAGCCATTGTAGGGAAAGAAAGAAAGCAATTGGGGGTTATCGACTTGTCATGGTATTGTAAGTAATTAATGAACATGTAATTATAATAATAATGTGGAATTGAACTTTATAGGATCTTGAATTCAATATAACTCAAAAATAAAACAAACATACCTTTGTCAGCCATTGAATTAGAGAAGTTGAGAAAATATCCTTAATAATTAAACCTTGAATTCTTGGCTCACCTTCTTCTCTCCGTCTCTCTTAATTAGGATGACTATAAAACTTAGATTAATGGAAAAATACTTATGATATAAAAAGGGAGTCACCTATCCTTATATAGAGAAGAGAAGAGGGTCAGATAAACTCTATTAGAAGAATTCATGTCTATCAAGGTTTCTTTATTATCCTAGAATAGTAATTATATTAAAATTCTAATTACTGAACTTTATCTCAAATATTGGCTTTATCTAATTGTGGAATCCAAATAAAATAAAACATGTAAAAAATATGTAAGCTATTAGGCCATACTAGAAAATAAATCCAATATTCTCCCACTTGACCCATTAAGCCGATTATGATGCAATTATAAGTTTTTCCAAAATATGCAATTTATAAAAATTTGACTCATTGGATTCCACACTAAAGATTTTGACGCGTGATCACGAATTTTAAGAATAACAAATAAGTTCAGATATATTAGAAATTATAATACTGTGATTACTTCAGATCACCAATGTGAGTCATAGCGATTATATAACATTTATGTCATATTTCCTTCTATGCACCACACCATTGATAACCTTCACTGGCCTAGTCCATTATTGGGATATGTAATTATTTGCCTGAAAAGCCCCTATAATTTGTCTCGTTAAGACATTTCCTATTTATCAATATTCAAATTAATGTGTACACACACTTTTAGAAACAGGAAAAATAGAAACACAATTATTATTGCGTAAATAGTGTCAAATAAAAATAAGCACTCAAGATTATCCATACACATCATAGGTTGCTTAAAAGACCCATCTTGATAACATGCTCTTTGTATGTCTTTGGTGGCAATCCCTTTGTGAATGGATCAGTAATCATAAGAGAGGCGCTTAAGTTTTTAATTAACACTTGCTATTTTTGGACTTTTTCTCTAACAACTAAGTACTTACTTCCATGTGTTTAGAACCACTGGAGTACTTTCCATTCTTAGAGAAGAAAGCTGTTGCGGTATTGTCATAATATATCTTCAGCGGCTTGGCAATTGAGTCAACAACACGAAGACCTGAGATGAAATTTCGCAACCATAAAGCATGATTTGTAACCTCAAAGCATGCTAAAAACTCAGCCTCCATAGTAAATGAAGCAATAATGGACTGCTTCACGCTCTTCCATGAAATTGCTCCACTAGCTAGTAGAAAAAAAAAACCTGATGTAGATTTTCTACTATCAAGGTAACCAGCATAATCTAAGTTTGAGTATCTAGTCACTTCTAATTGTTCTGATCTCCTATAGGTGAGCATATAGTCCTTTGTTCCTTGAAGATATCTCATAACCTTCTTCATTGCTTTCCAATGTTCCATTCTAGGATTACTTTGGAATCTTCCCAACATTCCAATTACAAAACTAATATCTGGTCTGGTACATGTATGGGTATAAATCAAGCTCCCTACAGCTGATGCATATGGAATGCTCTTCATTTCTTTTCTTTCCAAGTCATTCCTTGGACACTATTTTTCACTTAATTTATCACCCTTCATGATGGATGCATCACTGGCTGAACAAAACTGCATATTGAATCTCTCCAAAACACGATCAATATATCCTTTTTGAGATAGTCCTAGCAATCCTCGAGATCGATCCCTAAAGATCTCTATGCCAATAACATAGTTTGCCTTACCTGTATCGATCATTTTAAAGTTCTTGGAAAGATATTCCTTGGTTTCATACAATAAGCCAAGGTCATTACTAGCTAACAAAATGTCATCCACATATAGCACAAAAATAATGAACTTACTCCCACTAACCTTCAGATATATGCATTGACCAACTGCATTTTCCTTAAATCTGAATGAGGTAATGGTATCATTAAACCTTAAATACCATTGCCTGGAAGCTTGTTTAAGGCCATATATGGATTTCTTTAATTTGCAAGCTAAATGTTCTTTACATTTCTTTGCAAATCCTTCTGGCTGCTCCATATCCAAATTCCCATTTTAAAAAAACAGTTTTCACATCCATTTGATGCAACTTTAAGACATAATGAGCTACCAATGCTAGGATGATTCTAAGCGAGTCATTCTTAGATATTGGAGAGAAGGTCTCTGTATAGTCTATGCCTTTTTTTTGAGTAAAACCCTTGGAAACAAGTCTAGCTTTAAATCGTTCGATATTGCTTTTTGCGTTGCACTTGGTCTTGAAGACCCATTTATACCCCGACCTTTTTACAATTATTAGGCAATTTGATGAGATCCCAAACACTATTCTGCTCCATGGATTTTAACTCTTCATTTATAGCATTGACCAATTTAGTAGAATCATCACTATTCATGGCTTATGAAAATGAGACTGGATATTTGTCAGTCCCAATATCAAAATCAGATTCTTGTAGATACACCATGTAATCATCTAGAATGGTAGGCTTTTTTTTCCCTTTGAGATCATCTCAGAACTACCGGTTGTGGTGGTTTTACAATATTTTTAATGGTGGTATCTTCATGAAGTGGTGAAACATGAGATGGTGAAGGATGTTCTTTATGTTAGTTTCCCTCAGCCTGTGGAATAGTCTGAGGAACAATAATTTTTCGATAATGGTCAAATGTTGGCACATCCACCATAATTTCCTCAAAATTCACCACTCGTGTTTTCTCACTCCCACTAATTTCACCATTCTCTAGGAATCTAGCATTACCAGTCTCCACTATCCTCGTACTGTGATTAGGACAATAAAATTTGTACCCTTTAGACTTGTCTGGATAACCAATGAAATATCCAGATATTGTTCTTGAGTCCAACTTTTTCTCTTGTAGATTAAAGATTCTTGCCTCTGCAGGACAACCCCAAATATGTAAGTGTCTCAAACTAGGTTTTGTACCAGTCCACAACTCAAAAGGAGTTGTTAGGACCGCCTTACTAGGAACCCTATTTAAGATATACATTGCAGTCTTTAAAGCTTCACTCCATAGTGAAATGGATATAATTGAGTAACTTAACATACTCCTAACCATATTTTTAAGTGTACAATTACGCCTTTCAACAACTCCATTTTGTTGTGGCGTACTAGGCATTGTATATTGAGCACGAATGCCTTTTTTTTCTAAGAATTTGGCAAATGGGCCAGGATTTTGGCCTGACTCATCATATTTACCATAATATTCACCACCCCTTTCTGATCTCACTATTTTAACCTTTCTATCTAATTGTCTCTTGACTTCAATTATGTACACCTCAAGGATGTCAACAGCCTGAGACTTTTCATGAATTAGATACACATATCCATAACGTGAGAAGTCATCTATAAATGTGATAAAATATTTTTCACCACTAAGACATAGGATGTTGAGTGGCCCGCAAATATCTGTATGAATTATCTCAAAAAGCTCATTACTTCTTGTGGCACCTTTCTTGATGTGTTTGGTTTGCTTTCCTTTAATGCAATCCATACATATCTCAAAATCAGTGAAGTCTAGGTTTTTCAAAATCTCATTCTTTACCAATTTTTCAATTCTATTTCTAGAGATATGCCCCAACCGTCTATGTCACAAGATTGAGGATTTTTCATTAATTAGACCACGCTTTAAACCAATATTCAAATGCAGAGTTACTAATAATTGTGCAAACTCATGATTTAAGGTAATTTTATATAAACCATCACATAAATAACAGAACCAATCATTATTGAATTAAAAATTAAATTAAGTTTTCCACAACTAAATAAAACTGAATATCCAACACGATCTAATTTGGATAACGAAGCTAAATTCTTAGAAATTGAAGGAACATAAAAAGTGTCTTCTAGATCCATCTGATGACTTGTCTCTAAGATCAGCCGGTAGCTTCCTATAGCTACGACTTCAGCTTTGAGACGGTTCCCCATATAGACAAATCTTTCACTTTCCTTCAGTTTCCTGGTTGAGAAGTATCCCTGCATGTCATTTGTAATATGGGTTGTGGCCCTAGAGTCAATCCATCAAGTATTAGAAGGTACTTCAGCAAGATTTGATTCATAACAAACAAAAGAAAATTTCTTACTTTTCTTTTCGAACCAAGCCTTTTGCTTGCTGCAGTCTTTCTTCACATGTCCCTTTTTGCCACAAAAGTAGCACTTGACAGTGAAACCATTTTGAGCCTAATTTTCTTCCCTAGGTTCATTATTTTTCTTGGGTTAATTTTTCTTTGATTTTACAAACTTACCCTTCTTTTTCTTTAGAGCTCCATGAGTTACAGTCAATGCAGTTTGATGTCCTTCCTCCCTCAACCTCACTTCCTCCTGAACACATATATTAGTCAGCTTATTCAAATTCCACTTATCTTTATTGGTGTTATAGTGAATTTTGAATGTCCCGAACTGTGATGGAAGTGAGTTGAGAATAAACTACACAAGCAAAGTTTCATCAACTTGCATCCCTAACGTTTTAAGCTTTGCAGCTTTGTCAACCATATTGAGGATGTGAACCTGAACTCCTCAGTTGCCATCATATTTCATTGTTCTCAATTCAGCCATAATAGTGCCAGCAAGTGACTTGTCAGCAGATCTAAATCGATCTTCAACAACCTTTAAGTATTCCAATGCATTAACAATTTGAGGTAATGAGGCCTTGATATTATTTGCAATGATCATCTTCATGAACATCAAACTGAGTCTATTGGACCTTTTCCAAGATTCAGAAAGGGCAACTTGTGTAACGCCCCCAAAATTATGCAATAAATACAACTCATAAGTAGAAGAATAACAGAAATAAGATACATTCATTCATCAAAGTTCAGAGTTCGTTTACAAGGGTTAACACATGCGATGTACATTCACCAATGTTCATCTTGAATCTATAGCATGTGTTACAATGTTAAGAGAAATGAAACTAAACATATAGTCAAATGCCCTATAGGCTTACATCTTTCTAAGTCATTGCTTGGTTACACAGAAGTGAGCCTAGCTCAATACAATTAAAGCCCTTGGCTATACAAAAGAATAAAAACAAAATAAAGAAGCTCTTGCTTCCCAAAAGTTCCTCCAAACTATTGTCTTAGCGGAGGTATGTCACTAGCACCTCAAAATGGTTTTCCCAAATAGGGTGAGCCAAAGCCTAGCAGGAATCATCTAACGCAATATATGCGGTTTAACAAAGATATAAGTACAATGTGCATATATAATGCCTGTTGTAGAGGCCGAGTATTCGGAATCGTAGAGATTCCGGATAGTCGGACTTGGGAGAGTCAAAGTTCGTGGCACTTGGTGTCGACTCACACTCTCGAATCCAACCCTACTCGGCCAAATAGCCGATTAAACAAGGGGCCGAGTGAAGAGTGGTTCGATACGAAATATGTCGAATAATGAATTGAAAATGGACCTAATCTTGAGGCCCAAGAAAGAAAAGATATAAATAGAAGAACATCAACCAAAGAAAGGTATGTGAGAACCAATATATTTAACTTAGAATACAAGTAATCTTGAGTGTGGAGACTGACTTGCTCGTCGGAGTGCTAATTTCGGCACCCCTGACCGAAGTGTTTATCCCTTTTCAGGTGACTAGCAGAGGATCGCAAGCGTCCCCTAGGATCAAAAGAGTATTTCCAAACCACTTCTCCACAATTGGCGCCGTCTGTGGAAATACTCAAACACATCCATGGCGGGCGTAACAAAAGACCCTCCGATAGTCACTAATGAAACCACGCAGAGAGACGACCTCACTCCAACAAACATGCATGGACCGGAGACTATCCCCGTAAGACGGGTTTTGAACTTCGCCTCACCATCGACTTCAGAACATGAGGCAATGCAAGCAATCATAGAACAAACAAAGAAAAACGAACAAAGGTTGGAGAACATGATTGCAGAAAATGAACGTCTCCGTCAGGATTCGGCCTTGGAGTTGGCGAAGTGCAAACAAGCTGTATGCCAAGATCCGGAACGACCTATGAGGGCATGAGGTCGACGATCTCGAGCCCGACAACAAGACACTGATAGTGACTCCGACTCATTATCCCCGGAGCCCAAGAAGAAGGGACGATCTGAAAGTCCTAACTCCTCTGAAGAGAGTCCACGTATAAGGCATAAACGCAGACAAAACAGCTCAGATGAAGAAGATCGGCATGATCCCTTCGTACGACAGATTGCAAAGGCAGTGCTACCCAAGAAATTCAAAGCACCATCATTCACCTTGTACGACGGTAAATCGGACCCCACTGATCATATCTGCCATTACAAACAAGCCATGACACTGCATGCAGATGACGAGGCTTTGATGTGCAGAATATTTTCGAGCAGTTTAGGACCACTAGCTGTCAGGTGGTATTACAAACTGGAGCCGACTTCGATTAAAAGCTTCCACCAACTCCAAAAGTCCTTCAGGGCAAGGTTTATCACTAATGAGGTCCAGCCAAAGTAAGCCGATTCCCTCTGGGCAATGCAGATTCAACCAGGGGAAACCCTTCGTGCCTACTCGGCATGGTATTGGAAATGTTTCAATCTGGTAGACGATGCTTGCAATGACTCCATGGCCATCACCGTCTTCAAGATGGGGCTGCATCTCGACAGTGCCCTCCATAGCTCTTTGACCAGACGGCCCCCCAAAATAGTTTGGTCGTTGATGAAGCAAGTTGAAGAGTACTGCAAAGTGAAAGATGATGCCTTGAGGGTTAAAGCCAGCAATGTGACCAACAAGACGGCTCTTGCTGAAATTACTCAGCTGTTAAATTCTGTAGCACCTCAGAGCCCTGAACCACGTCATCGGGTGAAACGAGACAAGAGATGGGATTCCCGCCGATCAAACGACCATTACTCCCACCGAGAAAATGAACAACTGCAAGTTGACCGCAGGCACACAAGGCGCGCTGACAAGAAGTACACGGAGTTGGCAGAGCCGATTAGTGTGGTTATGTCCAAAATCCAACATCTTCCATTCTTCAAATGGCCGTCGAAAATGGTGGGACCTCCCGACACGAGAAGACGGGATAGATGGTGTGAGTATCACAAGGACTATGGTCATGACATTAAGAGTTGTTATGCATTGAAGGATCACTTGGAGGAATTGGTACAAGATGGCCGGCTACAACAGCACATCCGAAAAGGCAACCCAACCAAAGCAATAGCCTTGAGACAAGATTCACCTCCGCTCGGCATGATCCACATGATATACAGCCTACCAATGCCATCAGCGATGCATGCGATTCAGTCGAAGTCTAACCCTCATGGCCAACTCACTTCGGTTAAATGGCCCCATGAAGCCAAGGGCATTACTTTTGATGATTCAAATTTGGCCGGAGTAATATTGCCCCATATTGATCCCTTGGTAATTGAATTATGCGTAAACTGATTCATAGTTGAGCGCGTACTCATTGATCCGGGGAGCACATCGGAGATTATGTACTATAAGACATTTACCAAACTCAGCTTCTCCGAATCGGATCTCTCTCCAGCCCCTTATCCACTATTCGGCTTCAATGCCAATCTAGAGTATCCGTTGGGAAAAATCTGACTACCCGTTCGAGTAGGCTCCCCGAACAATGGATGTGGAATTCTTGGTCGTCAAACTGCCGTTGCCATATAATCTGATCATGGGGCGATCCTGGTTGCATACTATGCAGGCCGTGCCAAGCACCTATCATCAGCTGCTACGCTTCTTGACAGAATGTGGTATTGAGCAAATCCGTGGCTCCTAGAACTCGGCACAAGCATGTTATCTCCTTGCTGAAAAAGAGCCAAAGGAACTACGGGTAAATTCCATTGAGGTGCCAGATCGAGAGAGCCTCGACGATGTTGGGCGGCTCCCAAATGAAAAGGCTACGGAAGGCTTAGACCGAGTTGAAATTGATGGAAGCCTAGACAAGTTCTTCATGGTCGGCGCCTTCCTGAATCAAGTCGACAGACAGTAGCTAATTTCTTTCCTGCTCAGTAACCTTGATGTCTTTGCATGGACTCCATACGAGATGTCGGGAATAGATCCTTCCATTTCACAGCACCATTTGAATGTTGACCCTAAGTGTAAACCGATCATTCAGAAAAGCCGGTGGTCAGTCGCAGAGCACACTGCCGCCGTTGTTGATGAGGTTGACAAGCTACTTGAAGCCGGGGCAATTAGGGAAGTGACTTATCTTACATGGCTCTCTAATACGGTGGTTGTGAAGAAGAAAAATGGGACTTGGCGAGTGTGCATCGATTTCACGGACCTAAACAAAGCTTGCCCCAAGGATTGTTTTTCCCTATCTAGAATTGACCAACTTGTAGATGCGACGGCATGCCATCAACGTATGAGCTTTTTCGATGCTTACAGAGGTTACCATCAAATCGCCATACATCCTGAGGACCAGGAAAAGATTGCATTCCTTACCCCAAGAGGAACCTACTACTACAAGGTTATACCTTTTAGGCTGAAGAATGCAGGGGCAACCTACCAAAGACTGGTCACTGCCATGTTCAAGGAACAACTCGGCCGCATTATAGAAGTGTACATTGACGATATGGTGGTCAAGTCCAAGGAAGAGCAGAATCATATAGCCGATTTGGAAGAGACATTCGGCATTCTCGCAAATATAGAATGAAGCTGAACGTTTCCAAATGTGCGTTTGGGATCGATTCTGGCAAATTCTTGGGATACATTGTCAACCACCGAGGAATCGAAGTCAACCCAAGGCAAATCACAGCAATCCTAGAACTCGGCTCCCCTCGATCGGTCAAAGAAGTTCAGAAGTTAATGGGGATGGCCGCTGCTCTCAACAGATTCATCAGCTGTTCCATAGACCGCTGTCGACAATTCTTTCATATACTACGGCAGGGCAAGGCTTTTGAATGGTCCGCCGAGTGCGAAGCTGCTTTTAACGGCCTCAAGACCTACCTCTAATCAACTTCACTCTTGACAACACTGTCGGCCAGTGATCCACTTATTTTGTATCTGGCAGTCTCCGATCGGGCCATCAGCACTGTACTAATAAAGAAAGAACTGGGGGAGCAGCGGCCGGTATATTATGTGAGCAAGGCAATGGTTGACGCCGAAACACGCTACCTTCTGTTGGAGAAACTCATCTTAGCCCTAGTCATGGCGGCAAGAAAATTGATGCATTACTTCCAAGGACATAGCATTAGGGTGCTTATAGATTATCCCCTCCGATCAGTACTACGAAGTGCAGAAGCGTCAGGACGTGTTTCAAAGTGGGATCTTGAACTCGGCTAGTACGACATTCAGTTCCTACCTAGAACCTCAATCAAGGGACAGGTGCTAGCCGACTTTGTTGCCGAATTCACTAGGGGTCTTGCCGATTTCAAGTTTGATGAAACTTGACCGGAGCCAAACTAGAGAATTTATGTTGGGGACATCTGGCAGTTCTACTGTGATGGATCATCCAATCAGCGGGGCAGCGGAGCCGGAGTTGTGATCATGGCTCCCGATGGCGTAATAATTGAGCAGGCCGTCAAGCTCGGCTTCGAAGCGTCAAATAACGAAGCCGAATATGAGGCCCTTCTAGTTGGTTTGCGGAATGCACATCTTCTAGGTGCTCGGCATTTGCTTGCATTTTGCGATTCCAAACTGGTGATTAATCAGCTGAAGGGGGAGTACGCGGCAAGAAATGACCGTATGGCAGCTTACATGAAAACGGCTAACTCCTTGCTGGCAAAATTTGACCATCATGAATTGAATCAGATAACGCGTGATCAGAACACACATGCAGACACGCTTGCCTGCCTAGCCTCCACCATTAACTCAGAGATCAAACGGACCATCAAGGTGGGTTTTGTCCCAGAGCCAAGCATTAGCCCTTCGGATGAAGTCTAGGTCAATGTCATAGAATCTGGACCAAGTTGAATGGATCCCATTGCCGCATTCCTATCCTCCGAACAGCTCATAGAAGACAAGAAAGAAATGCACAAGCTGCAAAACAAAGCCCTACGTTATTACTTGGATCCGCAAAGAAAGCTTTATAAAAAGTCCCTTTCTGGTCCATACATCGAATGCGTGCATCCGAACAAAGTCGAATAGTTTCTAACTGAAATTCATGAAGGCAGTTGTGGTGTACACTCTGGTGGGCGGTCTTTGGCCCATCGAGCTATAACATATGGGTATTATTGGCGACAATGAGATCCGACGTTGAATGCTATGTGAAAAAATGTGAGCAGTGCCAGAAGTTCTCCCCGTTAACCCATCTGTCTGCTGAAGAGTTAAACTCTATCACCAGTCCCTGGCCGTTTGCCTAGTGGGGGCTTGATATCGTAGGACCATTGCCGAAGGCCCTAGGGAACAAACGATACTTGATTGTCGCCACAGATTACTTCACGAAATAGGTTGAAGTGGAGGCATTAACGCACATTCGAGATGCCGATGTCAAGCGCTTTGTATGGAGAAATGTCATTACGTGATTCGGCATTCCGAGAGCTCTCATATCTGATAACGGCACCCAGTTTGATTGTGGCGTCTACCGAGAGCTGTGCAGCAAGTATGGTATCTGTCCCTTCTTTTCCACGCCAGCTTATCCCCAAAGTAATGGTCAAGCCAAAGCCTCTAACAAATCCATCCTGGACGACATCAAGAAAAGGCTGGAAAAAGCCAAAGGCAAATGGGTCGAAGAATTGTCGAGTGTGTTGTGGGCTCATTGAACTACGCCGAGGCGATCTACTAGGGAAACGCCGTTTGTCCTATGCTTTGGAACCCAGGCAATCACACCCCTGGAAATCGGCATTCCAACCTTGAAATCGAAGGTTTTTGATATGGGCCGAAACGACATGATGCTTGCCTTGGATTTAGTTATGATTAAAGAACGAAGAGATCGTGCCCTTGCATCCGTAGCGCGGTATCAATAGCAGCTTGCTAAGTCGTATAATCAACGTGTTCAGCTACGCCGTTACACACCGGGAGAGTTGGTCGTGAAGAAGGTACTTCCAGCTGCCAAGAAACCAGCGGATGGAAAATTGGGTCCTAACTAGGACAGCCCCTATCAGATTGATTCAATTGCGGGAGTAGGGGCATATCGGCTCAAAGACATGTCAGGAAGGAGTCTGCCACGGCCTTGGAATTCTACGCATTTACACAAATTTTATCATTGACTCGACTTGTGGGACATGATGCTTGTTCTGAACGACTCACCATGTATATCTCATTTTCTGTAATGCAAAGATCCCTATTTACTCACTACACAGTCTAGTTCGAAGTTGTTCCGAAAAAACTTCCGGATTCGGAGTGCCCTTCGTGGATATCACGATTGGCCAAATAAAGTCTTTAGATTCGAAGCCCCATCGGCGCATGATGTCTTCGGGCCAATTAAGCCTCTGGATTCAGAGCGCCCTTCATGGATATCACGATTGGCCAAATAAAGTCTCCGGATTCGGAGCCCCATCGGCACATGACGTCTTTGGGCCGATTAAGCCTCCGGATTCGGAGCACTCTTCGTGGATATCACGATTGGACAAATAGTCTCCAAATTCGAAGCCCCATCGGCGCATGACGTCTTTGGGCCGATTAAGCCTCCGGATTCGGAGTGCCCTTCGTGGATATCACGATTGGCCAAATAGTCTCTGGATTCGGAGCCCCATCAGCGCATGACGTCTTTGGACCGATTAAGCCTTCGGATTCTGTCACGACCCAAACCCGCCCCTATGGGTTTAGCACCGTAACTAGCCAGTAATCCGAGATTATCGAAGGCCTGCTTAACAGTAATACAGAGTACAGGGGCTTGGCGGAAGCCAATACAGTAATTAAACGTTGTCCAGTGAGCTGTGACAGTCTGTCTGCCAAAACGATTTTTCATACATATTTACAGAACAGTACATAGACATACATATCAATCAGTGAAACAGGGACCTAATCCCTATTATAGTACAGTATGGTGCAAACATACAGTCTATACAACATTACAAAATAGTACGGAAGGGGGAATTGCTAAAACACCCTTAAGCCTTCGCTTGGTAGGCTCGGAACCTCGCGGTGAGGCACATTGGTTGGCTTGACAAAACCGGAGTTAACCCTGACGCCTCTAGCCTTGATCCGGTGCCTGTACACCTACATATATATGAGCAGTGAGCTAAAGCCCAGTGAATAACATAATGCGTAAAGAGGTTAAGAATGAATGTCCTTACAGTATGAAAACGATTCATTTAAACAGTATTTCAGTCGTTCAGTCAGTACGGTCATATGTGGTACATCCATTAGCATAACAAGATGCAGAACAAGAGGTCTTAAAGACCTAACGATAATGATGGCCATCAATCGATGTGATAGTGGTTCCACGAGGAACCGACAGAGATCTCAGAATAAAGAATAAAGAAACAAGAGGGTGCTAAGGATGCCACAGTACGGTTCAGAAATAAAGGACATACATTCATTCAGTAATCAATATCGATCAAGAACAGCTTCAATATTCAAAAGATAATCATTTGAACATACCTTTACACAATTGTTACTCACAGAGTGTGGGCTACAGTATGCTAGAGCGTGCCTCCCGATGCCAACCCTACATAGCAATGATTGAACACACTAAGCTGCACGGTTGGGAAAGATAATAACTTAACCCTTAATTTGCATCGGTGCGTTCTACATCTAAATCCTCAATAAGATGTCTTAAACTAGGACTAAGAATGCCTAGAATGGGATGAGGATGCAAAGATGTATTCAGAAAACATTTTCAGAAATTTCAATGAACAGGTCCCGCCGAAGAAGTTTCCCTTTCAGCGGATATGCAACAAAGGTACCCGCTCGAGCGGACTGTAAAAGTACTGAATGGGTGAATTCTCCGCTCGACTCCCGCTCGAGCGTAAGACACAAGGCCCCGCTCGAGTGCCAACTTACTCGCTCGAGCGGACGACTAAAATCTGGAAATTCCATATTCGAGTCCCAAGCTCAAAACCAAGTTTTCAAACACCAAAATTGATCCTCTTGGGCCCATTTTCTGGAAAAACACTTGTAAACACATGGAATCACATGATTCGAAGCTCAATTTAAGAAATCAAAGCCCAAGGGTGTTTAATTCAAACTCAATTTCAAACCACTTTTTCATGAACAAAATGAACATACACATGCATGAATTTAAATCATTCCCAAACTTCAATCCCATGCTCTAGCGAGCCAAATCTTTCAAAAACATGATGGTTTCATGAACCTTAGCTAAAACTTGTGCATGCATGCTACAATTATCCATGAAATCAACTCAAACTTCCACAATTCAACCATGCATGCAAGAATTAAGCTGTAATTCAACATGTTTGAACTAAATCACGACTTAGCTCTACAATGAAGCATGAAACATGCAAGAATTGGCTTATACACAAGAATGAGAAGGTGAATTTCTACCTGTAGACGTCCCCGAACGCATCTCGGGGAAAAGGGAGTGCGAGTCCCCCCCCCCGGTTCTGGTTCGATATTGGGTCTACTACAGTTCGAAGGACTCAAATGTCACGGTTATTAATCTTGAACCAAAGAGTCCAAATCCGGCAAATTGTTTTGAGAAAACTGATTTTTGAAAGAAGTGCCAAACATGGACTGCTTTGCCAGATACAGAGTCGCCATCTAAATGTTTTTTAAATGGGAAATTTAGGAAACCCTGACTCGGTGCCAAAAGGCCACGTGTCCGTCATCACCAAAGTTGCCTCGGCTCGGGAACTTGGGTACGATTGGGGAAGGTCACTTGAGCACTTCACGCCGCCGATAAAAAGACCGGCCTCTACTAACCATGATATCTTATTTTAAAAACATTGTGAGTTCTTATTCCGGTTATTAGCCTAGGTTACTATGTGATGCGCACAACATACAAGTATAGACTGAATCGCCTGAATTGGAACAAAACATTTCATGTTTGTTTGTTTGAAAATGGTTTGATGGTGCTACCCGCAGGTAGGCTAAGATGTGAATTTGCCACCCTCAGGTGGGCTTAGAAAAACATGATTTTGCCACTATCTAGTGGGCTTAAAACAAACATTTGATGAATTGTCCCAATTCAAATAACTCAACCTCCACCCACAGGCATTCAAGGCAGTTATATCACACAAGCATTTAGCCTCATGGTAAGCATGCTTTTCATGGCAGTCACTCACACGCATGCAAGGATGCTAAAGCATAAAACTCACCGAGTACTCCAAGCCAAAACGGAAGCTTGTTAGAAATCCATGCATGGACCTAAGCATACTGAAATGTCTAATGCAACACATGCAAAGATGCAAACTATAGCAGGCTCGGCTATTCTAAACATGGCATGTGAAATGCTACAGCTAATATGTATTCAATTTGGAATTGAAATACAAATGCAGTTTGTATGATGAACCGAGCCCGGTGCATGCAAAATAGATGATTGATGCAAACATGCTGTCATACTGTATGCTAATTTAAATATGCCCTATATCTAACCATCATAAGCGGGTAAATAAAAGGGAAGAAAGAAGTAGGGGTTGGAAGACATGCATCACACTCACCCACACTTATTACAATTATGCCCTCGCGCAGAGGGTCTGAATAAATAATAATACAGTCCGAAATAAAAGAATAATACAGTCCGAAATAAATATACAAATTCCTAATTAATTAACAAATTAACTAAGAAAAACTGTAAACTGGCATGCAAGCCAGGGGCTGCCTTACTTCCGCTGAATGATGTATGCTGGGCTGCCTTTTCGGAAATCCACTGGGATGCCCCAATTAGCCTCTGTTTGCAATGTTTCTCGAAATGCGTGCCAGACTCCAAAAAGTTGCTGATTCTTCATTTTTGCTGCAACAGAGAGCAGGAAAGGGGCATAGCAATGTATTTCACAAAATATATGCATGCCTCGATCCTCGTGCCACCAATCACGCATCTCGATGCATGATGGCCGAGGAATCGGATTGCACAACTCAATATAGGATGAATGCAGATGAACGCTACAGCAAAACATAACTCCATCATGGGTAATCCGGAGTATCGGTGACTTGGGAATTGAGACCCGTTCCGTCACTCGGAGTACGGAACGTGTCTCGTTTCCCGTGCCCAGGCTAACTCCTATCCCGAACATGATGCAATATGCATGATATGCATGAAATGTAGCTAATATGCAATCCTAACATACACAATGCTATGAAAATGAGATGTCTCGGAATGCGTGCACACGGGCACGCAAACCGAGAAAATGATCCTAAGGCATAAAATGGCATACGCAATGCAATTGGACTTACACTAACATGAGAGAGCCTCAACCACACTCACACAGGAGGCCGTGAGATGAAAATGAAGTGCCTCGAAATACGTGCACACGGACACGCAAACTGAGGCAATAACATAAAGGCATGAAACGGCTTGAAATATGATATACAATGAGACTAAAATGAGATGTCTCGAAATGCGTGCCCACGGGCACGCAAACCGAGAAAATGGCATACGGAATGCAACAGGACTAAAATGAGATATGCGATGCAATATGGGCTTACACCAACATGAGAGAGCCTCAACCACACTCACACAGGAGGCCGAGAGATGAAAAATGAGATGCTTCGAAATGCGTACACACGGGCACGCAAATCGAGACAATGACATACGGAATGCAATGATGCTAAAATGACATACACAATGCAAAATGGACTTATACTAACATGAGTGAGCCTCAACCACACTCACATAAGAGGCCGAGAGATGAAAAATGAAGTGCCTCGAAATGCGTGCACACAGGCACGCAAACCGAGGCAATGGTACTAAAGCATGAAATGGTATGGGATATGAGATGTAAACATGCAAATAGAATTTCATCACTGAAATGTGGGGAAAAAAAGTCCCGAAACATGGCCAAAGTGCACCCGAAGCATGGAATGATCCCGAAATGCGATATTAGGCGCCCGAAATGGCCTATAGCTATGCAATGCATGCACAATATGGACATGAAATGAAAATACAGTAGAAAGAAAGCCCCAAGAAAAGCATTTTTCAGTCATAAAAAGGGCTAAACAGCAAGCACACATAGGATTAAGCAAAAATGTAAAAATGGCCCCGCAAGAGGGGTATTGAAGCAAGTGATACATGCGATGCCCAAATGGAAAAATACCCTTCTACAACATTGATGAGGGACTAAAAATATGAACATTTAGAGTAGATGACATCCCCCAACTCAGTATGAAAACGTGCTAAAAATGTCATGCAAGAACTAGGATACATAAGGCTATAACATGAGGTACCCCAAACATTCATCAAACTAGAAAAGACCCTTAATGAAATATGTCAAGTAGATCAAAATATGATTCTTTCCAGTTCTGATGATGGCCGAAAACAGAAGCTAGATAAGCTTAAAAAAGTATGCAAAAATGGGGGTCAAAGAGGGGTATAATGACAAGTATTACATGGAGACTCCCAACAAGGTTGATCCCTTCTACAATGTTGTATAGGGACACAATATAAGCCTACTCACAGTTCATGACATGCTCCAAAACAATTTACATATAGGCCAAACAAATCATGCAAATTTACGGTAAATATGAGAGATTATGAAGTAAGTGCAAGATATAGGACCCAAATAGGATTGAGCCCTTCTTCAATGTTGAAGAGGGGCTCAAAATAATCCCACTTCAAGTTTACATTATGCTCGAAAACAGATCACTCATAGGCTAGAAATTTCATGCAAAAAAATGGCATATAAGATGATATTGAAGAAAGTGCCAAATGGAGGGCTCAAAAAGGGTTGAGCCCTTAAACAAACATGAAGATAAGCTCAAAATAGTGACCCTTTCAGTTAGGGTCGGACCCTAAAACAGTGAGAAAATAGGCTTAAGAAATGAAGCAAGAAAATGCTACAAAAGAGGGAAATGGAGACTTACCCTTGTAGACCTTTTCTTTTCTACCTATTGGCTTGAGGAATGTTGCTTATAAGCCTCTGAGAACCTCTCCTTGCTGCTGGAAATGGAGTGGTGATGGGGATGCTTGATAGTGATGAAGAAATGGCACCAAACTTGAAGAAAAATGACTTTGGAGCTTGGAAATGGAGAGAAATGGGAGGTGGAAGGTATAGCTTTCTCTCAAATGTGTCTAAAACATGTCTAACCTTGAGCCAAGAAGCCAAGCCTCTCCTTTATAGAGGAGAGGCATGAAAAATATCTAAGGTACCTCTCTAATCCTCCATACACGTGTATGGAGGATGGTCCAATTGGCAACCAGCTGGTACAGCTGGAATACACTGAGGGAGAGGAAAATGGCCGGCCAGCTTAAAGAGGCAAAAAGGTTATTTCACAAAAAGGGTGGCCGGCCAGCTAGGTTTTTTGGCCGGCCAGCTACTTTTCAGGAGCTGTCGGGAAGAGGATTGGCCGGTGGGTTCTAGGGAAGTCCAAATGTGGCCATTCAAGTGTCCAAATTGAAGCCCCAGAAGTTATCTTTCCAATGGAGCAAATCTTGCATCAAAATTCCACCTGTGGAAAAAGTTATGCCAGTTTCCGTGAAGCCGCGCAGATTTCGATTCAACCGGAGTGATGCCTTACTTCAATTAACCATATCTTCTCCGTCTGGAATTGAATTTAGGAGATTCTTGAGTGAAAAATGAAGCCCCGGGAATAAGATTTCCAACGATGGTGGCCTCATACTTTAATTCCTCTTGTGCAAAGAGTTACGCCCATTTTAGTGAAGCCGCGCAGACTTTTCTCCTTCCCGGATTCATGCTGAACCACTTTTGACCAAACAAAAAGTTGGTTGTCAAAAAAATTGCTGGCCTCCCACCCTCCTACAAGCTTCCTAACCATGAAAATAAGGCCTCCACCAAAAATGAACCCAAACCGATGCGAAATGAAGGTTCGGGGGCCGAAACGCGCAGTTCGAGACCCCGAAAACTGACTGTTGGGTACCGGGAGTGGTGTTCAACCACGAAGTGGGTATCTAAGACCCCAGTGTCCCTCGAAAGGGAGTAAATAAGATGCATGCCAAAATCGGAGGAATCGGAGATGGTTTGACAGTCCCGAACCGAGGCACACGGCCTGACGGCTCCGAAAACCAGGAACCGGGCTTCGAAATGGGCAAAATGGCCTACGGGCACGAAACGTGGCCCACGGACACTGAGAGATAGTCTACGGGACCTCTCCCTCCCCTCAGGAAAGAAAATAGAGAAAACCGAGTCTGGTTCGCAAACCGAGGCAAGGCACAGAAGAGGGTTCGGAAATCCGGAGGCAGGGCGCACGGCCGCGACTCTGAGACTCCTGGACGAGCGCGATATGCAACATCACCAAGCGCTCAAACGGTGACGTCTGAGTCTTAAGATCGGTCAAAAATGGGGTGTCTACACTACCTTGGACCTTGTAGTTCAAGTGTTCAAGTGTAGAAGCTTAAATATGAGATCAACCTCCAATTCCTTCAAGTTTAACAAGCCAATGCAAGATGAAAACCAACTCTCTTAGTTCTCTCCCTCACTATGATCGGGTTAGCTCTCAAGAAAGGCTGATCAAAATGCTTGGTATAAGGTGTAATAAGGCTCAAAATGGTTTAAGATAGTGGGCCATTACACGGCTTTTTGGTAAATAAGTCCAACTTGGGCATTTAGCTTAGTTTACTCCGGTTTAATCCAGTTTAATCATACCAAATCAATTTCCAATTAAATATACCATAAAATCACATAATTTATGATGGTCTTAAAACACCAATCAATTTCTGGTTCGGCCGCCGATAAGGTCTTCAATTTACAGTCTAAACATATAAACATGAACAGATAATTACACAGTCAAACAGATAGGATGCAATTCAAACACATATATATATTCAATCGATTCAGTTCAGATTCAATCAGTCAGTTCAATTTCTTTAATTATCAGTCACAATCAGTCTTAGTTTAGCCATGATCGGTAATTAATCGGTAATCAGTGTGAGGGTCATTACAGATTCGGAGCGCCCTTCGTGGATATCACGATTGGCTAAATAAAGTCTCCAGATTCGGAGCCCCATCGGCGCATGACGTCTTTGGGCCGATTAAGCCTCCGGATTCGGAGCACCCTTCGTAGATATCACGATTGGCCAAATAGTCTCCGGATTCGGAGCCCCATCGGCGCATGACGTCTTTGGGCGAATTAAGCCTCCGGATTCGGAGCGCTCTTCGTAGATATCACGATTGGCCAAATAGTTTCCAGATTCGGAGCCCTATCGGCGCATGACGTCTTTGGGCCGATTAAGCCTTCGGATTCGGAACGCCCTTCATGGATATCACGATTGGCCAAATAAAGTCTCCGGATTCGGAGTCCCATCGGCGCATGACGTCTTTGGGCCGATTAAACCTCTGGATTCGGAGCGCCCTTCGTGGATATCACGATTGGCCAAATAAAGTCTCCAGATTCAGAGCCCCATCAGCGCATGACTTCTTTGGGCCGATTAAGCCTTCGGATTCGGAACGCCCTTCGTGGGTATCATGATTGGCCAGTCTCTGGATTCGGAGCCTCATCGGCGCATGACGTTTTTGGGCCGATTAAGCCTCCGGATTCGGAGCACCCTTCGTGGATATCACGATTAGCCAAATAAAGACTCCGAATTCGGAGCCCTATCGGTGCATGGCGTCTTCGGGCCGATTAAGCCTTTGAATTCAGAATGTCCTTCGTGGATAACACGATTGGCTAAATAAAGACTCCGGATTCAGAGCCCCATCGGAGCATGATGTCTTTAGGCCGATTAAGTTTCCGGATTCGGAGCGCCCTTCATGGATATGGGCCGTGCGTAACATAATTATGCCGATCAAATACTTAACATAGAACGCTCTCATATGGAGCCGGTAATACCCGTTTATACATTAAAGCATATAAACATTCGAGATGAAATGCTTGATTGCGATTAACTCAGGCCAATCAATGTCTATTCAATCATCTGAAATACATTTATTCAAACATTTATACAAAAAAAAAAAAAATGCGAACATATGGGTGCCAAACAAAGATTATAAAGAAAAACATGAAAAACAAAACATTTTATTTAATCAGTCAATGATTACATAATTTCTAACGCAATGTGTTTACATAGTTTTTATTCGGCGTCTCCCTCATCATCACTCTTTTCAATTTCAAAAGTGGAAAAGGGTAAATGATCACGCTGGTACAGCGGCAACGCCGAATCAACACCCTGTGCTCGGAGAGTCTCCGCGGCCTGAAGTGCCCCGATCCAACCATGCCTAAACCCCCGGTTTTCGCATCAGCAAACCTCCTCCGCAAGTTTCTCTTTGGTTTTGTCGATCCCAACCTTCTAGCCTGCATGGAAGCCTTGTTCGTAACCCACAGTGAACATGTTTGCCGTATCACAATCGGCGATGGCGTGACTCAACAGCCGTTGAGTCACCTTCTCCTCCACGATCGGGTTGGATTGACCCACCGCACGCGGCTCAGTGGTTTGAGCCTTCCTAAGCTCCTTGAGCTTACGCTCGGACTTCTCAATGCGAGCCTCCAAACTACGGATTCTTTCATCCTTCTTCTCTATTTCTCGTCGCGTGGCGCGCAAGCGCATGCCAACTTCATAGGCGGTATACAGGCCTTTCACCGCCCCGTGGATGCCCTCTCGGAATACATTGAAATCCTGTCAACCAACCATCGATTGCTGGACCTTCGGTGGAAAAATTTGTTGAGCAAACTCGACCGCCATACTTGGGTCCTTGATAATGGAGTTCGCCTCCGTCATCGGTTTATTCCTCACGAAAACTACAAAACTCAACGGTCGCGGCTCTACGTCGGCCTCATTTCTCGGTCGCGGTTGCAGAGAACTTCCCCGTTGCTATTTCTCCTTTCGGGGTGACTTGCTTCGACGACTTGGAGGCTGATGTTTTTCCCATTCTTTAGATGCCCTACCTCCCGCACGAGTGGGTTCTCTGCTGCGATTCATTGCAGTATCAAGCTCAGCCAAAGTTCCAGCTTCTCCTTTGCTGTTGAAGAAAACTCTATTTGACATTCACACTTATCTAACCCCACACAACAAATTGTTTTAAATTAAGTCTGAACACAGTAAGTGAAGTTAATGGCGCGAAGAGTCCATCCCATTTATTTTTAATGCTTGCAGCGACCCTGAGGCCATTTCATTAACGCTAAACTCCAAAAGTCAGAGCCGAATTATCTAAACAGCAATTATAGATGAATGCCTTGGAGTTCATGCACTGACTGGGGCAAGGACAGATTTATTAGTCTAATCGGCCAATCATCTAGGCCCCATGCCAACCGACATGTGCCATAGCCACTCCATGCACTAATTTTCGGCTTTTTGGTGTTAACATGGCCAAATTATCTAAACGATAATTATAGATGAATGCTTTGGAGTTCATGCACTGGTTGGGGTAATAACAGATTTATTAATTTAATTAGCCAAGCCTCTAGGCGCCATGCCGATCAATATGTGCCACAGCCATTCCATGCACTAATTTTCGGCTTTTTGGTGTTAAAATGGCCTAATTATCTAAACGGCAATTATAGATGAATGCCTTGAAGTTCATGCACTGGCTAGGGAGGGCAAGGGCAAGGGCAGATTTATTAATCTAATCAGCCAAGCATCTAGGCCCCATGTCGATCGATATGTGCCACAGCCACTCCATGCACTAATTTTTGGCTTTTTTGGTGTTAACATGGCCTAATTATCTAAACGGCAATTATAGATGAATGTCTTGGAGTTAATGCACTGGCTGGGGCAAGGGCAGATTTATTAGTCTAATCAGCGAATCGTCTAGGCCCCATGTCGACCGACATGTGCCACAACCATTTTTTGAAGTGAAAATTGCCTAGTCATCCAACCGGCAAGTATACATGGACATTTTATCCAAAATAGCAACAAAATGGTACCATTCATTAATAACACAATTTAGCACAAACAATTGCAAAGTACAAAAGGAATTTTCATTAAGTAAATTGGGCACAAGTTGTAGCCATTTTACATATGAAAACTACTAAGTAAAAAGCTGTAAAAATACATAAAAATCCTAAAACAAAAACTAGAGTCGCCCAAATTAGTCATCGCAGTCAGACTCCAGAGGTTCAACATCCACTTGCTCGTATGGAATTAGCGTAGCCAATGTCAGCAACAGCAAGGGCTTTGAGCCAGCCGTGTTTGAATCCCTGATTTTCAAATTTGGGGACTTCGTTTATGTATTCGGCGAAGGCAACATTTTTCCCGGCATCGAATGCCCTAGAAACCTCCAGGTCGGCTGCTTCCTTCGCCTTCTTTATTTCTTCCAACTCAGCCTCCAATTTAGAGATTGCCTCCTAGGCCAATTTAAGCGCGTCGTCGCTCGCGTCTGCCCTCTTCTTGGCGACCGATCTCAATTCTTTAACGTTATGGGCTTTCTCCATCTCGGCCTCAACGCGGGCGCCCTCCATCTTCGCCCTTAAAGCCTCGAACTTGGCCCTACTCCTTTGGCCCTCAACCTCCATCTATAAACGGCCATTCTGCTCGACGGCTTCATGATGGCGACGGCCCATCTCGGCTATCCTCCTGACGATATGCAAAATAGGAAGTTAAGACCAAAACAATATTTGCATAAAGTGAAAAGACAAAGTCAAGATATATACCAAAAAAGCCGATTGCGTGGCCAACGCTATTGCAACCAGATCCGGCTCCGTTTGAAAAGTCGCCTTGTCAACAGGCAGTGAAACGGACGTAGCCATGTTGAGTGCGACCGCTAAATCTTTGATTACCGAAGCATCGGAGGGGATCGACGTGTTTTTTTATCTTCGGATGAATAACAAAAGGAACAATCACTTCCAATTCCTCTAAACGAGGTCGTTTGTCGACGCGGTCTTCTTCTGAGCCGGCCTCGACCTTGGCTGGGCGCTTTTCTCCCTTTGCTCGGTCTTCACACTGGCTTGCACAACCAGCTCTGCCTCGGCACTTACGTTTTTTGCCGTTCCCTCCTCAATAACGGGCAACAAGGGCTGAGATTCGTCAATAGGCAGGGAGGGCTGAGATCCACCAAATTAGGAGGGCCGAGATTCAAATTAATGGCCTCCGCCTTTTCTGCGTCATCTTGTCTTGGCAAGTTTAGTGAGGCTTAACCCAACTATATCTTTTGGGTATGCGCTGGGAAAGTCCTCCAAGCCGTGAAAAATATCGTCAAGTGGAAGGTCCTCTCGGCCCGAAGTGGATTGAGGGTCAATTGAACTAAGGCCGGCTTCTTCAAATGCTAACTTCAAAGCCTCATCGACTTCGTCTTCATACTGGCCTGACTCGGCGGCCTCAGCTACTTCCGGTCACTCCGAATCTGATGCCTCGAAACCGACTTGCCTCAAATTTTTGAAATCAGTCAAGATAAGAGCAGTAAAAAACTCCTCACTCTTTGGAATTGGGATGTTTTCTGCCGCCAAAAAGGTCGTATAAGTCGGCTCGTAGCGGAGTAGAACGTAGGCAGCCCTCCCCTATTTCTGAAGACTCGGTCGGTCGAAATATTTGAGTGCAACCTTGATTTCCGAAAGAACAGCATCGTCGGTCAAGGTCAGGACTTTCTTCAAATCGTTTCCTGCATAAGCAAAACTAAGAGGTCCCAAAAATGCAATTTTATAAGTATAACAAAAAATAAATAAATAAAAGAAGCTATATGGCCACCTGGTTCACCCTTCCATCTGGGAATAGGATCGAGGCGATCCTCGCCTTCGCCGAATTCCCAGTTTCCTTGGACGACGACCATAACATCATCGACTCGCTTCCCAGAGCTGGAAAGCATAGTCACTAGTTGACGTTCAGTGTCTTTGGCCCTAAGGAAATAACTCTCGTGCCGACCAGAGGACTTGGCCAAGGCGTAACAATGCCAAATGGCAGGAATGCCAAGATTAAGCCTAAGGTGACGGTTTAGTGCGATAATCCCCATCACGATTCTAAAGAAGTTGACATTGGGTTGGGAAGGGATTAAGCCCCAATGGCAGAGCATAACCCTAAGGAATGAGTGAAAGGGGGAAACGGACTCCACCCTCTACAATTGATAGGAGAGGGAAGACGATCATGGTTTCATCAACCCTCTCCATATTAAGGGTGCCGTCTGTCACAAGTGACGGACGGACGTCATCAGGAATGGAGAAATGGCGTCGGAAGCTAGAAATTTGATCTGATGAGAGGAGATCTTTTAAATGTTTTGTCATTTCCCCCAGTTAATAGGAATACGCTAACCCAAAAACAAAGCAAGGAAAAAGATTCAAAGCAGAATGAGAGAACTTACAAGAGGCGAAGATGGTAGAGAAAAAAAGGAAGTTGCAGAGATAATTCGGAAAGCAGTCCAGCGACAAGCGTCTAAAAGTGTGTATGTATTTAAAAAGACGTCAAAATTTTAAATCACAATAAATAGAAGTGTACGAAGAGGCGGGAAGTTGAAATGATGACCAAGAAGCGTGTGTTCAGACATTTGCATTGGAATACGGTCAGCCGTCGAATTTTGGCTCTGACTTTTTGAGTTCGAAGCCAAACACTCCAGCCAGCTATCGTTAGTGGAGTGTTCGGGGGGCAATTGTGGGGGCCGAGTATTCGGAATCGTAGAGATTCCGGATAGTCGGACTTAGGAGAGTTGAAGTTCGTGGCACTCGGTGTCGGCTCACACGCTCGAATCCAACCCTACTCGGCCAAATAGCCGGTTAAACAAGGGGCCGAGTAAATAGCGGTTCGATACGAAATATACCGAATAGTGAATTGAAAATGGACCTAATCCCGAGGCCCAAGAAAGAAAAGATATAAATAGAAGAACATCAGCCAAAGAGAGGTATGTGAGAACCAATATATTTAACTTAGAATACAAGTAATCTTGAGTGTGGAGACTGACTTGCCCGTCGGAGTGCTAATTCTGGCACCTCTAACTGGAGTGTTTATTCCTTTTCAGGTGACTAGCAGAGGATCGCGAGCGTCCCCTAGGATCAGAAGAGTATTTCCAAACCACTTCTCCACACCTGTGACAAAACATTCACATTTTTAATAATCATAAAGTACCGAGTTCATATCTTATTCCATTTTCCTTCAGTTCATTTCAATCCATGAGCTAATTTCATTATCTTTCAACAATCAAACTACAACTCAGTGGTTATGTATTTAACACAATTACCACACAAACACTTTAATCTATCATTTTACAGAAATTTTGTCCGCGGGATCGACACCCATGTACACACAAGATTTCAGGACTTTTACTTTGGACACTCCGCCCAACTTAATTTTCAATGGAATCCATCCTATATCTCCTCCCAAACAATGGAGTACATCCCCTTTCTCCTCCCAAACATCATACATATACAATATATTTAAAACATAGTCATATTCAATGACAATCAACAATGGATTAGTTTTAATTTACCTAATCCTCATGCAATTTCTACAATAATCATTGTTATCATCCACTGATAACCCAATACAGTTATTTCTAAATAGATATTCAATCTTAAGATAGGTAATTTATTCAAAATTTTCAAAGGTGAGAGGTATTACATACCTAACTCCACCATCTATTTCAATATTTGTCCAATTTCATGTTTACAACACTAATTTCATTTATTTATATAAAATAAATATTATAATCATTTTAGGGCAAACTCCCATTTTTCAAATATAAACCCAAGTACCAAAATTAACAATTTTGACACAAAACAACCTCATTTTCAAACTCTATAACCATTTGTTTTTCATTCATCAAAAACCCCTTTTTTTATTTCACACCAAAACCCTAGGTTTGTTCAAACCACTCCCAAATCTCACTATTGTTACACAACAACAAATAATTAAGCTAAAAATCATATGAAAGTGTAGAAAAATCCCTACCTCAAAGTTTAGAAGACCAAAGCAACAAAGGAGAAACTTCAAAGACTTCGAAACCAACTTCTACTCAGATTGAAACGGAGCTCTTGAGACGCTCTACCGCTTTGTCAAAGGTACTAGGGTGAAGATCCCAATAGATCTAAGTGAAATAGTAGAGAGAAGATGAGTTTTAGAGAGAGGAACTCAAGATCTAGGTTTTTGGAAAGTTTTAGAGAGAGAGAGGAATGAAAAAGTTATGAAAAAAAGTCACGGACTGTTATATACGTAGTCCGCTCGAGCGTGAAAAGTGACGCTCGAGTGTCAGACACAATGTTCCGCTTGAGTGCAAGAAGTGACACTTAAGCATAGAACACGCACTTTCAGAAGTTTTGTAGACGAAGGACATCGCTCGAGCGTCCGCCCGCTCGAGCGTAGGAAACGCCGCTCGAGTGTAGGAAACGCCGCTCGAGTGTAGAATACACTTTTCCAGCATTTGTAGGTCTGCAAAAATACTGAGAGCTTGTAAATCCCGCTCGAGCGCAAGAATGGCTGCTCGAGCGGATGAGTAAAAATCTGGTCAACATAGATTTGGAAAATCAAGCAACCAACTTGTTCCAAACACACAACTACAATTCAAATGACCAATCCAAGGAACAACAAGGGGAAAAAGAGATAAACAACAACATTGAACCATGAAATTTGAGTCCGGAACATAATAAAATGTCGGGTCAAGACCGGAGTCGCTATAACTTGTTCTGCAGTACTATATTCGTTAATGTCTGCAGGTTATCTTGAAGCAATGCCATATCGAGGTCCAACATACCTAGTGTAAACTGAACATGTTCATACCATTCCGAAAAATTTGAGCCAGTAAGTAGAGGGACGCCCGATGCAAGAGAGTGCAATGAGGTGGGAACTATCACTAAAATAAGATAGAACAATACACATATTAAAGTTTTGAGAATTATAATGATGAACTATTTATATCACATAGTCTTTCATTTGGGCAAAACTTAGGTATATCTATTATCCACTTGTCAAGAATTACTTAGGTAGGCCTAAAATAATTTATACAACTTTTCAGTTAGTCATGTTACCTTTGGGTATTCAATTCTAATCTGTCAAATTACATAAGTTACATTACTCTACTCAGTTCATAATTATTTGAAAGTGACTCTCCTTTGGGCTAGTCTCAATCTCTTAATTATAACTGCAATTTGAGAATATTATCGACCTTAATGTTACCATTTTAACAATTCTTTTATGTAATTCTATATTCATAAGTTCTACAAATCTAGGCCACTTTGGCAGTTACTAAATTAGTAAACCTTATGAATATGGAACTAACCAACAATATTCTCTATTCATTAATTTGAGTTATTTAATTATTATTAATTCAATCACTATTTTTTATGATTTCTAGAATTTCTTTTATGTGATTGCAATTACCAATATGATAATAATAATAACTCTAGATGAACATAAATATATATATATATATATAAATCAATCTTTGAACTTGGCGGTGGCGGTGGCATCGGCTTTATGAGCGGTGGTCAGTAGTACAAGCCACGTCTTTGCACCATCAGTGCTGAATGGCATGTAAAGATCATTTAAAAAACGACGTCGATAATAAAAATAAACGTACGTTTTATGAATAATTATAATAATGATATTTATAAATATATTATTATTTCAAATTGTATTGATTCACAAAATCAAGTTCTGATATCACATGTCCTTAATATTCATAAATATATTATTATTTCAATTATTAAATTTTATCTCAAATATTGACTTTATCTAATTATGAAATCCAAATAAAATAAAATATATAAGCTATTGAGTCACTAAAAAAATAAATCCAATTAATTTCCGATGTACCTAAAAAAAAAAAAAAATCCAATAGGTGCATCTCTTTTTCTTCATTGCCTTGTCATTGATGTCGCACTTAGAATTAAGGTAGAAGATGAAGAGAGGGCTCGTCCTAAGTAAGGGTGAGAGTAGGGAAGTGGATGAAAGGATAGTTAGGGAGTAGAGAGGGAAATGGTAGCAATTAGGGGTGTGTATAATACCGTCAAAACCGCTGAAACCGTCAAAATCGCACGGAGCCGTACCGTCAAGGCAAATTTGTTATTATTTGCCAATCGAACCACCGGTTTTTGGTAAGAAAAATGGCAAATTTTAGTGACACTTTTATCAATCCGCCGGTTTCTATTTTTCTTCCAAATCGCACCGACCCGCACCGCTATTAAATCATGTTTTATAAGATTCTAAAAATTCTTTTTTACTTAAGTTTACTTGTTGTTCTATATCTTAGAATATAGTATTACATTATTGCTTGAGGGAAATTCAAAATGTCAGTAATCCAAAATAAAGTTGGATTTCAATTCACTTTTCAATCTTTTTTTTTTTCTGGTCATGTTGTAAACTTACATCAGCTCACTTTTCAATCTAAATACTTTTCAACAGTAAACATTTTCAATATATTGTAAACTCTGAATGATATTAATTTTACGTATTGTATTTGATCATTGTAGCTTCCACAGATGCTTGTAATGAACTGATGGCATAGTCGTTGATATTATCATGTTGTTGCTACACTTGTTGCATCAGAAGAAAGTTTCGTAAGATACTTAACATCACGGTATTTCTCGTTTTTTTTTTTACTCTTTGATTTAAGTTTTGTAATTTGAATTATATTTTTTATAAACCGCCAATCCGTCCGAACCGCTAAGGTAAATCTGCCATTATTTGCCAACTGAACTGCCAATTTTTGATAAGGAAAATGACAAATTCTAGTGACACTTTTATCAATTCGCCACCCACCATATGGTTTCTATTTTTCTCTCAAACTGCACCAACCCGCACCGTGCACACCCCTAGTAGCAATAAGGTAAACAAAAGAGACAAAAGAGGAGAGAGAGTATACAACTCAAAGTGACAAGGGGGAGAGTTCGTGAAAAGAATTTTAAGGTTATGATAAACTTAACTCTTTGTAGAGATTTGAACTAATTAATGTTTATATATAGGCTGTTTAATTTAGGCTATGTTTGGGGAGTGGCTAAAATAGTCAAAAAGTCAAAAAGTCAACTAAAACACATCACATCACCTCTCTACTTTTCTGCACATCTTTTCGTAAAAAGTCAAAAAGTTACTAAAATAGCCTGTTCCCAAACGAGGCTTTAGTATAACTTTTATTTATAATTTATTAAATAAAAATAATTTAAATAGATAATTTTTAAAAATTATCTATAAGTCAAGAAAGAATACATAAAACTTAGGGTAAATTACATTAATAATTTCTATAATTTGGGACTCATGTCACTTTGATCTCTGACTTTTTAATTGTGACACATTTGATCATGAATTTTGAATCTTGTTCCAAATAAGAACAATTGAAGATATCATTCCTTAATTTCAAGGGTAAAATCATCAATTTGATAAAATATAAACTAATTTGACAAAAATAAATGTCAAATTAAATTTTTAAAAATTGTTTTTACCCTCCAAAGATAAAATTATGTAAAATTGATAAATCTTTTAGACATTTATTTATTTGTTTTACCAAATTAATTTTTATTATATATTTAGATGATGATCATATAATGGGTAGTTGTTAAGCTTTTAATGTGTAATCGATACATTTAATATATGAAATATTTTTAGTTTTGAATTTTTTGATTTAATGGATTAGTTTAATAATGATATCAAAGATAATGATATCAAAATTATCGTCATATTTGACTTTTGAAAAAATATAAACTAATTTAATGAAAACAAAAACAACCGTCTATTACATGATTATCATCCAAATACATAATAAAAATTAATTTAGTAAAATAAATAAATAAATATCTAAAATATTTATCAATTTTACATAATTTTATATTTAGCGGGTAGAAATAATTTTTAAAAATTTAAAAATATTTTTTTGACATTTATTTTTGTCAAATTAATTTATATTTTATCAAATTAACGATTTTATCATTAAAAAATTCAATGGTATCTTCAATTGTCCTTATTTAGAATAAGATTTAAAATTTAGAATTAAATGTATCACAATTAAAAAATGAAGGACCAAAATGGCACAAACTCTAAACTATAAGAACCGTTAGTATAATCCACCTGAAAACTTATACTTTATAATTTTTAATTTTAAACTTATTATAGACTGCATACTAGTAATATGCTTTACAATATTGCAAGGTCATTACACAAAGAATAAAGCTTCGGCCCTCTAGTGGGGGTGCCAGGGTCCCTTCCCATTGGTTCAAAAAAATTATTTTTTTTTTTGTTTGTTTTTCGTCAATGACAGGCCGACACGTAGCACTGGGGTCACTGGGGGTCACCCCCACTTGGGGTCTGTAGCATTGCTAATTACAAATACTCCTTTTGAGATTTAATTAAAATATGAATCGTCTTTTGTGATTTTAAAAATTACATTTCACTCGTGAAATTTCCAATTTCATAATGAATCACTCTTTTTTATTAATAAATTATCAAATTAATTAATAATTTTTAATGATATTATAAATATGTTTCAATTAATAATTAAGATAATTTTATTATTGTATAGGAGATCAATTATAAATTTTATTTTTTTAGTTAATTCTGTTAAATAAAAAATTCTAACAAAGGGGTATTTATAATTTTTCAAACCAAAAAGAGCAATCTGTATTTTAAACAAAAGTAAGGGTGTATTTGTAAATTATTCTTTTTTTTAATAAAAATATATATATATATATATAAACTAACCATGGTTAAGGAGAAAGGTCTACACAATTAATAATATTGAAGAAAAAAAATTGGCAAAACTAACGACGTTCAAGATTCCGTCAAATAGGCTAACGCCGTGGATTGGAAGATAGTGTTCAAGTGGGACACCGTTACGGCGGACCTGACGATTTGACAGAGGAGAGATCTGGACCGTCTAATGCATGAGGGACAGTTGGTGATGAACGGCTGTGCTTTAACGATAGGGTGGAACGGAAGCGGGAGGGTATAAAACTGGAGTTTGCAATGAAGAGATAGACAGAGAGAGCATTTCGTTGTGTCAGAAAACTCCTTTTATCTCTCTGTTTTTCTCTCTCAATTTTCTGTCCAGTTTCTCCGAAAATTACAGAAAACAGAGAGATTTTCATGGAAATTCGATGAGATTTAGTAGCTAAAATGTTGAACTCGCTCTTCTGTTAGAAGATCTGGAGCTCGCGATTGATAGTCTAGAGGTTTGTAAATTGTTGTCTGACTTCGATTTTCTGTCTTTTTTTGTGTGTTTGGTTCTCTGAATATACTTTTCTTTTGGTTTACAGATACATTTGAAGTGGTTTGCTTGCGACGATTGGTTTGAAGATGAGAGGTCCGTAATTGAGGGTGTAGTTCGATTTGTATTGCTTTTTCTGTGATTATTTATATAAAAATGACTTGTGTTTGTGTTCGATTTTGTTCTACAGATACATTTAAATAGGTTCGAAGGGATTTCGAGAAGGATTTGAAGTGGATTTGGCTTTGATTTCTCTTCTTCTTCGGGAAGATTTGTTTGTTTCACTTCCATATTACAGAGAAAAGGCTTGTTCAGAGGTCTGTAATCGGGACAAATTCCTATTTTTTTACCATCTTTTGATTATCAATCCTCGTAATTAACTCAAATTTTGTTGGACAGGTACATTTCCAGGAGATGTTGAAGCTTTTTTTAGATGACATCTGAACTAGGAGATCAGTTTCTGGGTTTGCGAGATCGGAATCGAATATGAATCCCGACGATTCAAGCTTTGAAATGTTCTCGATTTCTTAGAAATCAACTTATCAATTTGAATATTCATAATCTCAAGACCCAAAAAATCGAAGCTTCCTCTGAATTCACTTTTTAAATCTGCTATCAATTTCGCAATATTCCTTTAATTCATTCACGCTGTTGTGAAGACAAATCCAAGTATAAAAAGGTATTTGAAAAAATCAGAATAAAATGGGAAAATCAAGTTCGATTTTGCAATTTAGCTGATGATTTGATGTTCTCTGCTATTGCAGTTTCAGAGAATTGGAAATCAGTTATTTTGAAGAAGGTTAATATCTGAATGACCTTGTCAGTTTCTTCAGCACTTTCATGACCCGATGGTTTTTGCTTTCGATTCTCTGTGCCCTGCAGTGCTCCGAAACAATCGGTTCTGTGTTTTGTAATTCGGTTGAGACAAACAGAGATCATCTTTTTCTTCAAGCAAGTTGAAGCTTTCAGGTAATGCGTGAATGGTCCGTGGTGTCACATATGTCGTTGATTTTGCATCTTGTTTTTCTGTTTCAGGTATAGCTGTTTCAAAATTTGATTTTCATTTTGTCATGTTTTTGGGTTCGTTGTTGGTTTAATTTTTTTGGATTCCTATCTATGTTGTTGGGAATAATAAATTTCTCACTTTCCTCCCCTGACCCAGAATCTGAGATTTTCCCCAATCTTCTCCTCCTCCTCCTTTGTTTGGCAGCCGAGAAAATAATGCTTACTGAAGATAAGAGATTGAGATTTGAATTTATTTCAAAAATGGAATTTCTGTTTCTTTCCCATTTTTGTCACTCATCAGTTCCTCAATCTCAACGCTGAAGAAAAACTAAAATTATCTCTAGATCTTCTGCAAACAAACCCATATTTAGAACGTCAGACCATTCCTAAAATTGAATATTTCTGTCATCTTTTGTTTGAATTGCAGAGAGAGATTTATGGAACCACGGTTCGAGTGTTGGGAAATCAAAGCCAAATCCATGGTTAACCATAGTTAAGATGGGACAACTAACCTGGGTTAAATGTGACAGGTGTACCAGAGAGAGAGAGAGACAAGAAGTGATGGAGAAGAATAGTATTAACAACCACCAACACCAACACCGCAATCGAGAAAGAATCGGAGTGCTGGGTCAAGTTGGCGATCATCATGATGATGGGTTGTTGAGAACAACAACAACAACACAGACGCCTGAGACGCGATCGTCGGACTTTGTGTTGCAGTGGGGGAATCGGAAACGGCTCAGGTGTATGAAAATCCAGGTCAAGGTTAACAACAACACCGACTCATCTTCCGCTGCCGTACCGGTCCATCGAACCACGGTTCGAGTCGACCGCCGGGTCATCAGATCCGACACAAACAACAACAATAATAGAGAAACTAGTTCAAATCACCCATCCACCACCGCCAGCAACGGTTATCTGAATCTCCGGCAACGTCCTCCGTCCCCTGCTCATCGCATTCTCAGGTACAACTCTCTGCCAATGTCTTTTTTTGTTTGGGGGGTAAATCCTGGGATTTATGGAAAATGCACTCATTCCTATATCTTTTGACGTAATTACAACAATTTCCTTTTTACCTTATCCTTTTCATTTTTGACTTTTTAATTTTTTTTAATTATTTTAGTTTAGAATTAAAATTTTTTATTTAAAATAAATTTTTTTTAAAATTTTTGTAAAAACAATTAAAATAATTATAATTTAATGTGACATTTTATTTTATTTGATTAAAGTAATCAATTTTATTGGCCAAAAAGCCTTCAAAGGGTTAAGGCCCCGTTTGTTTCCAGAGATAGAATGGAGGGGATTGATAGTGAGGGGATTAATAGTGAGGGGATTGTTAGTGAGGGGATTGTTAGTGAGGGTTGTTTGTTTTCAGAGATAGAATGGAGGGGATTGATAGTGAGGGGATTAATAGTGAGGAATTGTTAAATTATTTTTATATAAAATAATAAAACAAATATAAAAATATAAAAATTAAACATTAATATTTAAAAAAAATCCCAATATATAAAAATAAAATAAAATAAAATAAAAAATTTCTAATCCCTCACTATTTTTCTAATACCATCTCTACCTCCTCACTATGAATCCTCCCCAAGGGTATTAATAATACCAAGGTATTAGTAGTACCTCCATCTCAAAAACAAACACGGTATTAGTAATACCAAGGTATTAGTTAGTCCCAAGGTATTAGTAGTCCCAATGCTATCTCTCAAAACAAACACCCCATATACTAGTCCCAAGGTATTAGCAATCCCAATACCCTCCTTATAACCCAAAACAAACGGGGCCTAAAGACCATGGTATACAGTGTGTACTATAAATAAATTAAAAAAAGAAAAATACTATAATTTCATATTCTTTAAGTCAACTACGCATAAAAAAAAATTATAATTAAATATATCAAAATTATGTCATAATTAAAAAAAAATTAGTCCTAAATAAAATATAAAAATGGTTAACTAGAGCATATACGATCGTAAGTATGCATAATAGAATCCTCCTAAAGGCTATGATAGGTAAATGTTGAAATTAATAAAGATAAAATATTTTTGATAGCCTGATTTTTATGTTCATTGGAATAACGAATGAAAAATGGTTTAATTATTGTGTGAATTATAAGTTTTATGAGAGATTAATATAATTATATTAAAAGTCTATAATTAATTATTTCTTTTTTTAAATCTCAAGAGGGAGTGTAATTTACTTTTTTATTTTTTATTTTTTATTTTTTATTTTCATTGAAGGTCTGCCCTTTGTTTGGTGTTTCGTACATATTTTGACGAATTAAATGTTAATAATTTAGAATTTTAAGAGATTTGTCCAGCGATAAAAGCTTGATAATTAGGTCTTGAGTTTAAGTCATTCTAAAGGATCTCTAATGGTGTGTTTGGTTGGGGGATTTGGGGAGGAATTTAGAAAATGAAAGAGAAAAAGTGTGTGAAATTATGTAAAATATATACATATTTTATTCACATTTCATCTATTTTTTTCATTTTCTTTTTCAAATCTCTCTCCAAATCTCCCAACCAAACACAACATAAAGGTTTGTGCAGTCTTGTCATAACCATGAGACTTGTCAAGGTGTATTCAAATTGGCCGAACACCTATTTATAAAATAAATAAAATAATAATTTATGTTATATTCATTTTTATTTTTGTTTTTATTTTTTTTATTTATTACTTGGTATGATATTAGTAAATACAAATATAATAAAGAAATGTGATGGTTGCATTATCGTGTGATACCACTTTCTAGTGTAAAAGTTGTGAGTTTTTTTTTTGTTTCTCTCTTCTCCCAACTACAACTAGCATCCTACCTATGTAGTATATATATTTGTATGGAAAAAAAAAATAGAAGTTGAAAACATGCCTCCTATCTTTTTCAAAAATTGGTTTTTTAAATTTATATTTTAAAAAAAAATGCTAATTACCACTAAAGTATGGGTAAAATGTATAGAAATTTGAGAAAGTGTGCACACCGTGTTCTGTGGAAATAAAGTTGACTCTGGCATTTGAACAATTTAGAAATGAGAAAAGTGAGACGAAATTTGAAAATGGTGTTTGTATTTGAGTGTGTTGTATATTTTAGGGGACTTTAAAATTCAGTGGTAATTTTAATAAAAAAATAATAATAAAAAATATAGTATTTTAATTATTAAAATTCATAAACTTTTATCACTGACTTTTAATTTTTAGCATGAAATTCTTTATTTAAACTTAGTTTCAAATAAATATATTGTATATATATTTCAAACTTATCTAATATCTATCATATTAGTTTTCTAAGTCTTATTTCATATATAAAATTTTTATTAATACTTGTCATATCATGTTGCATATATATATATTTTTTTGTTTATATAATAATTGTATTATGTAAATATTCTTCACATATATAAAGTAGTTTAAATACTCCTATAATTGTATATGTCTTCTATTTAAATCAGAGGTCAGACTATTTATTTGGCCTGTCAAGCCCAAAGTCGACCCCTTGGCTGAGCCTTATTAGAGTTTTAGGATGGGTTGAAACTCGTTCCAATTTTAAATTACTTTCTTTATATTTCTTTATATACATGTATAATATATAAACATGATAACTGGTTGGTTGAGACTTTAGGTCATGTATATATAAACATGATAACTGATTGGTTGAGACTTTAGGTCATGTTTGTTTTGTGATTTGAGTGGTCGGATTAGACTATCATGGCTGTGAGTTCTACCCACAGCGTGTTTGGTAGTAAAATGGAAGGGCGGATTGAGAATCTAAGGGCCTTAATAATCTCTCTCAGTAGGGGGATTAACTTGGCTGGATAGAGGGTGGGATTAGAAAAATAGTGCGCGAATTGAGTCTATTCGGTCAAGAACAGTGCATTTTTTTTTTTTTTACCAAGTGCATCGGTTTGTTTTAATATTTTTTTTATATAAAAATAATTTAACAATCCCATTACTAACTATCTCTCACACCATCATCAAAACAAACACACTTTTACTTAATCTCTCTACTAACAATCTCCATGTTAACAATCTCTTCATTAACTATTCTCTCACATTATCATCAAAATAAACACACTTTTACTTAATCCACCCACTAACAATCTCTACATTAATAATCTTTTCACTGACTATTCTCTCAATAACAATCTCATTCAATATAATCCGTCAAACAAACCTAACAAACATGGCTCTTGTAGCTCATTTATTTGTATCTTTTTTAAAATTGGAAATCAATAAGCAGAAGTTAAGATAATTGCAAAAGTATGGAGGTGCAGAATGGGTCTGTGCTTTTGCATAAAGTAGAAACTGTGGTCTTACTCACTAAGGTTGGTTTGCGAATTGATTTTTGATTTTTTACATAAAAAAAAAAAAAAAAAAAGTGTAAAAAAAAGGAAAAAAAAAAAAAGAAGAAGAAGAAGAATGGATTGAACTTTTTGTATTGATTTTTTTGACTAATTTTAAGGGGAGACTAGGAGTTTAGGGAAAAAAAAAATTACAAACACGTAGGTGTAAGTGTGTCTGTGGTGGGATACAAATGAAAAGTTGTGGGATGCAAGTATTACTTACACCCCTCTACGTATTGATAATTTTTTTCTTCAACTCTCACCTACATGTAATTAACATTTTCCTATACATGGCCTAAAACACACATCTCATTTGCACCTTCATATTTTTACAATTAGGGTGTGTTTGTTTGGACGGACTGGATAAGGGGGGATTGTAATCCATCGGACTGTTAGTCCCGGGATACATTGTCTCGGGACTATTTGGTTGGATTGGATTTGTATCCTATGTTTGTTTAGTCATGGGATTAGATGTTTGGATTGGACTATTTTTAGTAAATCCAATGTTTGGTTAGACGGATTGGATAAGGATGAATGTTCAAAAGACTATTTTACCCTTATAATCTATAATTTAACAATACTAAAAAAATTTAATTTATAAGGCCACAATTTTTAATTTATTATTTTCAATTAAATTAAATTTATAATTTATAATTTATATTTTTATTTAATATATATTTTAAATAACGACAATAAAAAAATAATTTTATTTAATATATAAATTAAATTTTCAACAACACTAAAAAAATTTAATTTATAAGGTCATAATTTATAATTTATTATTTTTAAATAAATTTAATTTATAATTTATATTTTTTATTTAATATATAATTTTTAATTAACAATACTAAAAAAAAAATTTATTTAATATGTAAATTTAATTTTTTAACAACACTAAAAAAATTTAATTTATAAGGCCATAATTTATAATTTATTATTTTTAATTAAATTAAATTTATAATTTATAATTTAAATTTTTTATTTAATATATAGTTTTAAATTAACAACACTAAAAAAATAATTTATAAATATTCAAAAGACTATTTTACCCTTTTCTAATTGTTTACTAAGTAATAGCATGGAGGGTAAAATGGACATTTCACAAAATAATCCCATGAGATACCAATCCCATGGTTTCTATCCCACACCCCCCTATGGGATAGGATAATCCCATGTTTGTGGGACTAATAGTCTGGAGCAAAATTTTTCAAACAAACAATGGACTATTAGTCCGGTAAGAATAATAGTCCAATCCCACCCTCTTATCCTTCAAAACAAACATGCTCTTACTTCTACTTTTTAATACTGATTTGCAATATTTTTTAGGTTCAAATCTTTAGACTGACTTTTCAGAATATAACCAGTGATTTTTTTGCTAATGATTTGCGCAAAAATGAAGCAACATCATTGAAAATCTTTAGATTGGCTTATGACTAGCCCAATATTGGCTATGGGCTGAGTTTACATTTTTGACGTCGTGAGCCATGATTGGGCTGAGCTCAGACCCGAGCTTAAAAGATTGAGCCCGGCCTAATTGAGAAGCCTAATAACTGATCATAATAATTGAGTTAGGTTAGATAATTTTAATAAGAATCTGAAATGTCAAATATGATGTCCACCCTAATATGAAGTTAGATTGGGAATATTTAGATTATTGAAATAAAATTTATGATGAATCTTACAAGTTTCACACAAATTTAAATTTGGAATAATATTATATGTATTAATTAATGTACTAATTAGTATACCAATTGATAATGTGATATAATTTAAGATGTTTTTAGTATTTACAATGTTATTAATGAGTGATGTTAATAATAATTTCATAACTAGTGTTAGTATACTAGTTAGTACACTAATTGATATATATAGTACTACCGTTAAATTCGAGAGAAATTTCTATTGGTAAAGTTTTCATGCTTCAATGCATTCAAGTCTCATTTATTTTTCAAACAGTGGTGATTGAGACCCCCTCTCAAAACCACTCCCACCACCCCCCACACACACGTGAGGTTGGTGATTGGAGAAAAAATAAAACATAAAAAAACTGACCAATCAAAAGCCAAAGGGGGTCGGGGGGTCACCATCTGTGGGGATCCAGATCATTTTTCTTTTTCAAAGCAATTACATGTCTATATGTGGACCCCGTTTGAATTGGTGAAATCATATGTCCTGTCTAACTAATACTTGCTAACAGTATTTTATGGGGCGGTCGGTCAACATGAAATGGATTACAGCATTACCTCCATTTATATTGAAAATTCTACCATTGAATTTTTATATTAAAAATTAGAGTAATGTTAGGTATTATAAAAAAAATATCATAAAAATGATCATAAAAAATTTTTTACCGTTGGATTACACATACAAGAAAACATAACATACTAATTAAAGGATAAAAAATTTTCATAAAGTATTTCATAATTTTTTTTCATGATTCCTAGTATTATTCTAAAAATTACCATCGACAAATTTAAAGTTAATGAAATATTAATTACAAGAATAATTATATTTTATAGATTTATTTTTTGAGTAATTTTAATGGGTATGTAATGATGTATATGAAGTGCCAAAATGGAAAAAAAAAAATTTATTGACTCTTTAATTTATTTGTGTCACATTACCTTTCTATCTTATAATTTTATTGAACTGTAAAAGCACAATCAATTGAGTGGTTTAAACGTGATTTAAGGGTTTAAATAACATTTAAACTACGATTATTGTATTAAAAATTATTTTAAAAAAAAAAAGAAAAAAGAGAAAGGCATCATTACAAATTATTAATACATAAAATCCTAGTATTGTAGATTTATGATTTTTCAAAAACGCCATCTTGATGACAGCTCCAACTCCTTTCCATATTTGGAGACCCCACTTGGAAAACCTTTTTCCAATCCAGACTCCAGTAGTAGACCGTCCGATTCAGCTGTGGATTAGGAAATCTGGTCCACAACCTTTTTCTGTCGCTGTTTTATCCATGGTTCTGACACGTATACCTAAACCGACGGCTTAGATCTTGACAGCAACCATACGACCCCAAATTTATTTTAATTTTTTTTCTTCTTTCCTTTGTATTCCCAGCTTTGCACGTTAGGCAGATTGATGAATCGCACGCCTTTTGTCCCAAATATCTTCCCACTTTCATATATTTCCCCTAATCTTCCTTACATTAAACCCAGAAACAAAACCAACCACCAACTTCCCCAAAACAACCCTCCATCTTCAAAGATTCAGAGCGATCAATCTAGATCACCCCAAGGTTATCTAAGTAATTTCACCGCCACTGATCAATTTTTATTTATTTATTTTTTATGTTTATATGTGTTGATGGTACATGTTTTTTTGTTTTTGTTTTTTTGGGTTGTTAGGAATTCAGAGAGTTTGATTGCTATGAAGGGACAGAGCAACGGTGTGAAGGGGGTAACATCTCCGGACAGAGCGGGTGCGCAGGATAAGAGGGGTAGTGTGCTTCATAATAATAGTAATAATAATATTACTGTCGCTACCACCACTGCCAATAATAATAATAATAATAATAATAATGATAATGGTGGTCGTGGTGGTGGTAGTGGGGCGTGGGAGGGGGCGCAGGATAGCAAGAAGGGAGGGAATTCGTCGGGGAGTGATGGGATGCCGGTGGTGTGGCCGCCGAAGTTTGTGATCGGACTAACAAACAAGGAGAAAGAGGAGGATTTCTTTGCATTCAAGGGTTCTAAGCTTCCTCAGAGACCCAAGAAGCGTGCCAAATTCATTCAACGCACCCTCAATGTATGAACTCTCTCTCTCTCCCTCTCTCTTGAGAAAAACATTATTCATCACATATGTTTGTTTTATTTTATTTATTTATTTATTTATTTTTGACATTTGAAGAAGTGAAACTATTTAGGTAAGGTGAAATTGGAAAGCTACAGTTGGTTAGAAAATTTTGGCTATTTTTAAAAAAAGAAAAAGAATACACAATATTCAGTTCATCTCATGACGGAGCATCCACTCACATTGTGAATTTATTAATTTTGTAGAAAGCTGTGATTAAATTTGCTTAGTTTGATGAATATATTAATCTCGTTTGCTTTGATCTGATGCACAGCCTATTGCTGGTAAAAGATTGCAAGTTTTTATTTTTTTTATTACAATTGACAAGAGATTATTTATAATATTAGGAGAACTCAATAAAAAGATACTATAATGAGAAAGAAACGGTCAACCTAAGAAACTACTCAGAAATTAGAATACTGCATCCGGATAGAAGTGTATATCAACTAAACTAATAGTAAAATGTAGTGAGTTTTATTTATTTTATGTCAATCAATAGAAGAATAATTATAAATAAATAATTAGTCACAATACTTAAAAAATTAACAAAATTTAACAATCAATTACTAGTTAAAGTACAAACCCCGTAATGGATATCAAACTTCTCTCTTGTGAGGTTGAACCTGCAACTTCACACTACAAAGGGTGTTATTATAATCTTTAGGTCACATGTCCTAGTTGTAAAATGAAGCAAGTTAAAAGCCCTCAATTATGGAGTGAAATGAAACAATCAGAAAATGATGAGAAAAAAAATGGTGTGATAAATTTGAGATTTAAACATAATATAAAGGACAAATTATATTAATCTCTTCTGAGATTTGGGAAAAAATATATTAGTCTCACAGTTTTAGTATAATTACATTGGCTTATTTAAAGTAAATTACTATAATTACATTGGCCTATTTAAAGTTTTAATTTACATAACCCTTAACCATTTTTTATTATTATTATTAATAATTAGTTAGTTATAGAAATAGAAAAACAATGTCATCTATTTTATATAGAACTATTTACATTTTGTTAGTTATTCTTGTGTCTTCACACAGTGTTCATTAGTTTCGATTCTTTTAATCTTACTTGAAGAAACAATTATGTCAAAATTATAGAATTAACTTCTTCTTCTTCTTTTTAAATTATGGGGAGGTTAATGTAATTTATCCTACTTTATAGCAAAAATTGTGAAATTACCCCCACCCACCCACAAAAAAAAAAAAAAAAAAAAAAAGAAACCTAAATAAATAATTTTATTAAATTAAAATTTTCAAATTTTGTTTTACTTTGTTTGGTGGATTTGGTGGGACTATGGTAATTATTTATGGATTTGAGTAAATTACAAATTTACCGCTTAAAGTTTTTAAAATACGAATTGTTTCTTGTGTCTTAAAACTTACATCTTGTCCTTTCAAATTTGTAATCATATAGCAAATGATCTCTTTTATTAATAAATTATAAAGTTAATTAACTGTTTTTAATGATATTAAAATTTTATTTTAATTAATAATTCAAATAATTTCATTTTTATATAGAAAAGTAGCTAGGAATTTTAATTTGTTATTAATTTTATTAAATAAAAAATTCTAATTATGAGATTTTGTAGCTTCTAAAATCACATGATGCAAATTTTATTTTAAGTAAATTTTAAAAACTTTTTTTTTTGTCTTTTTATTTATTTATTTATTTATAGTTATTTGTAACAACTGGTGCGATGTAAACTTACACGTGTGAGTCGACATGTGGACTTTTATAGGGATCTAAGCCTAATATTATTGAATTAAGAGTAATGATAGTGGTGTAGGTTTAGGACTTGGGAGTTTGCTCCTCTCTAGGTCTCAAGCTCAAAACCTGTTAGGTGCTATCAATTCTTGTGTTGTGTCAGTCCATATAGAGTTTTGCTCTGGTTTTAAATGGACCCCATACTAGTGAACGGTGGGATTCGTCCCCCAAGAATTAATTGAGATACGCGCAAGTTGGTTAAGACACCCGGAGTTATAAAAAAAAAAAAAGAAGAGTAATGATAGAGAATTCTATTATTTGAGCTCTAAAAGAGTTTTACACATGTGGTAAGGAAAAATAAATAAATAAATAAATATACAGGCACACAGATCGCATCGTAAGTGGATTTCACCTATTTAGAACTTCTCTAATGCTCTCTTTTTAGTGCTTTCAATCTTTATTTTTTAATTAATTTTACATTTATTCTTACTTATTGTGTTGATCTGTTGATATGATAAATGATGTTAGTTGCTTTGAACAAACTAGAACCACAATAGAGACTGACAAATCACAAAAGGACACCTTAACCCATTTAATTTAAGGTACTGTTTGGATTGGATTTTAGGTTTGAGTGATGATATTTTCCTTTCCCATGCCCCACTACGTTTAACATGTTGTTAAACCAGTTTAATTATTGAATTGCTGCACCTGTTATTGCTTCCAAAGCCCCTTTCAAGATAATGACCAGTGACAATTATTGAAGCTGAGAAAACCATTTTTCTTTTTCTTTTTTTATTTTTTAGGAATATTTGATTTTTCTTCGTATTTCTTTTTGGTGATAATTGTTAACTTGAGCATGCTAATTTCATTTTTTTTTTTTTTTTGTTTGGTTGGTTAGTTGGTAAGCCCAGGAGCGTGGTTATGTGATCTAACTTTAGAACGATATGAAGTCAGGGAGAAAAAGATCTCCAAAAAGGTACTTGCTTGATATTCATTATGAGCAAATTTATATACACATAATTAAATTATTAAAATTTATAAAACAATACACACGATATTAAACAATTGCAAAAATAAAAATTTACTTTTAATTTTCAGTTTTATTAAACATCAGTGTACTTATTATATGGTTATTTTATACCCATATTGGACCAATGCAGCGACCAAGAGGGCTAAGAGCTATGGGGAACAACATGGACTCGGACTCAGAATAGAGGAGAGAGAGATGAAGAGAGCTTGTGGGACAAGACAACAATGGGTCATTGTGTTGTTGAGTGAGTGTTTTGTTGTCTGCAAGAAAGGTGAGCTGAGTATAACAATTGAGGAGGATGATGATCGAAGTGTAGTTATTTTTGACGGATATGTGATAATATTTAGCATTGAAATATGTATTTAGTCACCTTCCATCTCTAGAAGAAATTAGAGTAAATTACACTTTCTTTTATTTTTATTTTTATGTTTGGTTATTTTTTCATTTTGGTTTTAATTTTTTTTTTCTTCTTATTTTGACTCTTCATGTTTTAAGTTTTTTTTTTTTTTAAAATTTACTTTTAAAATTAATTTCTGTTCAAAATCATATAGAAAATATTGCGTTAGTTATATATGACATAACAAATATATTATTATACCGGTGGTTGAGTTTGTGTAAGAGGCATGAGTTATATATAATAAAATATTTTTACATTATGTGGCTATCAATGTCTTATAAGTTAGTTTTTAGAATAAATTAAGAAAAGTTTAAAACATAAAAAGTGAGTGGTTGAGGAAAAAAAAAATTGAAGACCGAAGTGCAAAAATAGCTAAACAAGATGGGGACAAAGTGTAATTTATTTAAAAAAATTATTAATTAATTAGAAGTATAGTTGACTTTATTTAGTTGTCATATGATGCATCACTCGTATTTTTTTTTTTCTTTTTTGATTGACACACTCATATTTTTTTGAATAAATTAAATGTTTAACAAATGTGAATGTGTTACGTTAAGTGATAAAACATTAATAAACAAAATTCCTAATGTTGTGTTTGGTTGGAGGATTTGAGAAGGGATTTGGAAAGGGAAATGAAAAAAGAAGGTGAAATGTGAATAAAACATACTTATATTTCACCTACTTTCACACACTTTTTCCCTTTCCCTTTCTAAATCCCTCTCCAAATCTCCAAACCAAACACAACATAAGGGATATTAGTGGGTAAGAAATGTAATTTGCAACACAAAAATTTATTAAAAATTTAGATGGTGGAGCAGTTGTGTTGTTCTCTCTCTTCTCCGCACATAACAACTTTTGCTACATTATTTAATTATAATTTTTTTTTACTAAATTATACATATAAGTGTGAGAGGCACATTTGGGAGTTGATGACAAAAAAAACTTGACTCAGCCTCCGTTGGGGAAGTGGGTTGGCTTTTTAATTTTTTGACTTTTTTAGTTATTTAAGCCTGGGTTAAAAAGCTTAGTTTGGGAAGGATTTTTTAACTTTTTGACTTTTTTAACTTTTTTTGTGAAAGAAGAGTGTCATGATTATGGGTTAGATGTGATATTTTATTTATTGTGACTAAAATAACTTATTTTATTTTTTGTGACTAAAATAGTCCCAAACCTCCTCGAATGGGTTCTTGATCCTCTCTTGCTCTAATAAAATGTGTTTGAGAGTTTTTAAATAAGGTAGGCTTGGGTTTAGGGGCAAGGACAAAAAACAAGATAGGGTTGGGTCGATTGTAGGGAAGGATAACCTCAATCTGGTGATGTATATTATTAAAATATGTAATTTAAGAAGAAAACAAACATGTTTTCATTATTGTTTAATGATATAAAATGATTTTGAAAATATTTTTCTTTCTATTTTATGCCTTCTAGATATTACATTTTTTCTCTTGTTCCTTTTACTTTGCAATTCCACTACGATCAATGTCAAACACTGTTTGTTTAAAATCAAATTATTAAAATTTAATATTAAAAATATAAGTTATAAAGTTAAACTCGACAGATGGGTTAAAGTAAGATTATACTAAGGTCCTGCTTGGCAAGTGGGTTTTAGGTTGTCTTTTAACTAAAATTCATAAAAAGACAAAATAAACTAAAATAGTTAATAAGATATATCAAATCTATAATTATTTCACTTTTTTTTTTATAAACATCACATTCAATTACAAAAAAATTTAATCATTTTTCTAAACACAAAAATTTTAATCTACTAAAATAGTCAAAAACTAAAATAACCTACTAAAATAATAACTTCTCACACCCATAAGGATGGGACAAGGGCAGGCAAGGTATCTAGCAAATGAAATGAAGCATGCGAGTAATATTCACTAATGTTATGTTTGGTCGAAAGATTTGAAAAATAATTTTTAAAAAAAAATAGAAAAAAATAGGTAAAATGTAAATAGAATATATGTATATTTTATTTAATTTTACACATTTTTTTTCTTTTTCTTTCTAAATTTCTCCTTAAATCCCTCGACCAACCACAATATAAAGGAGAGTAGTTAGGTCCCTGTACCATACTCCATAATCATCCATACTCAAGGCCACATAAGTGTATAGAAAGTCTAAAAAAATTAATAACCTAAGGTCCTATTTGTTTACCGTATATAAAGAGCGGATGTAAAGGTAGAATTGGATATAATATGAGGTGAGTCTGACATATTTTCTTGTCTTTCTATATCTCGTATTTGGTTATTCCAAATATATAGAATCCAAATAGTATTTGATTTAAAAAAGGATATGCAATTCAAACCCCTCATATTATATATCCTCCACAGTCGGATATAGGAAATCTTTCCTCTAAAGGTAAAAAACAATTACTCTCTATATTATCCCATCATATATCCTATCTTAACCAAATATAATATAAGTGACAGCACAGTATACATAATCCATTTCATATCTTACAATATATTATATCTCATCTTTATCCTTAGGTATTATATATCTTTCTCAAACCCTTATATTCAATCTGGAATCTCTATATTTTCCTTTTGCTCATGCAGCAACATGTGTATTCAACTAAATATATTTACAAATAAATACAACCTTTTTTTTTTTTGATGGATACAAATAAATACAACTTGATGTGTTTTCTCCAGTATTTGTGGGCTTACTCAAATTGAAAGCAAAGAATTATCCAGAGAATATATTGGGAAGGATAGTTCAATCTCACTCCAATCTCCTCATCCCAAAAATAAAAAAAATAAAAAAAAATCTCACCCCAATCTCAACAAGTGGGACAGAAAGGAAGAGCAGATAGTATTATAAAAAAAGTTGTGATTATTTAGTTGATTTAATTTTTTTCACATATACATGGAAGATTTTTCAAAATAAATTGTTCAAATATAGCTAAACAAGATGGGGACAAAGTGTAATTTATTTTAGAAAATTATTAATTAATTAGAAGTATAGTTGACTTTATTTAGTTGTCATATGATGCATCACTCGTATTTTTTTTTTTTTTTTTTTTGATTGACACACTCATATTTTTTTGAATAAATTAAATGTTTAACAAATGTGAATGTGTTACGTTAAGTGATAGAACATTAATAAACAAAATTCCTAAGGGACATTAGTGGCTAAGAAATGTAATTTGCAAAACAAAAATTTATTAAAAATTTAGATGGTGGAGCAGTTGTGTTGTTCTCTTCTCCGCACATAACGACTTTGCTACATATTCTTATTTAATTATAAAATTTTTTTACTAAAATTATACATATAAGTGAGAGAGGCACATTTGTGAGTAGATGACAAAAAAACTTGACTCAGCCTCCGTTTAGAAAGTGGGTTAGTTTTTTGACTTTTTAATTTTTTTCGTTATTTTAGCCTGAGCTAAAAAATTTGGTTTGGGAATGATTTTTTGGCTTTTTGACTTTTTTAGCTTTTTTTGTGAGAGAAGAGTGTAATGATTATGGGTTAGATATGATATTTTATTTGTTGTGGTTAAAATAGTATCTTTTATCTTTTGTGACTAAAATAACCTCAAACCTTCTTGAATGGGTTCTTGATCCTCTCTAGCTCTAATAAAATGTGTTTGAGAGTTTTTAAATAAGGTAAGCTTGGGTTTAGGGGCAACGATAAAAAACAAGATAGGGTTTGGGTCGATTGTAGGGAAGGATAACCTCGATCTGGTGATGTATATTATTAAAATATGTAATTTAGAAAAAAAAAACATGTTTTCATTATTGTTTAATGATATAAAATGATTTTGAAAATATTTTTCTTTCTATTTTATGTCTTCTAGATAATACATTTTTTCTCTTGCTCCTTTTACTTTGCAATTCCACTACGATCAATGTCAAACACTGTTTGTTTAAAATCAAATTATTAAAATTTAATAGTAAAAATATAAGTTATAAAGTTAAACTCGACAGATGGTCTGAAGTAAGATTATACTAAGGTCCTGCTTAGCAAGTGAGTTTTAGGTTGTTTTTTTAACTAAAATTTACAAAAAAACAAAATAAATTAAAATAGTTAATAAGATATAATGTTATATTAAATTTATAATTATTTCACTTTTTTTTCTTATAAACATCACATTCAATTACAAAAAAATTTAATCATCTTTCTAAATCTAAAATTTTAATTTACTAAAAGCAAATAAAAACTAAAATAACCTACTAAAATAACAACTTCTCACACCCATAAGGATGGGACAAGGTGAAAGGTATCTAGCAAATAAAATAAAGCATCAGTAATATTCACTAATGTTATGTTTGGTCAAGGATTTGAGAAAGAATTTAAAAAGAAAAATAGAAAAAGGTAGGTAAAATATAAATGGATTATACGTATATTTTATCTAATTTCACACATTTTTTTCCTTTTTCTTTCTAAATTTCTCCTTAAATCCTTCAACCAATCACAATATAAAGGAGAGTAGTTAGGTCCCCACTCCATAATCATCCATACTCAAGGCCACATAAGTGTATAGAAAGTCAAAAAAAAATTAATAACCCAAGATCCTGTTCGTTTACCGTATATAAAGAGCAGATGTAAAGGTGGAATCGGATATAATATGAGGTGAGTCTAATATATTTTCTTGCCTTTCTATATCTCCTATTTGGTTATTCCAAATATATAGAATCCAAATAGTATATGATTCAAAAAAGGATATGCAATTCCAACCCCTCATATTGTATATCCTCCATAGTCGGATATAGGAAATCTTTCCTCTAAAGGTAAAAAACAATTACTCTCTATCTTATCCCATCCTATATTTTATTTTAACCAAATATAATATAAATGACAGCAGAGTATATATAATCCATCTCATATTTTATAATATACTATATCTCATCTTTATCCTTAGGTATTATATATCTTTCTCAAACCCTTATATTCAATCTGGAATCTCTATATTTTCCTTTTGCTCATGCAACAACATGTGAATTCAACTAAATATATTTACAAATAAATACAACTTGATGTGTTTTCTCCAAGTATTTGTGGGCTTACTCAAATTGAAAGCAAAGAATTATCCAGAGAATATATTAGGAAGGATAGTTCAATCTCACTCCAATCTAAGGATAGTTCAATCTCACTCCAATCTCCTCATCCCAAAAATAAAAAATAAAAAAAAATCTCACCCCAATCTCAACAAGTGGGACAGAAAGGAAGAGCAGATAGTATTACAAAAAAGGTTGTGATTATTTAGTTGATTTAATTTTTTTCACAGTTAATATACATGGAAGGTTTTTTCAAAATAAATTGTTCAAATTATCGAACGGGACCTGTGAGCCAGAATATAACGGTCAAATTTAAATTTGAATTTGAAAAAATCTAATCCAAAAAATAAAGATTTTCACCGTTTTAAATTGAGAATCCAAATATAAAAAACGCATATTTTTTTAAACTCAATGAAAAACTTAGCTCTATTATCAAATGAGTACAAAAATTTAACTCAAATTTATTCATTTAACAAATAAGCTAAGATGTAAGTTCAAACTATTTATGAATTGAAAATCGATTTCCTTCCAACCCTACCTAGAAATGTCAAAATTTTACAACAGAAAGTGATGGAATAGCAAAGTTCTGAAGCAACCATAATTCTAAACCAATTTATGAGTTGTAAATTGTATGTGTTTGAATCAAAACTAGTTCAATTAGATTTCATAAGAAGGTTAGTGGTTCAAATCCCCTTACTATCATGTAAGTCTTACTTCTTGTGTATTTATTGAGACTTTCTTCTGACTTTAATTGTTTCTTTGTGTTGATTAAAAACTATATATTTAATTATCATCATTATAATTATAATTCATTAAATTTTATTGTTATATAAATAAATAAATAAAATGCAAGTCCTTTGCAATAATGAATATAAAGTTGATGGTTTTACTTCCTCAAGTAGAGCATGTGAACACCATCATTAGCCCCACCATACATTTTGCATTTAATTGCGTCCATTGTGGAAGTCACCACCCCCACAATGAAATGTTTGTGGAATTCATACAAGATCAAGAACAGTACTTAGGCCATGTTTGATAAACTTAGTAGAATAGAATGTGATAAATTATTTCATTAGAAATTGATCACTTAGTTATTAAAATAAATAAATATATATATATTGTTAAGTCTTGGTAAGAATTATTCCTAAGATACAAAAAAATAAAAAATAAAAACTATGACATTTTTTTACAGAATTCGATATACTTCATATTGCAATCAATACACTTTTACTTTTTCACCTATTTTCAAAATATTTTTTTTATCCCAATCTCAATATTAAAGAATGCTCTTGAAATAATCGATAGCATTTGATAAATTATTTTTAGTCATATGAAAGTGTTATAACCCTCCTTAAAAGAATAATAATAACAACAATGGAGTCACAAAATTTGAAACAAATGAGAAGTAATTTTATGCGGCGCCGCAAAAGAAACCTATGTTGGCTTCTCATTCTTAGATGAAAAATATTTTGGAGTTTTAATTCTTGAAATCTAAAGTCAGTTCTAATAAGCTGACAGTGGGTCCCACCTATTGTGATGTGATATTTTGGTCTTAATTTGTTTTTTTATTTTATTTTTCTCTTTACTATATCATTAGTACTCTATTAAAACACTAAAATTAATGCTTTGAATCATTACTGTTATGAGATTAGCTTGTGTTTGTGTTCCATTATGTTTGGTTGGCCCTATTTGGTTGTCATTCGTGTGACCATTCACCTACTAAATTGACCCTTTTATTTTCCAACTATTATTCAATTCAAATGAATTGTTAGAGATGAGAGGGGACCATCTTTGACGGAGCTGCTGGGACAACTCTACAATGACTTATTTTGGGATGTAAGTTAAAGTTAATTTTTTTTACATTTTTTGATTTTTTTTTAAATGCGTAAAAAAAATAGAAAAATAATGTAACTATAAAAAGTCAAAAAGTTAATAAACTGACTTTTAAACTAGTTGTCAAAAGAGGGCAATATTGGCAAACTTTGGCTCTACTCAAGTGTTTCAAGTACATCACGTGACTGTACATCTAATTAGAATTAGGGTTGCTGTTGTGCATCATATGCAGCAACAACTATTGCACACTTAATTGGGCATATTTCAGGATTTAATTCAATAATCTGAATAGCTTACATTTTACGAAATATCGAGTAGAACATACATGCAAAAAATCACGTTAATCGAATATCAGTAACCTTTTCATCAATCTAAATCTGTAAAAACCAACCTAATTACATTAAATATTTGATAATTCAAAAGTAAGTTTGGATTATAAATTTGAATAAAAATGTGTATAAGAAATAAAAATAATAAATTTTTTTTTTCTTTTTTGGTACTAGCTTCTCTAATCCTAATCTAGATAGAAGAGAATTGTTCGGCCCATTATGGGCTCTATTTTAATTAATCAAACTGTTTATGTTATCGGATTTGCATGTATATCATTTGTAAAAACAATTAAGCCAATCTGATATTCATAACACCTTCATTTTATAGAATTTGTGTCCCGAAAAAATTAACAGTCAATGTATTTTTAAAATAGACCATCTATTTTTTTAGGTACAAATTTGATAAAATGAATGTGCAAATATCAAATCGACATAATTTTTTTTTAAAGAATGATATACATACTCAGGTCTGATAAAATGAATGTTTTGAATTATTAAAACGAGACTCGTAATGAGCCTCATGGACTGAAACAATCCCCTCCAGTCCAGTCTTCCAAAGATGAGGATTGGAGAGAAGCATCTTCAATTTTTATTTTTTTTATTATTATTTTTTATATATATTAAAATAAAAATAAAAATAGAAGAAGAAGAAGAAAGTAAGCAACCGCTGCTTCCGGGCTTTGGAGGAATAGGACCAAATAAAAGGAATGCGGATCCCAGTCTACCCTTCAAACTAATCAATCATTTATAAATTGTTAAGTGAATTTAAAATTTTAAAATTTGTTTCAAGGTATTTTCAAATTTAAAATAAAGTATATTGTAGTAGGTTTTCAAAACTATTGAGTTTAAAATAGTATTTCCATTCCATTCATCGCATGGAGAGAATTTTAATCCATAGATTTAGATGATCTACATTCCTTAGAATAAAAATCTCCATTATTATAAATTACAATACATCATCAAAATTCAAAATAAATTATTTATAACTGTCAAGTCAATTTAAATTTTAAAATCTCATTTTTTTGAAAAAAGTGTTTCCAAATTTAAAATTAATTATTTATAATAATTATAAAGTAAATTTAAAATTAAAAATATTTTTAAATTTGAAGCAAATATACCCAATGTAACAAATTCACAACCATTTATTTCGAATCCCATTATAATAGAAAGGATCTTGATAAAATCTCCAATGTTCATTAACCATACAATTGTGAATCGAATTGTAAATAACCTAAAGCTAATGCTGATACAGAATTGTTAATTGCAAAGCAATTCTTCTGACACTTCCATAGAATCTAAGAACATGTTTGGTTTCTCTCTCTCCAAACATGTTTTTAAAAAGAAAATTTCAAATACATGTTTAGTTGAAAAAAAATTAAAATCATTTTCTTTTTTATTACCTATCAATCAATTATTTTTTCTCTCATACCTATCTATTTAACTACTACAAAAAACAAATCAAATCATTTGAAATTTCAAAACTATTTTTAAAATATACCACTAAACAAATTTTAAAAAATATATATTTTTAAAATAATGCCACAAAATACAAACCAAACAAGACGTAAAGCTAAAGACAGGAAAGTGAAAAGCATTTTGCTTTGGTTGGCTTGGTTATTGACCTTTGAAGGATTAGTAAAGTCATCGACAATAGAAATCACGGAAAATAAGGACTCAAGTTTCCGTTGGTTGCCTAGAAAACCAGAGAAAAGGATCGGTTGAGACGATTTTTTAAAGCTTGTGTTCATTACTACACCAGATGATGAAAACAATGGAACGGCCACAAAAATAGCTCAAAAAGTTAGAATTCAATTTCTCGACATCTCCAACATTTTCTCATCAACCAAACGGTCACGATCCATAAATTAGAAAGAAAAAATTGTAGATACCAGATCAATTTTTAAACGAAACAACAAAAAACATGCATTATATAGAAGATCTGTGCAACAAACCGGAGTATATTCAATACAAACCAAACAGAAGTGCTAGAATCATAGCATAAAACAAGCTCTAAAACAGCACTAGAAAGCAATGAAGTAAAAAAACCACCGGAGATCTAGAATAGAAAACCAATCCATACACTATATAACTACTATTCTATACCAATAATCGATAGTCATAAACACCGAATCAACCACAAATCAGTCAAGAAATCATCTCATCCAACCGCAAAATCTTCATATCTAGAACGCAGATCCGAACACGAAAGCAGCAAAGGTGACTAAGCAACCGATGGCAAACGAAGGCGAGATTGCTCCGGCAGCGGCGACGGGAGCCGGCGTCGGTGCGTCGGCTGCGAAAGAGCCTTCGATGAGAGAGAAAATTAGAACCACCGCCATTAGAACAATCAGCGAAGCACTGCTCTGTGAAACCGCCATTTGAAATTCTAGAGAGAGAAAGAGAGAGAGAGAGAATTGAGAGGTAGTGCTTGATGTGAGGGAGTGAAGCGTTGAGCAGACTTGGTGATGGCGCTGATGGTGGTGACCAATATAAAGAGAGAGAGGCTCGGGCAGAGTTATTTAGTTGGTTCGGGCAACTGACACTGCCCGGATTTTTACAGGCTGGCGATTAATTGAGAGTGACAGCTATTTGATCGTGGTCCCTCGCCACATGGGAAAAATTTGCTGGCGAAACGAAGAATTTAAAAAATGATTAATTATTAATTTAATTTCCATGAGTCAAATTGATTTTTTAATTTGTTCTGATTTAAAAAATATAATTTGACAAAAATAAATATTTAAAATGTATTTTTAAATTTTGAAAAATTATTCTTACCTTTTAAAAAATATTTTTAGAAGTTGTTTGTGATGAATTATATAAATGTATTTTTTGATTTTTTGGCTAAAAAAGTTTTTAAAAAAAAAATGATTGTTTGTGAAAACTTTTTAACTTTTTACAAAAAAATATGTATTAAAATATTGTATTAAATATCAAAATTACCTTCCTACCATTCTGACAATGCACTGAGCACACACTCCTACCCTTCTGAAAGTGCACTGAGCACTGAACACTTGTCACTTCCTCTCTTATAGTGCACTGAGCTGCACTGGTGTATTGTTTGACTTATTTTTATTTATTTTTCTTAAATAGTCATGAGATGTGCATATCAGTGAAGGGTAAAAATGTCTTTTTATGCCCTATGAGTACTCAGTCCCATTTTTCTACCTAAACATTGTGAATAGTATAAACTTTTTTTTATTTTTTTAGTGATTTTTTTGATTTTTTATCTTTTTTAGATGATGTCAAACAAACGCTTAGTTTCAAAACATATAATTAGTATAATTTTAATCTTTAAAATTACACATTATCTTTGAATTTAACGTCTATTAACAACATTTAATTGAGAAGACAAATTAATACATTTTTTTTTTTGTGGGGTTATTTACACAAAGATTGCTAAACTATTGAGAATTATAATTTTGATTCTTTAAATTATAAAAGTGTATAAATAGATTCTCTAACTATTAAGAACTATTATTTTGACATACAAATAAACATTTTAAATTATAAATACTTACAAATTGGACTCATAACAGAATGTGTTAAAGTAAAATAAACTAATTATTTAGGAATCAATTTATACATTTTATAATTTAAAGAACAAAAGGATATTTTCAAAAGTGTAAGAATCTATTAATGTATACGTTTTTATAATTCAAAACATCAAAATAACATTTTCCAACAATTTAGGACTTCAAGTGTATTGAAAAATAAATTGATACTCCTATTATTTAAAACGATTCATATTGTGAGTAAAAATATAAAATTAATCTTTAATACTGTGTTTAGTTGGGGGATTTGGAGAGGGATTTAGAAAGGGAAAGGAAAAAGGTGTGTGAAACTAAGTGAAATGTAGGTATATTTTATTCACATTTTACTTAATTTTTTTCTTTTCCTTTCCAAATTCCTCCTCAAATCCTCTAACCAAATAAAAAAATTTGAGCTCATTCGACCCTAGACGTGTCGAATTTGGTTCGTCACGCACATGTGAGGTACGAGGGCATTATCAACGCTCTCTGATGTAAACAGTTGGCATCAGTGGTCTCATCTACGATAAAAAGTTCTATCGTGGTGTACACGCTCAAGGTTGTGAAGGGAATTAAAGAAGGGGTTTGGGTGGTGGAATGATTAGGCCACCAACGCAGCACAATTGGGGGAGTTGGGATTTTCACGCGCTTGATGCTGTCACTGTGGCTTACAACTGACGAAGATGCCATGTAGACAGGACGAATGGGGAGAAGACAGGTGTCTTGGAAGAGAGAAATTATTAGTTGGTATTAGATACCGCGCCAATGGTGTCTAACAGTACCACAATTTTCTAAGTAATTAAAAATAAAAAAGACATGATTTATTTGGCAAATTAGATTTTAGTTTTTTTTTTTAAATTTACAAAAAGATAAAATATATTAAAATAGTTAATAAGATAAAATATCAAATTAAATTTATAATTATTTTATTTTTTCTCTCACAAATTTCATATTTAACTATAAAAAAATTTAATTATCTTTTTAAATACAAAAATTTTAACCTATTGAAATAATCAAAAATTAAAATAACTTATTAAAATAATAATTTCCCAAACACTCACATAGGGGTAATTTGAGAAGTTGGCTTTTTACCAACTTCTCCTCAAAAAGTCAAAAAAAGTCATTAAAAAATCAATTTTTTTTGCTAAAAAAGCCACCAAAAAAATCAAAAAATCAAAAAATTAAGGCTCCGTTTGGTAGCCTTTCAAAATATAATTCTATCTATTGATTTGAGTGTGTTGTTTGTTTGGAACTTTCAAATTATAATTCTACACCTATTTCTCAAAACTCAATTCAAAACATAATCAGTACTTTTCAAAACTTATAACCAAATACATAATTCAAAACTCTTTTCAAAACTCAATTCAAATCAATATTTTAATTTTTTAAATATTTTAAAAATATTTTAATTTTGTTAAGATTTTAAATATTTTAATATTTAAATATGTTACGATTTTTTTAATTTTTTAATTTTTTTGAATATTTTTAAATATTTTAATTTCAAAATATTACGATTTTAATTTTTTAAATTTTAAAATATTTTATAAAAATAAATTCAAACTCTATTTTATAAAAATATTTTTAAATATTTTAATTCTTTTGTTATGTATTTGGTTACGATTTGAGTGTAGAGTTGTAAAAGTAATATGGAGTTTCGAATTATGTGTTTGGTTATGAATTTTAAAAATAATTTTTTAATCGAGTTTTGTTTTATGTGTTTGGTTACGATTTGAGTGTAGAGTTGTTTTTAAATTTAAAATATTAACATTTTAAATTATTTAAAATTTTTGAATATTTAAATTATTTAAAATTTTACAATTAAAATTTTTTGAATATTTATTTTAAATTTTTACTTATTAAATTTTTTAGATTATTTAAATTACTTAAATATTTATGATTTAAATTTTTTGAATATTTATTTTTTTAAAAAATTATTTACTTTGTAGTATTTTCAATTAAAAAATTGATTAATGTTATTTTCTGTTAATAATAAATTTTTTTAATTGAATTTTAAAAAGAGTTTGGTTATGAGTTTTGATCAGAATAGTGTAAAAGTAGTGTGTTTTGTTATGAGTTATAATAATTTGAATTAAGTTTAGAAAACTCTTTCTAAACTCATAGCCAAATAAATTTTTTTACTTCACATGTCAAATCAAACTTTCAAAACTCAATTTCACACTCAATTCAAAACTCAATTCAACACTTTATTCAAAAATCATAACTAAACAAATTTTCTACACTTAAATCATAATTCTACAACTCATAAATTTAAAATACAATTCATACTCTCAAATCATATTTCTAAAACTCTATCAAGCACAACCTAACTTTTTACCAATTTCTCCAAAAATTCCATAGTCACGTGACATTCACCAAATAATTTTTTCTTGGGACGTCAAATAGATGGGAATAATAGCAGGTGGGTTCGTTGAATGAGAAATTATTTACTGCATCATGGTATAGCCACGTACGTTCAAAAAAAATGGTATAGCCACGTGGCATCACAAATTGAATGTTATTGGAAAAATAGGTAGGGCCATTGGTTTAATGTTGCTAATTTGAGAAGTAGTGCTTGATGATTGGTTCTTGGGATGGCAACTTGGTATGCCATGGGGTACCCAATAATTTTCTGGATTGAAGATTAACAGTCACATGTATGCACACCTGGCTGTGGGTGGTTTAATTTGGCTTGGTTCGTTTTTCCAACTGTTCGCTGTTTGTTTTGTATTCGCCTTTTGTTTTGTCAACTGTCATTGCTCAACTATTTATTGCGTTGGATTTTTTTTCACATTTAATTTTTTTTTAAAAATGTTATACATCTTAAATAATCTATTAAATTTTTCATGAAATCTCTTATATTTGTGTAGAACTAACACATTTGTATGGGACTAACACATTTGTATGAGTGTTGGCTTTTTAACTTTTAAAGGTTAATAAAGTAATTTTAAGCGTGCCAATAAGGATCAATCAATTTTTACAGAATATTAATTGACAACTAATTATCAGACGATTGTATTTTAGTTCTTTTAGTCTCAACGAAGAGGATTTTTACTAGTGTCTTGTTTAGGAGAATTTAGTAAATAACAATAAGTGAAGAATAATTTCAGAATCTGAATTTTATTAAGTAAAATGAAAAACTTACAATGATCTGACCCAGCCTTGTAGAGGTTTACAGTAATAAGTTATTTGAAACTACTTTTAGGAATGAAGTGCAGCACAAGAATTGAAATGCAGAAATATAAAAAATTGTAAAAACTGAAGGAAAAAACGAAGTAAATAAACTCATTTTTTTTATCTGAGTCTGAATCCTTCATTTTGGGGCCTTCTCTGCTATTTATATTTTTCAATGATAATTGTCGAAGTAGGCTTCTAACCGTCGAAATGTCCTCCCATGATTGCTGAACATACTCTCTCACAGCCAGTCCCACTATGCTGCCCTTGTAGTTAGGCTTCCCTCCTAATTTTGAATTTGAACCTTTGTGAGTAACCATTAGGCTACATTACCTTGTATCCCTCGATTGTTCCAGTGCTACACAGATCCATTATTATCAATACAAGCTGACACGTGTCTGAATTTGCTTGGCAACTTGTATTAACTCCTTAAATTGCCCTCTTCATGCCACGTGTTGAATTGTGATTAGCTTTTACAAATTGTACAGCCAACATTAACCACCGCACTAATATACCCAATACTTGGTGATATTAGTGGATCAAGGCACTTCACCCACGTCCTAGGACGTGCATGGGCTTTGTATCTTCTTAGAAATGCAACCGACGTCCATCATTACAGTGTTTGTACTGCATTAAATTTTCTTCTATGCCTTGAACATTTCCCACTATCTGAGCATTCGAAAAGGCTGATACAGTTCTCATGACCAAAAAAACCTTTTCTTACATAGATTAAGCATACGAAGAGTTGTTAGATAATATTGTTCGTCCTCGAAAGAACTTTCACGCACTTATTAGCCACACCTATCCACCTCAATTTATTCAAGTTATGGAAGCTTTTACAAATCATCGACCTTTGGACCAAGAACCTACTGTTCATAATTCTCTAAACCAAGATTTTGCAACAATGGATATTGGAAGCTCTTCTTCTACCACAAAATCTTCTGCGTGGGATGAGGCTGTTGCTTTCTCTTCTTCTTCTAAAGCTTCTGGTTGGGGAGCTTGGCCTACTCCTGCTCAACCTCAGACGAGGGAACGCATTCATCATCGATTTCCTAAATTTGATGACCCTCTTGTAGTTCACCCTTCCATGCGCAGCTCTGTAGTGTACCCATATGTTCCTTTCAACCGTTTACGTAGCATTGAAGATAACTTGCTTTCAGCATGGTACACTTTTACTTTGCCGTCTCGAATGGTGCGAAGGGCTCCACACCCTGATGAAGCCTTAGGAATCAGTCCTGCACTCCTAGCCAAAAAAGCAAAACTTTGCTCCTTTAATTGACTTAAGTGTGTGAACAAACCTGAATTCCTATCTTCATTCAGAGAGGCTCCCGCTGCTCATTTGCTGCCCTCCAACCCAAATTGGATTGAGGAATTGAGGCTCACCCTTTTCAAGAGTCAACACTTTGCTCCTTATCAAGCTCCAATTCCTCAAACTGCTTACTAGCAATATAGGGCTTAGACCCTGTTTGCCGCTTTGCTTCGCAACTACAACTCCGCTTAGACCCTGCTTACTATCATCACGTTGAATGTACGGGTACGAACCATCTCAAGTAGTACGAATCGTTCACTCTAAACTAGGGTAGCGACACGACTCGTCCCTTATAGTATGGTTCGTCTCATACCTTGATTGTGAAAGAGTAGAAAACTATTGTATGAAAAACATTCAACAATCACAGAAAGCCGAATACTTGAAGAAATAATGGAAAATATATATATATATATATATATATGAAACTTTTAAAACACCATACAATGGTTCAAATCTTTATATAATTAAAAATAAAAAAGAAAACCTAATTACATGGCTAGAGTTTCATCAAAACCCTAGAAAAGAATAACCTAGCCACTCATGAAGGAGTGAAAAGAGGTGGAAGAGATGGGAGAGATAGAAGCCCGCATGGAAGTTGTCTTGAAAGCTTGAGAATCCTCCTTTTCCTCCAAATCCTAGCCTCTCTCTCTTCTTTAAATTAATTTCAAAACCCTAATCCAGCCTCTTGCTTGCCTATTTATCCTTTTGCTGTCTTTCAAACAAGTTTAAAACATCGGGCCCGTTTTTCAAGAAAAGTCAACGCACATGCGGGAAACTGTTTTCTCTCCAAATTCTGTATTTTTGCCTATTTTTATGCTCCGACTATGTCCAACCTGATTGACATTAAACAAACATCAAATATATAGTTTGACAAGCAAGTAAAGTTAAGAGATCCTAATTAACGGCCTCAATGTTGTATAATTCGGCTTTAATCACATCCCTCAACTTACAACTTGCTAGTCCTCAAACAAGTAATAAAAATAAAATAAAATAAAATAAAACAAAATCTAGCTATTTCCTATTTCGTGGGAAAACGGTTGCGTTTAGCATATGCAACAAGTCTTTAAACCACAAAGTTACTCCAAGTGGACGAGTAAAGTCTCGTGAAGGTTTCTAGAAATGATACCCACAAACATTAATATATTCATATATGCCCAACAATTAACCACACTACTCTACTTAACAATCAACTTATGTGTTACTACAGTGTAATATTAAGACATAATAAGTCATTAAAGGCACAGTGGATAAGCATGAAGGAATCTATTAAGTGAAAACCACAATTCAATTAATACGAACCATCTCAAGTAGTACGAATCTATTTTTTATTTTTTTTAAATGACTGTGCAATGTCCTGATCCATTAAGCTTTCTAATCAACCCATGTAACAAGCATTGGGCCAATGATTCCCAAACCAGACGGTTTTAGGGCACTAGGTATGAAGACACCCCTACGGGCTTAATAACTCGAGTTGAAAAGGCCACGAATCCGAACAAGTCATTCTCCTTATTTTTCCTTAACTGTGCAATGTCTAAGTCCCTTAAGCTTTCTAATTAACCCATGTAGCAAGTATTGGGCCAATGACTCCCAAACCAGACGATTTTAGGGCACTAGGTATAGAGATACCCCTACGGGCTTAATAACTCGAGTTAAAAAAGGTTACGAATCCAAACAAGTCAAGTGTTTTTTTTTTTTTTAAAGAATATTGGCTCCTCATTTATTCTTTTCTGCAACCCTAGCCATTATCAATGATGTACACCAGGGATTATAATAAAGAGATCACCACTATGATAGTGTGTTTATGTGAATTAAGGCATACTCATGACAAGTGTACTAATAGCACAAGCACAAACAACTCTCCTAGTGCGAACATCACATGCAAGTTTCTATCCAATAAACCCTTTTCATACAAGTCTACTATGCTCCCCAATTAACATATGCAAATATCATCACCTTACTAGCAACAAGTCACATCAAGTGAAGTAATGTAATCAAGTGAAATAGGCGTAAACATGAATTACGAGCCAAATAGAAATGCACAAAAGAAAATACAAACCTCATCTCCCAACTTGAATATGACATTGTCCTCAATGGAAAAGTAGAGAGAAATGAGAGAATATTACCAGAGATTGTCGGTGCACATCTAGGTAGGCATAGAGTAACAGACACACACTTCACACACTTTTTTTTTTTGATGAAAAGAAAAAATAACTAAAAAGAAAAATAAAAATAAAAGAGACAAAGTAGAATATAGGCCGGTACTAGTGAGAATCCGGTGGCAATGGTGGCGGGAAATACTGGGCAAACAAGGCGTTCATCAAAGATCGCATCTCAAAGGCTTCATCCTGAACTCGTTGGCCAAGTTGATCAAAACGTTGCTGGCTCGACTCTCGATATGTATAAAAGTCAGTTTGCAGTGATGCAATTGATTACTGAATGTCGAGCTAGAGGGCGTTGAGCTGATCAAAAGCTGCCTGAGAATAGTCTCGATGCGCTTGAAAATCCATGCGCAATCCCATGAGACTCTGGCGGTGATCACGAAGAGTATTGTGGACCTGATCCACAGAGTGCTGAAGCTGTAAGTACTTCTCGTGAGTCATGTAGAATGGGTTTCCTTAGGGAGGCAGGATAAGGTGGTTGGTCATGGACGAGGTCCTGGGCCTTATCAACCGAGGCACCAACTTGCTGTGGGATGCGAGATATGCTATGCTGCCATTCTTGCTACCCGAAAGTCAAATAAGCTTGATCAATCTCCTCAGTCGAATCAATGGGGAGGTCGTTCAGCTCAAAAACAAGTGTCAGCAAGTTGGCAAATAGTAGTGGCCAAGTCAGATTTTGCATAGGTTGAGGCCGAACTGCCTCTCGTAGAAATTTCCGCATATGCATCAACATGATGTGTGCAAGCGGGACTTGATAGCCATGTTGATAACCGTGTAAGACCTAAACAAACTCCAAGCGGCGCTCATCTTTAGGCCTAAGTGGAAGGGCATTCTTATGTATGACGGAGTCAATGAATAACAAACGGCCAGACAGTTTGCTCCGGCGCAAGCATGTGAAACTTGTGTCACCGTAGGCCCTTGGGAAGTACTGTTGGATGAGGCTGTGTATGGGTTATTGGTCCTCAACTTCTAGGAAGGGTTGGTATTCCATCTTGGAGAAGAACCCTAACGCGTCGGCAATCATGGATTTGGTGATGTTGACGAGATGACCATTAATGGTGGACAATAGTCCTATCGCGGTGAATGACTCATACAGGTTCTGGTAGAAGAGCCATACCATACGAGGATAAGTGGGCGATATCACAGTGTAAAAGTCCAACTGTTGCCAGAGTTAGAGCTGCTTAACTGCCCAAGAAGTGGCCAGGTCATGCTAAAAATATGAAATGTTGAATTGCGTGAGCTTGTGAAGCGGGCGTGAAGCCCACTCCAACCATGGTAAGTCATCCGATGGTGGTGTTAAGGATGGTGGTGACAGTGGCGCCGAGGAGAATGAACCTCTAGCCTTTTTGGAGGCCTAAGTGAATAGACCTCTACTCATATCCTGCACACACCAAAAGCAAATAGACACAGACCCGTAGAACCAATCATGAGAATAAAGCAAAATATGAAAGCGCAAGTCTGCCCACTATTGCACCACATGAAATTCTTTTTTTATTTTTTATGTTTCCTTAATTTATTTATTTATTTCTTCTTTAATGAAAAATAAATAAAATAGAATAATATAAACTTACATATTAACATTTTGACAAGTATTGAATTAAACTAACAAATAATACTGAGATAATAGAATATATCTAAACAACTAAATAAATAGATGGACAATACACTGAATTAGAAAAGCTAGGTATTAGAATTTTTTTTTTATATGTATTTATATAAAAACGAAAAGAAATAAATAAATGAATAAAAATGACATTAAATTAAATTAATTATTGAACAACAGTATAATTTTATTGAAGTAGCTAATAACTAAATAATTAAACTAACAGAACTAAACTATTTGAATAAACTAAATTATCAAGTAAAGAATGAAGTAATAAAATAAAATAACAGAAAAATAAGCAACTAAATAAATAAATAACCTGTGAAGTAAACAAAAAGCTAAGCAGGAATTTTATTTTATTTTATTTATTTTTTATTTATTTTAAAATAGGGCTATATTATTTAAGTAACTAATGATTGAATAATTAAAACTATCAGAATGAAATTATTGGCATGAACTAAACTATGGTAAGCAAGTCAAATAATATAAATAACAAAAAAAAACAAAACTTCTTTTTATTTATTTATTTTTTTTAAGATGAACCATGGATCATGATTTGAACAAAAATAAAAACAAAACTCTATTTCTCTACTCCTACACCCACAAATCTAAAAGTAAAGTTTACCTTGAAAAAGTAGAGAAAGAGGGAAAAAGAATGGAGATTTGTCAAAAAAAATGGTGGTCGCTGGAGATTCGACGGACGGAGAGGAAATAGTGATGTCGACGGTGAGATGGTAGTGAGGAAGAAGGAAGGAAGGTTGAGAGTTGAAGGGTTGGTGATGGTAGGATGTGATGAGTTGGTGGGTTTGTGGGGTTGTGTCTGTGTGTGTGAGAGAGAGAGAGAGAGAGAGAGAGAGAGAGAGAGAGAGATAGATAATGAGAGGTAGAGAGAGAGTGTGACAAAATCTGTGAGTGATTGTAAGAGAAGTGGGTTAGGTTTTGATGAGGTCAATTTTTTTTTAACAAAAAAAAAAAAAAAAGTAAAAACAATAAATAAAATAATAATCAATTAGATAAAATAAAAATAAAAAAGGAAAAAGTTTTTTTTTTAAACGAAAACAGAATTTTTTTTTTAAACGAAAAAATAAACTAAAAACAATAAATAAATAAAAATAATAATAATCAATTAGATAAAATAAAAATAAGAATGGAAAAAGATTTTTTTTTTTTGGAATGACGTTCCGTACATGTCGGAATCAAGCCGCACATGTAGCTAGGCCGCTGCACCTTCTCAGCGCACCTGTAATTAAAGCAGTACGCAATTGAGGATTGAAACTTTGTGCCGCACGTGCATTGCGAGATAGCTTTTTTTTTTTTTTTTGCAACGACGTTCCGCACGTGCGAGGATCAAGACGCACGTGCGGCTTGGATGCTGCACCACCTCCACCGCACCTGTATATAAAACAGGCTCGAATTTGTGAAATGGAGTTTTTGCCGCACGTGCAGGGATTTATTTATTTATTTTTAAAACAACCACTTTTTCCCTCAGCCCAACATGTACCTTAATTTTACAATCAAAATAAGAATAGCTCTTGCAAACAAATAAAAGTTCAATAAAAGTATAATCTTCACGCGAAAAGCACAGGTACTACTTTTTTCCCTAACAATGTTTGTAACTTTCCCTATTCTCCAACAGGGTGACAGACTAGGTTGATTCGATATCCAAAATCGAGGCGCATGAAGCTAACTCAACCTATGGGGCTGCCATATGGAGTTCAAGCTGGACTGGTTTTGAAGCAATCTCCATACCCCTAGGTATTTAAACCAGACTCTAGTCTTGGAAATTCCAAACCTTTGTGTTCTAGGCTTTGTCATTCGAACTCTAGTTTCCATTGTCTTAGTTGGTCTCCTAAGAACTCACTACAAACACAGTTAAGTGGTTATACTAGACCGTCAGATGTCGTTCGGGCACGGCGAACACCAAAGAAATTACACCTTTAGAAGATTTAAAGTCTCCTAGACGCAAATAAAGCACAACAAGAACAAAGAAAAATAGTATAGAATAGAATAGAATAGAAAAGAAAGAAAAGACAACAAGACATCAATCTCTCAATCATAGTGAAAAGGGTCCATCAAAGCAATGGACTTAATCATATTCCCATTCTCAATCCCCTCTATATATGGCTTCAATCTTTGGCCATTCACTTTGAAAGTGTGGCCATTCTTTGGATCTTACACCTCAACAGCGCCGTGAATAAATGCCTCAATAACCATAAAGGGACCATCCCACCTTGATCTAAGCTTACTCGGGAAGAGTCTCAATTTGGAGTTAAAAAGCCACACTTTTTGACTGGGTTCAAAAGATTTTCTATTAATGTTCTTGTCATGGAATTCCTTAGTCCGAGCTTTAAAAATTCTCGAACTCTCATATGCATCATTCCAAATTTCCTCCAACTCATTGAATTGCAATTTCCGATTGAGCCTAGCCGCAGCCATATCGAAGTTAAACTTCTTTATGGCTCACAATACTCAGTGCTCAAGTTCAACCGGGAGATGGCAAGCTTTGCCAAACACCGCCCTATATGGTGACATCTCAATGGGTGTCTTATAAGCAGTGCGGTAGGCCCATAATGCATCAATCAAATGTTGTAACCAGTCTTTCCTATCTAGCTTCACCATTTTCTCTATTATGTGCTTTACCTCCTTATTTGAGACTTTCACTTAGCCACTAGTTTGAGGGTGGTATGGAGTACCAACTTTATGAGTGATAGAGTATTTCTTGACTACCGACTCAAAGAACCAGTTACAAAAATGCGTGCCCTGATCACTTATTATGGCTCTAGGAAACCCAAAATGACTAAAGATGTTTTCATGCAAAAATTCGATTATAACTCTATGATCGTTTATTCGGGTAGTTATCGCCTCCACCCACTTAGACACATAATCCACTACCAAGAGAATATACTCAAACCCGAACGACGACGGGAAAGGGCCCATAAAATCAGTCCCCCCAAACATCAAAGATCTCTACCACAAGAATAAGAGACATTGGCATCATGTCACGCTGAGATATCAAATCTATTTGTTGACAACGCAAACAAGTTCTACAAAATTGATAGGCATCTTTAAAAATTGTGGGCCAATAAAACCCGCTTTGTCAAATCTTGGCGGCCGTTTTATGCCCACTAAAATGACCGCCACATCCAAAAGAATGACAAAAAGTAAGAATGCTATGCACCTCACTCTCCGACACACACCGTCTGATCACTTGGCCAAAGCAATATTTAAACAACTCTGGATCCTCCCAAAAATAATATCTAACCTGCAAAAAGAATCGGTCCTTGTCTTGCTTAGACCAATTTTGAGAAATTTGCCCAATGGCCAAGTAATTCACAACATGTGCAAACTGCGGGGGGCTTACTCGTGACACCACAAGGAGTTGTTTGTCCGGAAACGAATAATGCAAAATTAGAGGGTCACTAGTATACTCAACAAGGATTCGGGAGAGGTGATCCGCCACTACATTCTCAGATCCTTTATTATCTTGGATCTCTAGGTCAAATTCCTGAAGCAACAAAATCCATCTAATTAACCTAGGTTTGGTCTCTTTCTTTGATAGTAAATACCGCAAAGCGGCATGATCAATGAAGACTATGACCTTGGAGCCTAGGAGATAGGACCATAATTTATCTAAGGCAAAGACCATAGCTAGTAACTCTTTCTCAGTAGTAGTATAATTCAATTGTGCATCCAAGAGAGTGCGACTAGCATAGTATATAGCGTACGGTGCCTTATTGACTCTTTGACCCAACACAGCCCCAACAACATAATTTGAGGCATCACACATGATTTCAAAAGGAAGCGACCAATCCGGTAATTTCATGATTGGAGCGGTAGTAAGGGTCATTCTCAGTGTTTCAAAAGCCTTCAAGCATGCCTCATCAAAGATAAAAGGCGCGTCCTTAACAAGTAAACTACACAAAGGACGTGATATTTTACTAAAGTCTTTGATGAAGCTACGGTAAAAACCTGCATGCCCTAAGAAAGACCTAATTTGACGCACGGAATTGGGTGAAGGAAGGCCTGCAATGAGGTCAACCTTAGCCTTGTCTACCTCTATACCTCGAGGGGACACAATGTGTCCCAACACTATACTCTTACGAACCATAAAATGGCTCTTTTCCCAACTCAAAATTAGGTTTGCCTCAGTACATCGTTTCAACACTCTAGTCAAGTTCCTAAGGCATTCCTTAAAAGATGGTCCAAACACCGAAAAATCATCCATGAAAACCACTAAAAATTTCTCCACTATATCGGAGAAAATGGCCATCTTACATCGTTGAAAATTCACGCAGTGCATTACATAGCCTAGAGGGCATGTGCCTGTAAGCAAAATTGCCAAAATGGCAAGTGAATGTGGTCTTTTCCTGGTCAACGGGATATACCGAGACTTGATTATACCTCAAGTAGCCATCAAGAAAATAATAGAAACCCTACCTTGCTAACCGCTTTAGGATCTGGTCAATAAAAAGTAAGGGAAAATGATCCTTTTTAGTCATGGAATTCAGTCTCCTATAATCAATGCACACTCGCCACCCAGTAGTGGTTCGTGTGGACACTAACTCTCTCTCTCATTCTCAACAACAGTGATGCCTGATTTCTTGGACACCACTTCTGTGGGACTCACCCACTTGCTATCCGAGATGGGGTATATACCCACATCCAACAATTTTAATACCTCCTTTTTCACCACCTCTTTCATATTGGGATTAATCCTCCGTTGCATTTCACGAGAAGGTTTGGTGTTTTGCTCTAGGTGTATATAATGCATACACACAGAGGAGTCTATCCCTTTCAAATCAGCCACCGACCACCCTATAGCGCTCCAATGTGCCACGAGAACACTCATTAACTGACTCTCCTGCTCTGCAATCAAGTCAGATGCAATGATGACTGGTAAAGTATCTTGGGGCCCTAAAAATGCATACTTGAGTGTGGCCGGGAGTGGCTTCAACTCAAGTGTAAGTGGTGTGACCAAAGATAGTATGGCAGGCTCTCTCGACAGAGGAGGAAGTGACTCAAACCGGGCTTTCCATGGAGAAAAAATCCGGTGTAGAAGAAGCATTAAGCAAGGCATTCACCTCCTCAACCGACCCGTCAATATCAAAATTTTCAAACCCAAAATGAGCTAGACAAGCCTCTAGAGGGTCATCTATAAGAATGGAGGGCAAAGCTTCTTCCACAATCCGATCCACAATATCCACAAATAAGCACTCCTCTTTTTCATGGGGTTGTTGGGATGCTTGGAAAACAATAAGTTTTACTTGCATGTTACCAAATGAAACTTCCATAACCCCGGTACAACAATTTATGCATGCATTGGCCGTAGCCAAGAAAGTTCAACCTAAGATCACCGGGATTTGTTTCCTAGAACTGGCTACCGGTTCCATATCTAACACCAAAAAGTCAACAGGAAAGTAAAATCTATCAACCTTTACCAGCACATCCTTAATCATGACATGTGGCACTTTGAGGGACCGATCAGCCAATTGGAGAGTAACAGTAGCGGGCTTCAACTCGCTAAGCCCAAATTCTTTGTACACAGAGTACGGCAACAAATTGACACTAGTCCCTAAATCTAACAAGGCCGTATCAATGAAATGGTCCCCTATAATGAAAGCAATGGTTAGGGCACCTGGGTCTTTAAGCTTAGGGGGTGTGTTATTCAACAAGATAGAGCTTACTTGCTTCGTGAATAAGACCTTTTAGGACACGTGTGTCCTAGATTTACGCTTTTGTGTACAAAGGTCTTTCAGAAATTTAGCATAGGAGGGTACTTGCTTTAATCGCCTCCAACAGGGAGGAGGTTGATTTTCACTTGTTTAAAGACCTCCATTATCGCTTCCATGGATGTCGTCTTCTTATTAAAAGGGGACGGTGTATCAAGGCATTAGGAAAGGGTGCCTTAGACACATATGGTGCCTTAGGCTCACGTGAAGTGTTAGGGACTAAGTCATCCCTCTTAGATGTTTCTCCCTCACCCTTGCTTTCATTGGGTGTACCACCGTGGTCACCCTTTTTAGCCCTAGTTGCATTAGACGCAACTAGCTGAGGCTCTAACTCCCTCCCACTTCTCAAGGTAATTACTGCTTACACCTGCTCATGGTGCGTTCCATTCCCACCCGACCCTCTTGCCCCGTATTGACCCTTAGGGTTGGCTACGGTCTAACTCGGTAATTTTCCTTCCTCTCTCCTATTCATGTTGTTAGCCATTTGACCTAATTGGGCCTCTAGCTTGGCAATGGAGTGAGTGTGGGAGTGAATTACTGGTGCGAACCCCTTAAGTTCTGAGAGAACTTCTAACACCTGAATCTCAAAGGCAGAGTTGCCTTGAGGAACAGGTAGGGGTTGTGGTTGCCGGTAAGGTTGTGGGGGTCAGTAAGGTTATGGTGGTTGGTAGGAAGATTGGTTGGCAAAATTATTAAAATTCTACCTTGGTGGTGGAGGGTTGTAAGAAGTGCCTTGTGAAGGAGGTCTCCATGAAAAATTAGGGTGATTTCTCCATCCCGGATTATATGTGTTGGAGTATGGGTCATTACTCGGGTTGGATAATCCTTGAGCCACATTCACATGCTCTTGGACTAATTCCGAAAATTGTGATGCCAAAGGGCACTCACTCAAGTCATGAGCAGGGCTCACACAAATAACACATGCCTCGTGAAATTGAGGCTAATCTTGCTGTGTAGGGGTATGTCCCGCAGCTAATAATTGGTCCATTTTGTGGGGCAATGCCTCTACTTGTTGGGCTAACTCTAGGTTTTGCCCGACCTCATAAATGCCCTCTTTTTTTTGGGATCCAACGACTGGTTACCAGACTTGCCGAGTTGCGGAGGCATGGTGAAGGGAATTATCACTTAGGTTCTCAAACAATTGCCATGCCTCGGCGTCATTTTTGGACATAAATGTCCCACCACACGAAGAATTCACCATTTGGCGATGAGGCTCAGTTAAGCCATAGTAAAAGGTCTGCACAAGTTGCCAATCAGGCACTTAGTGGTGGGGACACTGTTGGAGAAGGTCACAAAGTCTCTCCTACGTTTTGTGAAATTGCTCGCCATCAATTTGAGCAAAATTGGTGATGGCTTGCCTAAATTAGTTGGTTTTACCAATGGGAAAGTACTTCTCCAAGAATCATTGTTGTAATTGGTCCCAAGTTGTGATTGAATTAGCAGGTAAGGAGTTCAGCTAGTGTTTGGCTTTGTCCTTTGACGAGAATGGAAACAATCGCAACATTAAGGCCTCATTTGTGAAATTCTGGATCGTCACTGTATAGCAAATTTCCAGAAATTCATTCAAATGTTTATAAGGATCATTACGAGCTAGTCCATGGAATGATGGGAGCATTTGTATAGTGTTGGACTTAATCTCATAATAAGCAGCAGTGGTGTCGGGTAATTGGATGTATGATGGTGACGTATATGCAGTGGATGTGAAATAATCCTTAAGGGTCCGATTGGGCCCATTCGGGGACATTTGGATTTTCCATCTCTAATGACTCAATGTATGGATATGAATATTCAAGCCTAGGAACACGGGCAGAGGCTCTAAGTTTCCTAAGAGTCCTTTCTAGTTCAAGGTCCAAACTCCACAATTCAGGGCGATAAGAACGGCGCCCGTGCATACACTGCTCACTCACACACACTAAATTCCGACTCTGTGCACTAAGTTATGTAAGCAAAAGTACCAAAAAAGAGTATACCCATAGCGATTTAACGAAAACGCTTTACTCGTCTTGCAGGTGTTTGCTTCTTTTTAAAGCACTTTAATGCTACTGTTTGTTTGTTTGTTTTTTTTTTTTTTTTTTAAAGCTCGGTTGGCTCCGCTTGCACTTCAGTGATAGTTTCCACTTTCAGACACTCTGCACACTTAGCAACACGAAAGCACAAAATCCTAAACTAAAAATTAAAATAAGAATATAACTTTAAATTAATTAATTTCGCCAGAAGTCCCCGGCAACGGTACCAAAATTTGATGGGTCGTTACATACACAAAAAATAAACACTAAACTATACCAAATTCTTTTAGAATAATGGCAAGTCTAGGTATCGATCCATAGAGACAATTGTGAAATTAGACTAATTTAATTGTTAGATTCCTAAATTAATTTTGATTAAAAAGATTGAGAGATTTTATAACTGAAAAGGAATTAAATGAAATTAAGAAATTAAATTGACAATTAAAAATTAAGGTTTGAGATATTAATTTTTGGAAAAAATCCTAGGGCAATGAGTTCACCACTAGTTGTGTAAATAGAGTTTCAAATTGAAATCAATTATGTTATGGTTCGAACGGAATAATGCTTCACAACTACAAGTTCAAATCATTTACAAGAAAATCATCACATTGAATATACGGGTACGAACCATCTCAAGTGGTACGAATCGTTCACTCTAAATTAGGGTAGCAACACGACTCGTCCCTTATAGTATGGTTCGTCTCATACCTTGAATGTGAAAGAATAGAAAAACTATTGTATGGAAAACATTCAACAATCACAGAAAGTCGAATACTTGAAAAAATAATGGAAAACATATATATGAAACTTTTAAAACACCATACAATTGTTGAAACCTTTACTTAATTAAAAATTAAAAAGAAAACCTAATTACATGGCTAGGGTTTCATCAAAACCCTAGAAAAGAATAACCTAGCCACTTATGGAGGAGTGGAAACAAATGGGAGAGATGGAAGCCCCCAGGGAAGTTGTCGTGAAAGCTTGAGAATCCTCATTTTCTTCCAAATCCTAGCCTCTCTCTCTTCTTTAAATTAATTTCAGAACTCTAATCTAGCGTCTTTCTTGCGTATTTATTCTTCTGCTGTCTTTCAAATAGGTTTAAAACATCGGGCCCATTTTCCAAGAAAATTAAATGCACGTACGGAAAAGTCAACGCATGTACGGGAAACTATTTTCTCTCCAAATTCTGTATTTTTGCCCATTTTTATGCTCCGACTATGTACAACTTGATTGACATTAAACAAACATAAAATATATAATTTGACAAGCAAGTAAAGTTAAGAGATCCTAATTAACGGCCTCAATGTTGTACAATTTAGCTTTAATCATTAACCTCCTCTAATTCTTTCAAGGATAGGTTTTGGAAGTCTAGCACACCAACATTGGCTGTAGCTTCTCTAATCTTTGGGAATGGGTTAGTGTCAATCTCCATAGCTTTCTCTACTTTGGTTAAGAACTTTAAACTCCCCTTTCGAATCTGTTCTTGGATCTTGTCCTGAAAAATAATACAGTTTTTAGTTGAATGAGACCAAAAACGATACTATTTACAATACATTTTCCCTTTAAGTTCTTTTTGGGAAGGGATTTTAACTCCCTTTGGTTACTTTAGGAAATTTGCTGCAAGCAAATGATCAAAAACGTCATCTGCCTTTGTTAAATCAAAAGAGTATTTCTTATGAATGTCTTTCTTTTTAAACTACTGGTCTATTGTAGTATCCTTATGAATTAATGCCTCACAAGTCATAGTCTCTTTCCTTAAGATCTCTACTGCATCAATCTCATAATTAAGGTCTCTATAATAAGTCTGGTATGATGCATTACATCGATCTTGTTCTTCCTCAAGTAATGATTCATATCTAGACACGTTATGGGTTAATTCCACTAAGTCTCGAAACTCAGTTGAATCGAACTTCTTTCGAAGCCTAAACTCTAAACCATTTTGAGTCAATCTCACAAATCCAGGCTCTGGTAGAATGACCCTACACTTGTTTCGTGCTTTTTTTTGAATTTGACAATAAATTGAACAGCCTTCTCATCAGGCCTTTGACTCAACTTTGCCAAGTTTGCCATGGAAACTTCTAGCTCTGTTTGGAAGAATTAGGCATGAAATGCCTCCTCCATTTGCTGCCAAGTTTGGATAGAGCCAGGTGTAAGGTTAATATACCATACAAAAGCTGCCCCAGTTAAAGAATTTGGAAAGAGTCACAACTTCATAAAATTATTATTAGTAAATTCCCCACATTAGGCTATGAACCTAGCAATGTGTTCTATTGTTGATTGGTTTCCATTTTCATAAAAGAGAGCAAAATCTGGTATTCTAAACCCCCTTAAGTATTTATGTACCCTATCCACCTATTTTGGGTATGGCTTTCTATATACAGGAGTTTGAACCCCCTGAGCCATAGGTCCACACATTTCTCTAACAATATCAGCAATTTGGTCCCTAGGAACCATATTTTGTACTTGTTAGACTACCACTGGAGGAACAAACATAGGATTTGATAGAAACCCTTGTGCTTGAGGCCCTCTTGGTCTATAGGGAGGTATATTTGGGACTGGCTGTCCCTATGGTACTGGCTGCTGTTGAGGGTATGGTTGACCTCTTTGAGCTTGTTTTACGAAAGGACCTACGAAAGGTGCTGCAATAGAAGGAACAGGTGTTGTTTCTCTTCCAATCGCAGAAAACCCTTCCAACCCCTCGGGTGTGAATTTGAACAGAGGATTAGTGAATTCCCTTGTGCCAGGTATGGCTTCAAACATGAGATTTGGAAACATTCTCATGTCATTTTCTTGTGTTGGCCTAGATCCATCAATTTGTATAACTTTGCTGTTAGTTAATGAGACATTTTGATTTACCACATACCTCGAAATAGGCTCATATCATGACTGAGGTATAAGTGATGGTCTTTCATAATTTTGATTACTAGTCTGACTATTAGTATGTCCATTACTTTGCATAGACTGTTTATCTTTAGCCAATCTTTGCTAAGGAACATTTGGATTTTCCTCCATATGCCTTGTGTTAGTTGGTTGATAGGAATTCATTTGATCCATAAAGCATATTGTCCATCTTTCCATTGTGTTCATTAACTGTTGTCCCATGGCATCTATCAAGCCTTCCCATGGATTCATTGGCTAGGTAGATGGAATAGTGGATGGTCCAATTCCATAGCCTTGTCCAATATTTTGAACATGTGGTGTATGTTCTAGATTGCTGGTCTGTTCGACCATAGGTTCTGATGAAATGGGTGTTTCCATAAGATGTATTATTTCATTATCTTTTAGATCAGGTACTTCTACCTCTCCCTCCGCTCCTTCTCCCAAGCATTCATTTTCTCCTTATTTGCTACGTCTAGCCATTTCAATAAGTCCCACTGGGCGTGCCAAAAATATATGTTGGCTTTTTGGGCTTTCGAAGGTTAATAATGTAATTTTAAGCGTGCCAACAAGAATCAATCAGTCCTTATAAAATATTAATTGTCAACCAATTATCAGACGATTGTGTTTTAGTTCTCTTAACCTCAACGAAGAGAACTTTTACTGGTGGCTTGTTTAGGAGAATTTAGTAAATAACAACAAGTGAAGAATAATTTCAGAATCTGAATTTCATTAAGTACAACGAAAAACTTATAATGATCTGACCCAGCCTCGTAGAGGTTTACAGCAACAAATTATTTGAAACTACTTTTAGGAATGAAGTGTAGTATAGGAATTGAAGTGCAAAAATATAAAGAACTGTAAAAACTAAAGGAAAAACGAAATAAATAAACTAGTTTTTTAATTTGAGTCTGGATCCTTCATTCTAGGGCCTTCTTTGCTATTTATACCTTTCAATGATAACCGTCGAAGTAGGCTTCTAACCATCGAAATGTCCTTCCACGATTATTGAATATGTTCTCTCACAGTCACTCTCACTACGCCACTCTTACAGTTAGGCTTCCCTCCTAATTTTGAATTTGAACTTTATGAGTAACCGTTAGGCCACATCACCTTGTATCCCTTAATTGTTTCAGTGCTACACAGATCCATTATTATCAATACTGGCTGACACGTGTATAACTTTGGTTGGCAACTTGTATTAACTGCCTAAATTGCCCTATTCATGCCACGTGTTAAATTGTGATTAGATTTTACAAATTATACAGCCAACAGTAGGTTCCACACCCATGTGAGAGGTTTGGTAAAAAATTTGATAGATTATTTGGGGTCCTTAGCCTAACTCTTAGATTTAACAGCTGGAAAATGTTATAGGTCCTAAATAATCTATTAAATTTTTTACTAAACCTCTCACATGTGTGTGAGACCCACACAAATCTATGTGTGTCTCACACCCATATGAGAGGTTTGGTAGAAAATTTGATAAATTATTTGGGGTCCCTAACATCCTTTTAAAAGAATTTAAAGAGTTTGTAGCCATATTTTGAAAATCAGACCGGTGAATAAATCGAAAAAGTAATCGAATGAACGGGTCACTAATTCAATCGTTGATATCATAATTATGTCATAAATATATTAAAATTTATAAATATAAAACATATAGATATTAAAATTATAATAAATAATAAACAATTACAAAAAAACTATTTCTTACAATTTATTTTACTACATTTTTTATACATTGATTTTTAGTAAAAATAATTAAGATAATATTGAATATATAGTATATATACTTATTATATTGTCAACAATTGTGTTGATAACTTAATGGTCTCGTATGTACTTAATTCCATATTCAAATCCTCTCTACAATATATTTTTGAAAAAATCTTCATTTCTTCAAACTCGGCCAGTTATAAGTGGTTCAACCAGTATGTTTTTCGGTTCTCACAAATAAGGCCAGTTTTAGGCATCAAATGGGTTTAGGGGTTCATCCGGATCGGAACTATATCCAATCACTAGTTGAACCGGTCGGTTCGATCCGGTCCAATTTTCTAAACATTGGTTTGTAGAGATTATCACGAGTTTTGTTTTAGTTTTAAAAAATCAAATAATTTTTATTTTGATTTTTCAAATTGCACTAATATTTTGGGACATCCCAAAATAGAATATTGGAACAAAAACACTAGTTGAACTGGTCGGTCTGGTCCAGTCCGATTTCCTAAACATTGGTTTGTAGAGATTATCACGAGTTTTGTTTTAATTTATTTATTTTGTAGAGTTCTCAATATATACTCTCTCTGTTCAATTTTTTTGTTCTAGTATTCTATTACGGGATGTCCCAAACAATTTGAAAAACCAAAGTAAAAATTATTTTATTTTTTAAAACTATCCATTTTAAGTGACTATAAACATCTATATATATATATATATATATTAAGGAAAAGAGCTTATTTGGAATGTTCTAAATAAGTGTACTTTTTTACTTTTTATGAAATATGGGTTAAGTTTGAAGTAATGTGGTAAAGAGGTGATGTGACTTAAATAAGATGATGTGACTTAAATAGGATAGTAACTATTTTTGAAGATGCCAAACTTAGCCTAAGGAAAAGGGAATTTCTAACAAGAAGCCTTATGGGAGCTCCTAGTTCTCAATGCGAATTTTTAGAATTTTTGTATTTTTAAATAATTAAAAAACTTTCTATTGGTTAACCCAACTAAAAAAAAACTCCAAATATCCTTTAATTTGAATTTCAAATTTTAAATATCTCACTAATATGAAAAATCATTAACATATCCCATATATTTACATTTCTCTCAACCTTTCCAAATTATACCAATAAAAAACATAAAGTAAAATTAAAATCATTGAATCTTGAAAATCCTAAACAATATATAGCAATTCAACATGAGAAGTATTTTAGGAGGCGGCAAAATCCTATATAATCAAGCAATCTAATGCAATATGTATTTTAAAAGATGTTAGTTTTATATTTATTCATATATTTGTCTCTTTATTATTATTGGGAATTGGTATATTTACATTTAAATAAATGTTTAAATATCTCTTCATTTTATATTCTCTCTTTGAGCCATTTGTCTTGAATATCTAGGTGTAATGTTGAACATATGTATGTATCTATACTTAATGTATTTTGCAAATAATAATATATGTATGTGATGTTAATATATTTGCATATGTATAAATGTATACATTTTGTATGTATGTATATATTTGATGTTGATTATATATAATGTATCATAACCTACATCCATACATTTGCTTTTAAATCATTATTCAATTTACTTTAGTTAATTGATTGATCCTCTATACATTACTATTTTACAAAATTTGCTCATGAAATCCCTAACTATCTTCATGTTAAGTTAATCATCTCTCTAAATGTTTATCATTTATGTAAAATATATCATCCAAAATCTCAAATCTCATTAAAAAAAAAAAAAAAATTGTGGTGGGGGGATGGGAATTTTTAAAATCCTAACATAGTTATAGACACCATGGCTCATATTCATTGAGTTCATTTGATTTATAAAAAAATTTCATTGTATCAAATTGAATCCTACTTTATGTAGAATTGACTAATCTATCTATATCTATGATATATATTAAGGAAAATAATTTTTTTAGTAGTTCCAAAGTATTAACTTAAATTTCTTAATTTTTAAAAAACTTGTGAACCTTCAGAAAATGGCATGAAAATATTAATCCATCTAATCATATCTATGATTTTGGATTTAATTTTTAATTTTTAATTTTTTAATTTTTAGAAAGTAACAACAACAACAAAAAAAAGGTATATCTAACTCATATCTAATTTGAATTTAAAAATCTTTGAAAGGAAATTTTAAATATAATTTTAGTCTTATATAATTTCAAATTGTAAAAATATTTACTTCAAAATTTTATATTTTTATTTTTGAAAACTAAATAATAAATGTGGTGTCTAAGAAATTAAGAATTTTTAAGCGTTAAAATATTTATAGCACTTTTATTAATTAAAAATGAAATTATGCACGACATATGTAAACATAAATTTAAAAAAATTACATATGTATTGCAAATTTTTACTAAATGAATCTAATGTTTGAGTTTGAAGTCGGCTCGTTTACTAAACGAATTGAACTGAGCTGAACTTGTTCATAAATAACTCGGTTCATTTACAATCCTATATAAAACTATTGGTTTATCTAATCATTTTTTTAATTTAAGAATTTCTAGATGGAAAATAATAATAAAAAATAAAGATGTTTAGTTTAACATCCCCTCAACTTTTAATAACGAGAGAGATTCACAATTTTTTTTGTTGCCTAAAGTTCTCACCCACACTCATATATCACACCCACTCTCTCATTCTCTCTCCTCTCTGATCGCCAACATTTGGTGTACTTCAACTATCTGAATCACAAATCAGATTTCTCTAAGCATTTTATAAATACGCTAATATATATACACCAATATATATACATAAACCCTAAGATCTAGCAAAGCATGGAGAAGAGAAGATCACCTAAGGGATCAAATATGGCGTCGTTCTGATTAGGAGCATGGTTGGGGAATCAATGAGCTAGAGCTGGACCTGACCCAAAACCTCTGCCCTTGAAATTACCATTGGTTCCTCCAGATTTCTTGTTATTTCTTTTGATATCAACTAGCGACATGTCTAGACCTGTCGACGTTTTCGGTAATCTCAGTGATTCAATAGGGACTGGGGAGATAAATTGGGTGTTGGCTATGTTCAGTTTTGTAGTTGAATTTTTTCTGATTTGTTTAAAACACAAAGAAAATTATGAATAAAATATAAAAAAAATTAATCAAAATACAAAGAAATTTCAAAATATAGAGAAAATTAGAGACATTTCATATAAAAATATTGTATATCATTTATCCTATAAAATCTTAACATCAGACCTTATTCCCCAAAAATTAATCATATCTAAATTACATCTAATTTGAGATTAAAAAAAAAAAAATCTCAAAGGAAATTTATTTATTTGTAATTTAAAAATATTTAAATAGAAAATATGAATGAAATTTTTAGCTATATAATTCGATATAGAATAAAATAAAATTGAAAAACTTATAGGACAACATGTATTTTAATTTTATCATAAATATAATTTTTGTAATTTATTCTATTTTTTCAATCTTTCTCAATTAAATTATGATATATATATATATTTCTTATTGAGAACTTAAAATATACAATTAATAACATAACAATTTAGAGAGAGAGAGAGAGAGAGCAGAACCTGTCTCTCTAAGAGATATCTGGCAATGCTCTGGTGGTTCTCCGACGACATTCTGGCGACTCTTTTTACACTTTTAAAGTAGGGGTGGACAATGATTTATCTGATTCGCAAAACCCGCATACAAATTGGCGGTTTTACAAACAAAATGTGGGCCGATGCGGTTTGAAATATGGTATGTTTGCAGTTGCGGATGGATTGCGGGTTACCCGCACTCGCAAGAACCCGCCTGCACTTTTTTTTTTTTATTTATTTTTTTATTTTTTTATCTTAATCGTTGATTTTATTTCTATATTCTACCTAGATATTTTTGCCCAAAATAAAACACTCTTTATTCTTTGAACTTACTCTAGCATTACATTTGCTAATAGTATTATATCAACTGAAAAATACTGATCATATTATTATTATTACATAACTGAACTTGTCTCAGATGAAGTGTGATTTGAAATTTTAAATTCCTTAATGAACATGGAATTCTAGTTTAAGATTTTGAAATATGTGCTTATCTTAGTTTTTGATTTGATTTAAGACTTTGAATGATTTATTTGTGTCACGAATTGATTTTGTTGTGTTTTTAATTTTATAAGTTTTAATTCATTAATTATTAATGTTTGAGCATTTTAGAAAATTTGGATAAAATGGCCTAACAAAAATATTTACAAAATGGGAAAAAAATAAGGCTCAAAAATAAATTTTTAAAGGAAAAAAATCCAATCTGTAAATTGTCCGCACATCCGCGAACCCTATACGCACAAACCGCAAACTGCACTGCGGGCGGTTGTGAGTTGTCTTTTCCCCAAACCGCATATGTCACGACCCAAACCCGCCCCTATGGGTTTAGCACCGTAACCAGCCAGTAATCTGAGATTACTGAAGGCCTACTTAACAGTAAGACAGCATAACAGAGTACAGAGGCATGGCGGAAGCCAATACAGTAAATAAACAATATCCAATGAGCTGTGACAGTCTGTATGCAAAAAGATTTTTCATACATACATAGATATATACACAGTACAGAACAGTATGCACAACATTTACAGTTATTCAGAACAGGGACCAAATGTCACGACCCAAACCCGGCCCTATGGGTTTAGCATCAGAATCGCCAAGAATCCGAGATTACCAAAGGCTGTTGAAACGATATCTGATCAACAGTACTGAGGCTGGCAGCCAATACAAGATAAATAACTAGTGTCCATTGAGCTGTGTAAATCTGTATGCCAAAAACATTTTTCATGCATTCATACAGTTGAGCGATGCGATCTATACAATCATATACAAACGATCGATGCAGGAACCTAATCCTCGATACAAGACGATCCTATACGTGTTACAAAATAAGAAGGAGACCGATGGGGACACAAACACCCAAGCCATAGCATGGCAACTCGGAACCTCGCGGTGAGGCACATAGTGGCTTGACCAAAACTAGGGACCAATCTCACGCTCTAGCTCGATGCAGGCTGAGAACCTACATATATATATATAAGCGGTGAGCTAAAGCCCGGTGAATAACATACAACAGTAAAGAGGTTATGAATGAATGTCCTTACGATAATGAAATCGATTCATTAAACAAGATATTTGATCTTTCAAGATTTCAATCAATCACCATATGTGGTACATCCATTAGCCTATAAACAGTAGGGTCCAAAAGGACGCCTTAACCAACAAGAATGATGGCCATCAAATACAATGGTATGGTTCCACCAGAACCGACAGAGAGCTCAGAATAACGAAACAAGTGCTAAGGATGCCACAAGATGCGATTGAATACAGGACATACATTCATTCAATAAACAATATCGGTTCAACAAGCGATTCGATTCAAGATTCAAAAGATAACCATTTTGAACATATCTTTACACAATTGTTACTCACAGAGGTTGGGCTAATAGCAGCTAGAGCGCGTCCCTGAGAGCCAACCCTAAACAGTAAACCAAATAGAACACACACTAAGTTTCACAGTTGGGAAGGATGATAATTAAATCCCTAAATTTCCTTGGTATGGTTCTATGTCTAAATCATCATTAAGATGCTTTAAACTAGGCCTAGGAATGCCTAGGATGGGATGAGGATGCGAAAATACACTTAGAAAGCAATTCCAGAATTTTCAGTGAAACAAGGCCTCCGCCGGCCTTGAGTTTCCCCGCGGCGTGACACTAATCCTCGCTCGGCGGGTGATGAAACGATACAAGATCTTTGGATGCTCGATTTCTCCGCTCGAGCGTGAAACACTCCGCTCGAGCGGACTGTAAAACAAGTCGAAGAAAATGCTGGGAGCATGAATTCCCCGCTCGAGCGGCAATTCCCCCGCTCGAGGGGACGTCAAAAATCTGAAAAATCCAGATTCAACCTCCAAGTTCCAAACCAAGTTTTAATGCTCCCAACTCGATCCTCTTGGGCCCATTTTCTGGAAAACTCTTTCAAACACATAGAATAACACGTTTTAAAGCTCAATTTAAGAAATCAAGGCCCAAGAGTGTTTCAATTAAACCCAATTCGAAATCAATTTCATGAACAATTTCAAAACATGACATGCATGATCTTTAAACCAAAATCAAGCTTCAATTCTTGCTCAAATGAGCTCAATAGTTGGAAAACAAAATGAAAACATGGACTATGATAAAAACATGAGCTTGCATGTACAATTCAACATGAAATCAACTCCAATTACACCAAAATGACCATGCATGCAACAAACAAGCTTCAATTCAACATTCTTCAATTCAACATTCTTGAACTTAAAACATGGCTTAGCTCTACAATGATGCATGAAACATGCAAGATGAAGCTCAAGAACCACAAGAAGATGATAGATTTTCTTACCTAAGTCTCAATTTCAAGGTGTGGAAGCTAGATTATGCCAATTATACTTCAATTTCTAAGCAATCTCCAAGCAAGTTCAACAAATGAGCTAAATTCTCTCTTCTCCTTCACTCTCTCTAAGTTTGGTCGGCTAGAATGTGAGGAATAGCTGAGGAAGAGTTTGATCAAGTGTAATAAGGCTCTTGGAAATCAATAAACAAAGGGCCACTCACATGGCAATTTGGTAATTAAGTCAAACTTTTCAATTGGCTTTATATAATCTAATTTAATCATTCCTAATCAATTTTCAGATAAATATATCATTAAATCACAAATATTCTACTGAGTCCGAAACACTAAACGGTTCCTAATTCGGCCGCCGATAAGGCCTTCAATTAACAGTTTAAACACATACACTCAAACAGATAATCAATCAATCAAACAGATGCAATATGCAATTCAATAGATAACTTATTCAATTTCAGTTTCGATTTCAATCAGTTCATTCAGTACTTCAGTTGATTCAATTATTAGTCATTATCAGTTCGGTTTAGCAGTAATCAGTACGTAATTCAGTGGTTAATCGGTAATCAGTACGAGGGTTGTTACACCAAATCCCTATTAACAGTACAGTAACAACCTTATAGTCATTACAAAACAGAACAGAGGGGGGAAAAACTAAAACACCCCATAGCCTAAGCTTGTACAGGCTTGGAACCTCGCAGTGAGGCACAGTGGTTGACTTGACAAAATTAGAGTTTACCCCGACGCTTCTAGCATTGGTCCGGTGCCTGTACACTTATATATATATATATGAGCAGTGAGCTAAAGCCCAGTAAATAACATAGTGTGTAAAGAGGTTTAGAATGAATGTCCTTACAGTAATGAAAACAGTTCATTAAATTAGTATATCAGTTGTTCAGTATAGTAAATAGTCATATATTGTACATCCATTAGCATAACAGTAAATAGTAAATGATGGCCATCAATCAGTAAACAATAGTGGTTCCAACAAGGGAACCGACAGAGATCTCTAGAATAACAAGAATAATGAGTTGCTAAGGATGCCACAATCTGATTGAATATAGGACATACATTCATTCAGTTAACAATATCAGTTCAGTTGTTCAGAAAATAATCATTTTGAACATATCTTTACATAGTTGTTACTCACAGAGTTTTGGGCTATGGTAAGCTAGAGCGTCTCCTCGGAAAGCCAAGCCTACACAGTTTACAGATTGAACACACGCTAAGCTACACAGTTGAGAAAGTAAACTTAATCCCTAAATTGCCTCAGTGTGGTTCTACATCTATGTCCTCATTAAGATACCTTAAACTAGGCCTATGAATACCTAGGATAGGATGAGGATGCAAAGATGCACTTAGGAAACATTTTCAGAATTTTTCAGAAAACAAGGGTCTTGCTCGAGTGTGGCTTTCTTCGCTCGAGCGAGCTTATCAAAACAGTAGGGTTGCTCGAGTTTGGACTTCCTCGCTCGAGCGATCTGCAAAAATGCAAAAAGTGCTGGATGTTGGAAAACTCCGCTCGACGCTCGCTCGAGCGTAAGACACAGTCCTCGCTCGAGTGTAGGTTCTCTCGCTTGAGCGTGCGTCTGCGTGCACCAAGATTCTGAGAGCTTGAAATTTATGCTCGAGCCACCATTCCTTCGCTCGAGCGGTGCTTAGAGTAAACGATGGTCGCTCGAGCGTAGAATCCTTCACTCGAGCGAAGAAGCCAAATTTTGGAATTTTCAAATTTGCCTCCCAAGCTCAAACCAAGCATTCTATAGCTCAAAACTCGACCTCTTGGGCCCAATTTCAGGAAAACACATCTAAACTCAATATACAATAAGTTTCAAAGCTCAATTTGAGAAATCAAAGCCCAAGGGTGAGTTAATTAAATCCAAATTTCAAACCCAAATTCATGAACAAGATGAACATGCAAACATGCATGAATTAAACTCAAATCAAAGCTTCAAAACATGCTCTAATGAGCCAATTCCTTTCAAAACAAGATGAAATCATGGTCTTAAACATAAATATGAGTATGCATGTAACATTTTGCCATGAAAACAACTTAAAAGTCAACAACACATACATGCATGTATGGAATGAGCTCCAATTTAATATTATTGAACCAATTCTTGACTTAACTCTTTAAATTATCATGATCCATGCTAGATAGAGCTTAAGTACACAATTAAGGGGATGAAATTCATACCTAGGTCCTCAAATGCAAGTCTAGAGGTTCAATTTGCCAATTGTCCTTCAATTCCTCAAGATTTAAGCCAATCAACAAGTTGAATTCAATTCACTCACTTTCTCTCCCTCTATGGTCGGTGGTATGCTCAAAATGTGGCTGATGAATGTTTGTCTAAGTGTGTGCAAGACTCAACATATTATTAAACAAAGGCCCACTCACAATGGCAATATGGTAATTAAGCTAACTCTTGTAATTGGCTTATTTTAATCTAATTTAATCATACCAAATCACTTTTTCAATAAATATACCATAAAATCACATAAATTCTCATGATGCTAAATCATTAATCAATTTCCGGTTCGGCCGTCGATAAGGCCTTCAATTAGTAATTTAAACACAAAGACATGAACAGATAATTTGGCAAGCAAACAGATAGAATACAATTTAACTAACATATACTCACCAATCGGTTTGATTTCACCGTCATTCCAAGATTTCGATTACTTCAGTTATCAATCATAATCAGTCTCGGTTTAACAGTAATCAATGGTCATTCGGTAAACAGTAGTGAGGGTTATTACAATCTCCCCTTCTTAAAAAGAGTTTAGCCTTCTAAACTCGAGTTACCTTCATTCTAGAAGAAAACAGGATTCAATGGAAACAGTTCAGGATATCTCTTGACCATGTCATCTTCCCTTTCCCAAGTGGCATACACACCACCATGGTTTTGCCAGTCCACTTTCACTAACGAGATCTCTTTGTTTCTCAACTTCTTGATCCGTCTGTTTACAATCTGTATGGCCGTTCCTCGTAAGTGTAATCATCACTCAACACTACGCGGGTAGGCTCTATCACATAGAAAGGATCCCGAAGGTAGTCCCTCAACATCGAAATGTAGAAGACGTTATGCATATGCTCCATTTCAAGAGGAAGCGCAACTTGATATGCCACCGGATTGATTTTCTCAATAATCTCATACGGTCCGACATACCTTGGCGCTAACTTACCTTTGACTCCAAAACGAGTCTGGCCTTTCATCGGTGTCACTTTCACAAAAACGTGATCACCCACTTCATATTCTCTGTTTCGCCTTCTGACATCTGCATAACTTTTCTATCTCGGCCATAGCGTTTTCGATCTCTGATCGCTTTTACTTTCTCAGTCGTTTCATATACAATCTCGGGCCCAAGCAAAGGCCCATCTCCAACTTCTGCCTAGCAAATCAGAGATCTACATTTTCTGCCATACAATGCCTCGAAAGGCGCCATACCAATGCTTGAATGATAACTGTTATTGTAGGCGAATTCAGCCAATGGAAAATGGTTTTCCCAGTTTCCCTGAAAATCAAGGACACACATTCTCAGCAAATCCTCCAGAGTTTGGATGGTCCTCTCTAACTGACCATCTGTCTGAGGATGATAAGCACTACTCAGCCTCAGTTCAATACCCAATGCAGTCTGTAAGCTTTACCAAAATTTTGATATAAACTTCGAATTCCTGTCAGAAATAATGGACACAGGCACTCCATGCAGTCTAACAATTTCATCAATATAGAGTATAGCCAATTTGTCCACATTATAAATTGTCTTAACAGGTAAGAAGTGAGCAGATTTAGTCAGTCTATCAACAATAACCCAAATTGAGTCCATACCTTTACTGGAGCGAGGCAATCCCACAATAAAATCCATGGTAATATGTTCCCATTTCCACTCCGGTATCGGTAAGGGCTGCAATAAGCCTGCAGGTCGTTGATGTTCAGCTTTGACTTGTTGGCAATGAAGACATTTTGATACAAAATCAACAATTTCTTTCTTCATTCCCGGCCACCAGAAATTCAGTTTCAAATCTTGATACATCTTCATGTTTCCTGGATGGATAGAAAATTTCGAGTTGTGGCCCTCTTGCAAAACTCTTCTTTTCAATTCAGTATCATTCAGTACACAGTCTTTCTTGAAATTTCAGTACATTATTTTCAAAGTTGAACCCTAGTCTCGATTTAGATTCCCTTTCTTCAATGATCTTCCTCAAGAAGTCATCCTTTTGCTGTTTCTCTTTAATTTCCTCAATCAATGCCGGTTGAGCAGAAATAGCAGCCATTGTGCCACCTTGTTCTCTCAAAACAACTTCAATTTCAGATTTTTCAAGATCACTAAGCAACTCTTTCTGTCCAGTGAGCAAACAGGCTAAGTTCCCAATCGATTTCCAACTCAATGCATCGGCAACGGTGTTAGCTTTTCCCGGATGATACAGAATCTGTAGGTCATAATCTTTAATCAGTTCTAGCCATCTCCGTTGTCTCATGTTCAGTTCTTTCTGTGTGAAGAAGTACTTCAGACTTTTGTGATCTGTATACACCTCACACATCGCCCCATATAGGTAGTGACGCCAGATTTTCAGTGCAAATACTACTGCAGCGAGTTCCAAATCATGGGTTGGGTAGTTCTTTTCATGCAGTCTCAGTTGTCGGGAAGCATAAGCAATTACTCTCCCTGCATTAAAACACATCTCAAACCCTTATGAGAAGCATTACTAAATACAGTATAACCATCCGTACCTAAAGGTAAGGTAAGAACAGATACAGTCACAAGTCGAGTTTTCAACTCTTGAAATGCTGATTCCCTTTGGTCAGTTCAGTCAAATGATGTGAGTCAACGGTAAGGCAATTTTGGAGAAATCTTTGACAAACCTTCTGTAATAGCCAACCAAACCCAAAAAGCTTCGGACTTCTGTCACATTTGTTGGTCTAGGCCAGTTCACTACAACTTCAATTTTCTGTGGATCAACTGAAATCCCATCTTTGCTAATAACATGTCCCAAAAACATAACATGGTCAAGCCAAAATTCGCATTTAGACAGTTTAGCATAAAGTTTCTTTTATCTTAGGATCTGTAGGGCAAGTCTCAGATGATGTTCATGTTCTTCTCTAGTCTTAGAATAAATTACAATGTCATCAATGAATACAACAATAAAGTCATCAAGGTATGGTTTAAAGATCATGCTCATGAGGTTCATAAATGCAGCAGGTGCATTGGTAACCCCGAAAGGCATAACTAGAAATTCATAATATCCATACCTCGTTCAAAAAGCAGTTTTATCAATGTCTTCTGGTTTAACTTTCAGTTGGTGATATTCGGATCTGAGATCAATCTAAGAAAACACTTGAGCACCCTGTAACTAATCAAATAAGTTATCAATACGGGGCAATGGATATTTATTTTTCACAGTTACCTTGTTCAGTTGACGGTAATCAATACACAGTCTTAGTGAGCCATCTTTCTTTTTCACAAACAAGACAGGTGCGCCCCACGGTGAAGTACTAGGCCTGATAAACTTCTTGTCTAACAGTTCTTGCAGTTGCACTTTCAATTCTTTCAATTCAGTTGGAGTCATTCGGTAAGGAGCTTTCGATACAGGCTGTGTACCCGGAATCACATCAACGGTGAACTCAATCTCCCTGTCAATCAAATCCCCTGGCAGATTATCTGGAAATATATCTGGGAATTCTCTGACTATAAGAATACAGTTCACATCAGTTTCAATATTATCACTAGTAGATACAGTCAATACAGAACACAGATATCCTTTACACCCCTTTCTAATCAATTTAACGGCTTTCACAGATGAAATCAAATACGGAGGAGGTACTACTCCAACCCCATTAAACACAAATTTGGGTAAACCAGGCGGACGGAAAACAACTTGCTTTGTCACGCAGTCAATGGTAGCATGATATTTTTGAAACCAGTCCATCCCCAATATTACATCAAAATGATCAATGTTCAATGGCAGCAAATCAATAAACAGATGCATATCCCCAACAATGATTTCACATACAGGGTACATATAAGCACATGTCATGGATCCCCCAACAGGTGATGATACAGCTAACAGGTAGTTCATGGGTTCTAAGGGTCTATTCAATTTCCGTGAAAAAGTATGCGATACATATGAGTGTGTAGACCCTGAATCAATCAGTACATATGCATTTTGAGTACAAATAGAGGATAGGACACGACACAGCCTCAAGATTTTTTGCCTCTCTCGGTACTAGGGCGAACACTCGGCCCTGCCTCATAGGCTCTTTCCCAGTAGCTTTGGGGTTCGGTTTTGGTGCAACAGTTGATACTACGATACTACCTGCAGCTTCACTATTGCCCTGAGCAGTGGAAGGGCAATCTTTCACCATGTGGCCCACCTTGCCACACCTGTAACAAGCACCAGAGATTTTATAACAAACTCCCTTATGGTTCTTACCACATTCGGAACAAGGCGGAAAGAAACGGTTCCCTTGACTAGAAGTAGTCGTTGACCCTGTGTTTTGCTTTTTGTTTAGCGGGTTGTTCTTGCCTTTCTTGAACTTAAAACCCTGCCTCTTACCATGCCATTCAGATGCCGGTGTTTTAGATTGTTTCACTACTTCGATGTTCGACTCAGCCATCAATGCTCGGTCAAGAACACCTACATAGTTTGGTAGCTTTAAAACACTTATTCTGTCGAGTATTGCAACATTAAGGCCGCCTTCAAATTTTTTGGCCTTCTTGCAGTCACAGTCCACCATATGCGGTGCATATCTAGCAAGCTCGGTGAACTTCGTTTGATATTCAGCAACGGACATTGTGCCATGTCTCAGTTGTTCAAATTCAGTCACTTTCCTGTCTCTGACACACTGGGGGAAATACTTTTCAAAGAAGGACTCCTTAAACTGAGCCCAAGTCACTACAGTGTTGGTGTCACGGACCAGCATCCACCACCTTCTGGCCTCTTCTTGCAAGGTGAAGGTAGCTAACAGTACTTTATTTGCTTCCGAGCACGGAAACACTTCAAATAATTTTTCTGTCTTAAGAACCCATGCTTCAGCTTTTAACGGCTCAAGGCCTCCCTGAAAAGATAGCGGTTTCATCTTGCTGAACTTATGAGTGAGAGTAATTATGTCCCTATCATTAACATTCACATTCTGTACATTCACATTCTGTTCTGGCTGTACCGGGAGAGGAGGTGGGGGCTGTTGATTCTGTTGTTGATCCAGTCTTTCGGTTATCAGTTCCATCATTCTTTCCATTCTTGCCTTAGTGGATGAGTATTCAGATTCATTTGCAATTCTTGCATTATCTATTTCATTATAAGCAGTTATAGCAATTATAAACATAAGCAGTTACATACTTAACAGTTTATCACATTAGCACATATTCAGTCATGTCATAACCACACACTTATCATGCTCATGTAATGCCTTAATCGCTTTTTTAGGACACCCTATAGCTCATTTAGACACGTGTGTGCGGTATAACTCGTGGTGAGTATCGCTCTGATACCACTCTGTCACGACCCAAACCCGCCCCTATGGGTTTAGCATCAGTAACGACCAAGAATCCGAGATTATCAAGGCCTACTTAACAAAGAAGACAAGATAACAGAGGGCATGGCGGAAGTCAATACAGTAAATAAACAATATCCAATAAGCTGTGATAGTCTGTATGCAAAAAGATTTTTCATACATACATAGATATATACCTGATGTAACAAGATGCACAACATTTACAGTTATTGAGCAGGACCAAATCCTATTATTAACGAATAAATTTTTATACATATCATTACAAAACAGAACAGAGGGGGAAAAAACTAAAACACCCCATAGCCTAAGCTTGAACAGGCTTGGAACCTCGCAGTGAGACACAGTGGTTGGCTTGACAAAACTGGAGTTTACCCCGACGCTTCTAGTATTGGTCCGGTGCCTGTACACCTACATATATATATATGAACAGTGAGCTAAAGCCCAGTGAATAACATAGTGCGTAAAGAGGTTTAGAATGAATGTCCTTACAGTAATGAAAACAGTTCATTAAATCAGTGTATCAGTTGTTCAGTACAGTAAACAGTCATATGTGGTACATCCATTAGCATAACAGTAAACAATAGGTCTTAAAAGACCGAACAGTAAATGATAGCCATCAATTAGTAAACAATAGTGGTTCCAACAAGGGAACCGACAGAGATCTCAGAATAAGAATACCGAAGAATGATGGTTGCTAAGGATGCCACAATACAGTGCAGAATATAGGACATACATTCATTCAATTAACAATATCAGTTCAGAAAGCAGTACAGTTCAGTTGTTTAGAAGATAATCATTTTGAACATATCTTTACACAATTGTTACTCACAGAGTTCTGGGCTACGGTAAGCTAAAGCGTCTCCTCGAAAAGCCAACCCTACACAGTTTACAGATTGAACACACACTAAGCTACACAGTTGGGAAAGTAAACTTAATCCCTAAATTGCCTCGGTGTGGTTCTACATCTATATCCTCATTAAGATACCTTAAACTAGGCCTAAGAATGCCTAGGATGGGATAAAGATGCAAAGATGCACTTAGGAAACATTTTCAGAATTTTTCAGAAAATAAGGGTCTCGCTCGAACGTGGCTTTCTTCGCTCGAGCGAGCTTGTCAAAACAGTAGGGTCGCTCGAGTGTGGACTTCCTCGCTCAAGCGGTCTGCAAAAATGCAAAAAGTGCTGGATGTTGGAAAACTCCACTCGATGCTCGCTCGATGCTCGCTCGACGCTCGCTCGAGCGTAAGACACAGTCCTCGCTCGAGCGTAGATTCTCTCGCTTGAGCGTGCGTCTGCGTGCACCAAGATTCTAAGAGTTTGAAATTTACACTCGAGCCACCACTCCTTCGCTCGAGCGGTGCTCAGAGTAAACGGTGGTCGCTCGAACGTAGAATCCTTCGCTCGAGCGAAAAAACCAAATTCTGGAATTTTTAGATTTGCCCCCCAAGCTCAAACCAAGCATTCTACAGCTCAAAACTCGACCTCTTGGGCCCAATTTTAGGAAAATACATCTAAACTCAATATACAACAAGTTTCAAAACTCAATTTGAGAAATCAAAGCCCAAGGGTGAGTTAATTAAATCCAAATTTCAAACCCAAATTCATGAACAAGATGAACATGCAAACATGCATGAATTAAACTCAAATCAAAGCTTCAAAACATGCTCTAATGAGCCAATTCCTTTCAAAACAAGATGAAATCATGGTCTTAAACATAAATATGAGCATGCATGTAACATTTTGCCAAGAAAACAACTTAAAAGTCAACAATACATACATGCATGCATGGAATGAGCTCCAATTCAATATTATTGAACCAATTCTTGACTTAACTCTTTAAATTATCATGATCCATGCTAGATAGAGCTTAAGTACACAATTAAGGGGATAAAATTCATACCTAGGTCCTTAAATGCAAGTCTAGAGGTTCAATTTGCCAATTGGCCTTCAATTCCTCAAGATTTAAGCCAATCAACAAGTTGAATTCAATTCACTCACTTTCTCTCCCTCTATGGTCGGTGGTATGCTCAAAATGTGGCTGATGAATGTTTGTCTAAGTGTGTGCAAGACTCAACATATTATTAAACAAAGACCCACTCACAATGGCAATATAGTAATTAAGCTAACTCTTGTAATTGGCTTATTTTAATCTAATTTAATCATACCAAATCACTTTTTCAATAAATATACCATAAAATCACATAAATTCTCATGATCCTAAATCATCAATCAATTTCCGGTTCGGCCGCCGATAAGGCCTTCAATTAGCAATTTAAACACAAAGACATTAACAGATAATTTGCCAAGCAAACAGATAGAATACAATTTAACTAACATATACTCAGTCAATCGGGTTTGATTTGATGCATCGATTCGATTTCGATTACAGTTATCAATCATAATCAGACTCGGTTTACCAATAATCGAGGGTTATTTCAAAGATAGATGTAGGCGGGTCCAAACTGATCCGCAAACCATCCAAATCCGAACCGTGAACACCCCTATTTTAAAGTGTAGATCTACACTCGTAGAGTATAGATCTACTGTTTTAGAGTATAGATCTAAACTTTTTATATCTGAAATAAGAGTTTTGAGAGTTTTCTCCTCTGATTTCGACATAAATTTTTGATTTTTCAACACCCACAATGGTTCTCTCATCTCTCAACCCTTTTCCCATACCATTGTGGGTGTCCTTCCTTCTCCGGCGACAACAGTAGAGGAGTTGAACAGTAGTGACGGGGACAACGTCGATGGGGACGATGGGCTTTCAAGCAGATTTTACTTTCCAAACTACATCTTTGAGCAAATCGATAATTTTTCTTAAATCGTAGCTATTATTTTTGACGGATTTCTTTTTTGTTGTTTGTTTTTGTTTGTTTTTTGTTTTGTTATTTGATTGGAATAGCCTTCTGAAGTCTTGATTATGTACTATTATTATATTTTATTAATATAATATTTCCTAATGTTTTTTATAATAAAAAAAAAAACATAACAAAAAAAAATTGTATTTATATTCTAATGAAATGATTAAAATTTAATTTATTTTAAATTATTTTTCTATACATTTTAAATAAATTTATATTATTATTAGATTTTAAAATTATTCTTTTAATCCGCGCATAGTATGAGTTATATACTACTTTTAACAAATTTAAAAGACGCGAGCATTATTGAAAAAATGCTTTAAATTTTGAGCTTACTTGTAATGATTGCTTGTCCTTTTTTTAAAGTCGGAATTTTTAAAATGGACTAACAAATTAGAAAGGGTGGAGTACAATTTATAAAAAATATCTAATTTTCAGAGACAATATAATAAAACAAAAAAATTATGATAATTAAATTAGAGGACTGCTATTAGTATCTACATATTTTCTCAAGATCCCTCACTTCTTTGACCACTTAACTCACAAAATGAGTTTTCTCCATTTTCTTTTTGAGCCCTTACCATAATACCAACTATACCCTTTCCCTAACCTAACCTCCCAACCCAACCACTGTCATCTCCAGCCACATCCTTTCTCCGTCATCCCTATCTCCAGCCACCAACCTGCAACATGATTAAAAAAAAAAATCCATACAAGAAGAAAATAAAATATGATGCAATCCAAAAGCCATAAAAGAGTACAAAAGATCTCAATATAGAAAAATAGCATCGAAACCCCAACATAAACATATGTGAAGCTGAATTAAAACCCTACTCAGTTTCAACAAATGAAATTTTCTTATTGGTGGTAAGAGTAGGGTCGACAGTGGGAGGGCGTGGTGGTACCGTTGGGTGTAGATCTAGAGGCAAATCTGGACTTGACAGCGTTGAGCATGCATCTGCTGATCTCGTTGGAGAAGATTTGGAGGATCTTGATGCCGTTTCATCAATAGAAGTAGAGGTGGCGACAAAGGCCCTGTCCTCAATGCGGTGGGCGGTGGTGTCAGCCTCGTCGTGGGACATGGATCTGTAGTGCTTGGAGAGGACAGAAGGCATGAAGAGGGTTTCGATGGGGTAGTTGACAACGGCGTCGCGAGTGCGTTGCGACGGAGGCCATATATGAAGGATATGTTGGCCATTTTCTCTGATTTTTTGGACGACTCGTGGGGGTGTTTTTAGGGTTCAGTGTCGGCCATTGTTGGGGTTGTAGTTATTTTTGTGATGGTGGGGTGGAGGGTGGTTGGATTTGGTGATGGCGGGGAAGTTGCTGACCAGAATGGAAGTGGAGGTGGAGATGGGGTTGGGTTGGGTTGGGTTGGTTTGGTTTGGTTTGGTTTGGGGTTAGGGTTAGGGTTAGGGTTAAGGTTAGATTTGGGGTTAGGGTTGGAGGGATAGAGATGGGGTCAAAAATAAAAATTGATGTTAGAGTAAAATTGTAATAAAAAAAAAAGGGAGCTTTTTCCATAAATCCATCTTTAATTACTTATGTTCCATTCAACCCATATTCTTTTGGACTATTCCATTAGGTCCTATTTGAGATAAGAAGATCAAAATACTCTTTTCATCTACTTATGTTCTATTTAGTTCATATTATTTTCTTATGTTTCAATAAGTCCTATGGGTGACATAATTACCAAAATATCCCTAATGTATCTAATTATGTTCTATTTAGTTCATATTATTTTCTTATGTTTCAATAAGTCCTATAGATGACATAATTATCAAAATATCCCTAATGTGAATGTTCACACCGTCAATAGAAATGTTCATATCGTCAATGTGTAGGGGCCTGGCCCATGTATAATGTGAATATTCACATTGACATGTTAACATTCACATTGATAGGAGTGTAAAATTAGCCTGCGGCCCGGAGCGAGCCCGGTCCGGCCCGTGACATTGTGAATATTCACATTGACATATTAACATTCACATTGATAAGACTGTAAAATTAGCCCGCGGCCCAGGGCGAGCCCGGCCCGGCCCGTGACAATGTGAATATTCACATTGACATATTAACATTCACATTGATAGGAGTGTAAAATTAGCGTGACCCATGGGAGGCAAAGCCACCTGCTGCCGGGCGAACCGACCGTGATAATGTGAATATCCACATTGACATGTTAACATTCACATTGATAAGAGTGTAAAATTGACTCGCGTCCCATGGTGGCGCCGTGGATTGACCAAGCCAACCCGGCCCGTGACAATGTCAATATTCAAATTGATATATTAACATTCACATTGATAGGAGTGTAAAATTAGCCCATGTCTGGAGGCCCGGCTTGCTTCTGCCGGGGCCGGGCAGTTCGGCAGTGACAATGTGAATATTTACATTGACATATTAACATTCACATTGATAGAAGTGTAAAATTGGCCTGCGGCCCGAAGACGACAGCCTTGGGTCGGGCCGGTGGGCCTAGTCCTAGGCTTGAGCTTAGGCCAGGCTTGGGCGGGCCTGGCCATTTTTTTTAATTCTTTTTAATTTTTTCTACTAAAATTTTATTATTTTCTACAAAAAAAGATATTGTGCCTCAAGTGGGCTGGGCCTCAGACCGAGCCTTGAATGGGCCTTAAACGGGCCGATGGATCGGGCCGGGCTTCAAAGTGATGGCCTAGGCCCTAGCCTAGGGTCTCGGACATGCTCGGGCTCGGACCCAAACGAGCCTGTCCCGGGCCATGGGCGGGCTTCGAGCAGTCCACGGGCCGTGGGCCAATTCTACATTCCTATCAATGTGCATGTTAACATGTCAATGTGAATATTCACATTGTCAACGAGTCGAACCGGGCCTACCCCGGGCCGAGGGCGAGCTTCGGGCAGCGGACAAATTTTACACTCCTATCAATGTTAATGTTAACATGTCAATGTGAATATTCACATTGTCACGGTCGCCAAGCCACCCACGAGCTGCGGGCCAATTTTATACTCTTATCAATGTGAATGTTAACATGTTAATGCGAATATTCACATTGTCAACGGGCCGGGCCCGCCCCGGGCCGCGGGCGGGCTTTTGGCCGCCCATGAGCCACGAGCCAATTTTATACTCTTATCAATGTGAATATTCACATTGTCAACAATATTCAGTTCAGCCGTACCGCCGCCGAGGGTTTTGGTACCAGGTGCGGGCTAATTTTATACTCTTATCAATGTGAATGTTAACATGTCAATGTGAATATTCACATTGCCCGCCGAGTTGCCCACTTCGCGGGCGTAGTTTTGGTAGCTAGGCGGGCCAATTTTATACTCTTATCAATATGAATATTAACATGTCAATGTGAATATTCACATTGTCAACGGACCGGGCCCGCCCACGAGTCGTGGGCGGGTTTCGGGCAACTACGGGGCGTGGGCTAATTTTACACTCCTATTAATGTGAATGTTAATATGTCAATGTGAATATTCACATTGTCAACAGGCCGCAGGCAGGCTTTTGGCCGCCCACGGGACGCTGGCCAATTTTATACTCTTATCAATGTGAATGTTAACATGTCAATGTGAATATTCACATTGTCAACGTCATGGGCGAAGCTTTTGGTCGCATGGGTCATGCGGACCAATTTTATACTCTTATCAATGTGAATGTTAACATGTCAACGTGAATATTCACATTGTCAACGGCCTCGCCGCAAATCCATGGATCATGGCGGGTTTCACGCCACTACGGGACGCGGGCCAATTTTACACTCCTATTAATATGAATGTTAACATGTCAATGTGAATATTCACATTGTCAACGGGCCGACTCTGCCCCGGCTCGCTGACGGGTTTCGGGCCGTCCACGGGCCAATTTTACATTCTACCAATGTCAATTTTAAAATATTTATAAATTGCTAACTATTCAAAAAATATTTATAAGGGTATCAAAATTAAATATAAGGGCATAAGTGTCCAAGAAAATAGTGTAAATCAAGAAAAAGGACTTTATGGAATAAAACTATATATACATGGGATTAAATGGGTTAAAAAACTCCTTCATGAACTTTTTGGACTAAAATACTTCTAAATAGGATTTATCAATAATTTTTCTTAAAAAAAATATAAAAAAGATGGGGTCCAAGGAAAAAAATAGGAGCATTAGCAGCCCTTTTAAATTAACCTAATTTTTTTTCGGGACTTGAGTAGGCATGCAAATCCCTCAAATTTTTTAAATTCAAATAAATATGAAAGAAACCTAACCTTACTAATTGCATATGAGAGCTTCTATAACTATCTTTTTCTTTTCATAATTTTTTAATATTTAAAAAAAAAAAAAAAATTTACACCAACAATAATTTTAAAATTTTATTATTTTTAACCACTTTTGTCTACATTATCACTTTTCTTTCGTATTTATATAGATACTGCTACTCTTAAGGGAGTGTAAGTGAGACTTGTTCCAATAAAATTGACTGTAATTCAAATACATGAATTTTACTTAAAGTTCATTAATTTATAATTAATTTCTTTATTTTTTTTAATATTTTCTCTTGTTTAAGGTTGTTTTGGAAACTAAGTATTTTAATTTTTTACGGAAAATAAAAAAGTAGGGAGGAATTAACTTTTTAGTAATAACTTTTTGACTATTTTAATAGGATTTTATGAACAAGTATCAAAGGATATAAGTAAAAGACAAAAAAAATTAAATAATACAAAATATTTTTATTAAATAATGCACTTTTATTAAAATTAATACACTTTTTAATCTTTTAAGACATTTTTTACACTTGCCTAAAAAAAAAAGACATTTTTTACACAGTTCACAACATTAAGCAATGCCTTAGAAGCAATTGTTAGCATTTGCCATTTTAGTATATTCCCAAACTTGCCTTTAAGATATGTGCCAGTGGAAATTGTTTTGGCTATATCTACATTTCTTCTCTCGCACTGCACAAAAAAAAAAAAAAAAAAAAAAAAAAAAAAAAAAAAAAAAAAAAGAGGCGATAAAATTAACTGAATAAGCAATACAAAATGAATTTGGATATGTATATAGGGTATCAAAATTTGGATATGTACATATGAAGAATAATACTGCAACCAACTCCAATACAAGAATGAAATTATGATGCTATAAATTTCGATTGCTAGTTTTCTGTACATCAAAAGATTCTTCGACACAGCTTATGCTTCGAGTGCTTGAACAAGTATTCAAACAGAGACCACATATATCATAACTATAACAGACTGAGAGGCGCAAAAAATGAATCTCAATGCTCGAAGACAAGTACCAAGGCCTCCCGGTAGACTTCTTTCAGTTCCAAAATTGCTAGCACGAGTTCATTGACCATGTCAGTGACTGCCCTTTTCTTTAAATGTTCATATTATCAGTGTCGGTTGAATGTCAATAACCAAAATGCTTTGATGCTGCTAGCAGTAGAGGTTGCAAGGCGCTCGGAGCAAATTTTCGTGCAAAAAGGAAGCACACAGAAGATGGCTGGTCATTATAACGACACGTGTGACCTTCTAGAACTCTCTTCAAGAACTCCACCGTGATATCAGCTTTTCCAAAGGTAGCCGGGTGGGCCCCACCCCTCGACCAGTCCACCCAAGTGATGCTTCTATTTGCCAAGAGATTTGGCGCTTGAATCGTCAACATGGTCGGGAAGTAATGCTCATCCACATAGCATGCGGGCTTACAAAACTCTTCAAATTTTGGGTAAAATGTTGTGTCTTCCACAATGTGAATTAAAGCGAAGCCGTTAATTTCGAACCATTGCGATCCTTTACGCCACTGTGTAATGTTAACCTCAGGTAACATGTTTTGGTTGTAACGTCCTCTCCCGAATGGTCCCGGGTCGTCAAATGCACCGACGAAGCTATGCTTGGATTTCATAATATAATGGTAGGTGACGCTGAAGTTGTAGAGAGGAATGCATGATTCGGAGAGAAGTACAAACCACTCGTTGGTAATATCAAGCAATGCATTAGCTACGAGTCTTCGCTCCGCATCACACATACTCATCTTCCCCCATTCTGATACCTGAAAATAAAGAACAGGATTCATCAACTATTCATTGGAAATTAATAAGACCAAAACAATTAGATAATATATCATCAGCCTATCGGAGATTGGAGAACTCAAATAAATAAACAGTTTTATAAAATCAGTGCACAAGTAAACTGATGTTGTACACTCAAAAGGGAAATTGACAGAACTCACAAACACAAGCACTCACTGACCAGGACACACCACACTAACTTTATCTCACCACTCATCTCGATGCCCCACTGGGTGAAGTTCTCCGTGTTTATAGCTTAGGGTAGTTGGTATATCATAATGTAAGGGCAAATCCTGGCCTTCCATATGAGGAAGGGTGAAATTTGTGGTGCGGACTTAAGGTAGCTGGATATGTGTTAAAATAAAACACTAATTCTAGATAAAGGGAATATAAAAATGGTATTTGATACAGTTTAGATCAGATCACAAAATCTGAATCAAATAATACTTCTATCCCAAGACAAAATAAACCTATCTTAACCCTATCTCGCCTTTTCATCTGCACACCAATCGTGCCCTTAAGAGTATATGACCTCACAATGGATGTGTTTATGTTGGTAGCCTCTAGAATCTTTCCATAATCAAACCCAATACTTCCTACTGTAGGTAGTCTCTGACTAACCAATTCGAGATCTGTGAGTGAAAGCATCCTTTGTGAAGTTCCCTTGAGAGTGGGAGAGCCTTCAGAGCGTGTATGTATATATACTATAAATATATTTAAATTATTTTTAATCTTTTACGTAAAAAACTATCATAGCTGCTTGCTTGGTAAAGAAAATATAAAGCATATTAATAATAATATATTCTTACAGCAAAATTTATGTCTTGTGTTGGTCTAGTGGTTAAAATTGGCTTACTCATGTGTGACACATGTACGTGGTCTCATGTTTTTAATCCCAACCCCAACAATTTTTTACTCAGCTTGATGTGTTCAAGCATTGCCCTGAAAAGGTAGGTGAAAAATGAAGCCATATAGAAGGTTATCATTGGCTAAAATAGAATTCATGTATAATACATAGATTTTCTTTTTGATGAATATATAATACGCAGATTAGACTATATGAATACACAAATTTGTCCTGAATTGAAGAAAAATTTGCCAGTTCACGCACCAGAGCACAATTCAACTACTAGTTCTGGCAAATTAGGTGCCATAGGATAGCCTTAGGTCTTAGTTTCCTAATCTAATCCTATATCCATATTTGAGTTTTTATGCTATCACCCAATATGCATGTAAAATGGGTCTGGCAGGGTTGGACCTCAAGCATGGCCTGGGCTCTAGCTAGGCAATCGTTTTTTTTTTTATTGTTTTCATTTTTCACAGAGATTCAAAGACCTTCGTGCAGGCCCTACCCAAGGGGGCTAAGAAACACCAACACTAAAGGTGGTGTGTTGGTGTTCTACACGACATTAATCAGACACTTTCCAGCAATAGCCAGACACATGTCGAAATATGTCCTATTTTAAAAAGATTCTAGACTCAGACACGCTTTAGGCATGAACACGTGTCTATTGTTAACACACAAATAAACACATTACAAATCTTAATAAAATAACTTATAATCTAATAATAAAAGAAAAACACCATAAATTTATACATGTTCTCTTCCTTTAGAGTTTAAAAATTATTATTTTTGAATTAAATATTCATATATATAATATATACTAATTGTTCATCATTATATATGCCATATAATAAATATATAAAACTATATATTTCGCATGTGTTTCCCACATGTTGTGTTCTGCATTTTTATAAAAAAATCTGTTAACACTTGTGTCTGTGTCCATGTCCATGCTTCTTAGCAAGGGGGTCCAAACCTATGTTGGTAGGCAAGGCTTGGGCCAAATTTACATGCCTAACACTAAGAAATGCAGGTGTATCTTTTAATGTTTTATGAACACTATTACTAAAGTTTTAAGAAATGCAACACACTATGACTAAAGTTTTAAGAAATGCAGGTGTATCTTTTAATGTTTTATAAACACAATATAAGTTTAAATGCACGTTTATCCTAAAATCAAAATCAGACAGACAGGTAAAAGCTCACACCAAATATGAAGGAATTGCTCAATTCTAGTTACTGCTTGACTAATTTTGAGATGTTTTTCCCCTTCTTGCCATGCTAACAAGCTGGAAATGTTAGGGACCACAAAGATAAAAATGTTTAAGGCAGGCTTTGATTTATAGGTGGGCAGACCATAACAATGGCCATTTTGGTCAAACATGAGCATAGTCAAGGTAATGGGCCTCGGTTGAAAATATGTGACCAACCCAAAAAGCCCATATTGCTGCCACGCAAACAACAGGAGTCCGTTGGGTCTTCCCAAGCCCGCTCTGATGGGGGAGATCAGGCCTTGGCGAGTATTGATTATTTGTATTCTTCTGATTGCTCTCCCTCCTTTTCTTTTGGTCTTTCGTTTCTAGGAGAAAATGTTGTGGAGTTGTTGGATATTGGGAAGGACTGAGGGAGGTAGTGGCAAAGACCAGGAGCCTTCCCTCCCTTTGTTAGAATTTGAATGGATGTGCAAAAGGAGGGAAAACTGCCATTGCACTGGTCAGAAGTGGTGAGAAGAGATCTCCATTGGGGGTGGATGGGGAAGTAATTAAAGTTATTTGGTTGGAAAATGGGATGCAACTAGCTCTGGAAATCAGGGATGAAATTATATACTCAATGAGTCTATTGGAAGCAATTTGGTCAGTTTCATTAGCAGTGGCACCCAATATCAGAGGCAGACTTCCGATAGTGCACTCTGATCAAGAGTTGGAAACTATATATAATAATTGCTTGTTAGCACTCTCCAAACAATTTAAAGAATCTATTGCACAGTTTTGTGAAGGGGGTAGACTTTGATGAAGATAGTCAGGACACAGTCTGCTTAGGTGGCAACCATTTTGAGGGTTGTGGCTCGTGGCGTGGACAACAGGGAAGTGAATCTGAAATGGAGGTGGCAAAGTCTTTACAGTTTACAATGTTATCTGGTTGCAGTAGTCTGTCCTGGCGGGTGGGAAAGGCTTGGTGGTGTCTTCTGAAGGGGAGAGTGTGAATTTGGAAGACCTGAGAGAAGCGGGTTATGATCCAACTGTTATCTCTGACTGGGTTATAAAGCGGATTGGGGGGCTTTAGCAAATTAATGGACATGTCTTGTGTGGAGGAGAGAATGCACTTTTTTGAGGCATAGCACAATCCGAACAGGGAGCCAATGAGGAGTGGGGTTACAAAGAAGAAAGTTGGGTAGGGAATTGAAAAACTCAGAATGCAATATGATGGAAGGAATGAAAGTGGTTGTGGGACAGACAGTAGTAATGGGAAGGGAATTATCTGTATAATAACCATCATTAACTATAATGTTTGGGATCTGAATGTGATAGAGAAGCATGTGGAAGTCAAGTCCTTCCTCAAAGATTGAAGGTGGATGTGGTGTGCATTCAAGAAACGAAGATGGAGTAGTTGAGTGCTGTGGTGGTGTGCAGCATTTGAGGGACAAGTTTGTGGATTGTGTTCATTTAGGGAATTAGTGTGGTGCGGGTGGGGTCCTCATTATGTGGGACAGGAGGTTGTGTAAAATAGGGGATGTTATCTTTGTCCTGTTTGTTTAAATGTATTGGCGAGCGATGGTTTTCAATTGGTGTTTTGGGTGTCTATGGTCCTCCAAAAATTCAAACAGAAAAGAGATGCTCGAGGAATTGGTTGCAGTGGCCTTCAAATGAGATGCCCTGTGGTGTTTAGGGTCTGATCTTAAAATCACCACTTTCCTTCAGAGAGGCTGGGTGGCCTGCACATCTCCAGATCCATGCAAATTTTTTTCAATTTTATTGATGATTTAGCTTTGTTGGATCTTCCTCTTATGGGGGGATGTTTCAATTGGTCTAATAACCTATAGGTTCCTTCCATGTCCCATATAGACAGATTCTTGGTCTATTCGAGTTAGGAAAAACCATTTTTCTGAAGTGGTTCAGACCATGCTGAGTGACTGTAGAATATGTCAGATAAAAATCAGAACAGCAACCATCCATCAGCTGATCTGTTACTCAAAGACAAGGGCTCTAGACCTCAGGGAGGTTTTAATCATGAGATCTTACATCATCCTACGAATATGGACATGCATCTAGCAATGGTAGTATGCAATGGAAAAAGAGAAGAGGGAGAGGGAGAGAAGAGGGAGAGGGCCACAACCAAAACACAAAATGGCCAGAGTCTTCAATACTCAATATAAATCCAAAACTAAAGAATGGTGCGATTTTAAAAAAAAAAAAAAAAAAAAAAAAAAAAAAAAGAGGAAGACCAAGACAAAGATGGAATGAGGTTGTGAGGAGAGATAGCAAAGAACATATCTATCCTAGAAAATAATAAAGGGAAAACATTAAAAATAAAATAAAATGGAAAAGAAGACTCATAGTAGCAGACCCAAACTAGTTGGCTATTAAGGCGGTGGTGTTCAGTTGAGTTGGGTGGAGTGTTTTTATTTTTTAATTGATAAGATTGGTTTGGACATTATATAATCAAGCAGGATTGTTATATAAAAATAAATAAATAAACTTCTTTTACTATTTGTATATGGTAGAAATTTCTGGAGCAGTAACAGAAAGGAACAATAAGTTGGTAAAACCAATGCAAAATCCCACTCATTATTAGTACAATCAGGTGCTGAACAACCTGGGATTGTGCAGAAAGATAGCAAAGTAGTTATTAATCCTAGAAAATATTTGAAGGCCAACCAAATAAAAAAGAACAAAAAAAGAGAACTCATAGTAGTGAACCCAATGTAGTTGGCTATTAAGGTGGAAATCAGTTGAGTTGTTAAGAGATTTTTTTTCAATTAAAAAATTTGGTAAGGTGTGCGGGAGGTTAGATAATCAAGCAGGATGGTAAACCATTATTAGAGACAGAAACACCCTCTTCTTACAGTTTGTATTGTATACGGTAAAAATAAGTTCTTATTCCACAAATTGCTGAAGCAGTAACAGAAATAAAAACAATAACTTCATCAAATAAATGTAAAAATCACACTCATTATTGCAATCAGATGCTGAACAAACTGGGATCAATCCACCTACAGCAAATTAAATAAATAAATGAATAAGAAAACAAATATCATCTGGTCAAATGGAAGTTCATCTAAAATGTAGATTAAGTTATGTCATACCAGGGCATCACTTCCAAACCAGTTCCCCTTAATGAGAAGATCAGCAATCATCTTATAGAATAAATTCCCAATCAAAAGATCCAACATGTTAGAGGAAAGAGGAAATAGTTCATATATCACTTATTATAAACAATGGAAACAGTATTAAGAAAAATACAAACATGGAACTACAACATTACATAACCACACAGAGTTATTATCCACGGAGCGTAATCAATACAATACACACCCAATTTTTTTCCCTGAGAAAGACTATAACATTGGTGAGAAAACATACCTGGCTAGGTATTTGTCTCTTGTAGAAAACAGATGACGAAGGGAATTCAACTTGGTATGACGGCAATGAATGAATATAGATCGAATATAGCCCCTGGTGCCCCTTAAAAAACCTCTCCCAAAGCTGTGCGAGTGGCAATGGTCCCTTAGTCAAGAACATGAATGCAATCTTCGGAACTCTCGTGAATGGATGCTTCTTTATTCGCGGGGCAAAAGAAGCCATCCAAAGGAGCTCTTTGTCCGTCATTGTGTGCATCAAATTCGATGGAGGTCTGATCAATCGTTCTAAACCAGTAGGTTTAGGCTCTTCGACGCAAGGTTGGAAAATCGGCTTAACTGTGGCAATTTCACTATGAGCTCCGAAATACCGAGTTGTGTAGATACTAATGATTGAAAAGACCAAACACAAGAGCAGGAAGGCCACAAAACAGTGAAGCAACCTCTGTGGAAAGACCCTAGATTGGTTTGTTGTTGTTCTAGTTGTAACAGTAGGATCCTTGCCTTCCTCCATTGGCAATACCCTCGGTTGCATCTTCCACAACATAAACTATATCAAAATCTACCTTCTGGGTATTTTAATTTCTACTACTTCAATTCCAGTAACACAATTTCCACATAGAAAAACACTTGAAAAATCTCAAATTTTTTTCTAAATTCGCAACATTTAACCCAAAAATAGAAAACCCAGTATCCCAAATGTCATTTTAGAACAGTCTAAACAAAACCATGTGGGTATCGAATTAAGAAACTATATTTGGGAATACAAGCATACAGATCATGGGCATGAAATTCAAAAAACAATCGATATAAGATTGACATACCATGAGTAGTTGATGCTGATGAGAAGTCAATTTTAGAAGGGTTGGAACTCTACTTTCAGCCCTATCGTCGTTAATGATTGAATCACACCAGATTGTGTAGAGAAGACAAGGACTGGCCACGGAGATAGTGGTCAGAAATGAGAAAGTTGAGGACAAGAGGGGTGAAAAAGGTGAATTACAGAAAATAAAAGGGGTTCAAGCAAAATAACAATATTATACAGTAGATGAAGAGTCCTATATATATAGAGAGAGAGAGAGACGAAAGGGATGAGGAAATCGAGGAGGGAGAGAGAGAGAGAGAGAGAAGATCGAGGAGATCTGCTTGGAGGATTGTTGAGAGCAAAGAATGTTTAGAACGTCACAAACACTTGCACACACGACACGAATTCACGTGAATACGGTGAGGGGTGGCTGGCCACTGTCTGGACTATTATTTGGCTGGGAAGTTATTTTTAATTGGTTATTTAATTTTTTAATTATTTTAAATTTTGTTTTGTAATCTTTAATTTTAGTAAAAAGATTAAAAAGTTATTATAAGTTATCATATTATTCTATTTATATTTTTATACATCTTTTCATAAAAAATTAAAAAATTAATAAAATATCATGTTCTTTTAGGATTTGTTTGAAAAATAGGTTGGCTTTTTAGCTATTTTAGTCTTGAGCTAAAAAATCTCATTTGGAAAGGGCTTTTGAATTTTTTGTAAGAGAAAAAATGTAATGATTATGGATTGAATGTAATGTTTTGTCTTATTAAATTAAAAGGCTTATTTTGTTTTTATTTTTTGTTTTTTTGATTATTTTAACCAAAAAAATCCAAACCCTCCATTCCCAAACGAGCTCTTAGTTTGGGTAAAATAGTTATGTTTGAAAAGTTTGTTATTTTTTTTCGGTAGTTGATTTGACGGTGTGATAAGAGAAAAAGTGAAATAATAATGAAGAATAATATTTGAGAGGCTTAATTTGAGAGTTCTAATGCAGCTCTAATGATGTGGTAAGTACCTATGTAAAGATGAGACTCACACTCCTCTCTATCTCTCTCTACTCTCTCTCTCTTTTCCACTTCACTAGAGCTCTAGTATTAGAATTATGTATCATTACTGAATTATGAGTTACATATGAAATTTTATCTTATTGAATATTTATTTTATCTTTTAGTGAACCATTTTAAACTATCTCTCTTTCTAAACATCCCCTTTGTAACAAATGTTAAGTATTATCATGGTATAATTCAGAAATAAAATTGTGTACTATTTTTTTTTTATATGTTCTGTGAGGATATATTTTCTGAGTCCCAACACGTGGTAAGGTGACGCCGACGTGTCGGTAGGAGTGCTCGTGTCTGGTCGTGATCTTGAGGTGATCTCGGTTAGGTGAGGTTATCTCGAAGATATCGAATCGAGATAAGTGGATAAGGGACAAGAGTCCTAGAATGAAGAGGAACTCAACTTTGGATATGGACAAGAGTCCTAGATTGGGAGAAGACTTGGTTTGGGTAAAGATAAGACTCTTAGAGTTTATCCTGATCCTCTTGAGTCCCAGTTAGCGATAATCTTGAATCCATTGGAGTTAGGCTCTCATTGGAATTTGGGATTGAGTTGGCTATAAATAAGAGGCACCCCATGGGTCTAAGGTATGCTTTTGATACTCAAGCTTGTGAGTTTAGCACTTGATTTATCTTTGAGAGATATCTTGACTTGATCGTCGGAGTGCCCGGGTGGTGAAACCACCATGATTCTTATATTTCTGTTGTAGGTCGATCGGTGCCATCTATTCGATGCTCTCGGTGGTTACTAAGCGAGGCGGTGTGGTGGAAAATCACTCACACAATTTGGCGTGATCGTGGGAAAGAAAGAAGAATAGATGGCTAATGGGACGGAAGGATCAGATTGAAGACAAACACTCTGCTGGGAGTGGGAGATCTATCGACCTCGGCGTTGAAGGGACAACAACCACGAAACTTCGTGACGAGTCACGGAGTGAAAGACGCCGGCCAGGAAGGTGATGCATCAAACACAACAAATTGAAGCGGATACTACAACAAAGATGACCTCCAGGTATGGAAGGATAAATACCTGCGGATGAACGAAGACCCTTCCAGAAGGGATGCAAAGACAGGGGGCATGAGCACTCCCAAAGAGATGACATTCAAGTATAGAAGAGCTCGGCCTAAGTGAGCGAGATCACGGATTCGGATCCGGATCCGAAGACATCATCTCGGCCTAGATGAGTAGGCGAGAAGGCGAGCTTCGACCTAATTGAGCGGATCCTGGACTCGGATCCGGATCCTAGAAGACATGATCTCGGCCTAGATAAGTAGGTCAGAAAGAAGAGCTCAAACCGAGTGAGCGGATCTAAAAGATAAGATCTCGAGCTTAAGTCCTAGAAGAGAAGAGCACAATGAGCATATCTAAGATCCCGAGGAGGATAAAAAGGAAACACACAAGATCAAACTAAAGTTGGCGGGTTGAAAACCCGGCCTAAATCAAAAGATAATGTAACGAAGTTAAGCCGAGATGATGTTTAAGTAGTTAAACCAAGAAGATGTTTAACCGTAGTTAAACCAAGAAGATGTAATCGTAGTTAAGACCAAGAAGATGCTTAACCGTAGTCAAGAGAAGATTCTTAACGAAATTAAGACCAAGAAGATGTAAGCGTAGTTAAGCCAAGAAGATCTTAAGCGTAGTTAAGCGAGAAGATTCTAACCAAAGTTAAGCCAAGAAGATGTATGATGAGTTAGGCCAAGAAGATGTTTAACCGTAGTTAAGCGAGAAGATTCTTAACGAAGTTAAGACCAAAGATTCCTTAACACTTGTTGAAATTTGTAACAATTTACAAGTTGTTGAGTGAAACCATTCATAACGCTTGTTGAAATTTGTAGCAATTTACAAGTTGTTAAGGTGACAAAGATTCCTTAACACTTGTTGAAATTTGTAGCAATTTACAAGTTGTTGGTGAAACCATTCATAACGCTTGTTGAAATTTGTAGCAATTTACAAGTTGTTAAGTGACAAAGATTCCTTAACACTTGTTGAAATTTGTAACAATTTACAAGTTGAAGATAGACCGAGATCATTGTCTATAAACATGTTGAAATTTGTAGCAATTTACAAGTTGAAGATAGACCGAGATCATTGTCTATCGCTTGTTGAAATTTGTAGCAATTTACAAGTTGGTTAAAAGCGAGATGATGCTTAACGAAGTTAAGCCGAGGTGATGTTTTACATGTTGAAATTGTAGCAAAAGGTGAAGTTAAGCGATATATGATATTTTAATCGTCTGTTAAAATTAAAGCAATGTCTGAGTTAAAGAAATTTGTTTAAACACTTGTTGAAATTTGAGAAAAGTTTATAAGTATATATACTTGTTGAAATTCATGAAAAGTTTGCGGTCGATATCTTGCGAAGTAAAGTTTGTAGTTATTATACCCGAGGTATGTAACCAGAAGATTGCACAAAGAAGGCAAAAGAATGAAAGGCACGCAGAATCTTCTAAGTATAGAATCATACGAAGGCAATCAAGAAAAGACAAAAGCACAAGCATTGAGAGAAGGAAAGTTGAATTAGACATTCAAGAACAAAGGGCACATCGGCCATATCAGAGCTTACATTGTCTAAAGGTACAAGAGTACAAGCGACAAGGAAGGAATGATGTAACGAAGTTAGGCGAGATGATGTTTAAGAAGTTAAGCGAGGTGATGCTTAACGAAGTTAAGCGAGATGATGTTTAACGAAGTTAAAATGAGATGATGTATAGAAGTTAAGCGAGATGATGTTAAAACCCGAGAAAAGTTTACAAGCGAGTTAAAATCGAGAATGAAGAAATGGCTTAAACACTTGTTGAAATTCTAAGTGAATTTACAAGTTAAAGAGTGCACAAAGTTAAATGTCGGCAAAAGATTCGCCGAGTCAAGCGTCGTTTTGGTTAGAACAGAACCACTAAGTGCACTTGAAGTGGTGACGAATTGTGAAAGGAATAAATACTTCAAGAAAGCAATGATGATAGTTTGCAAAGGCCAAGAGAAAGAGGGTCTAAAAGGCGAATTAAATACCGAAGTTTTAATACATCGGCGAAAGAAGAACACATCGGGTTTGTGATTACGACACGAAGCCAACTTCCTAATGTGATCCTAAGTGCAACTTATGTTCACATTAGAGGCGAAGAAGATCTTGAGAGCAAGGAATGATAACACTTGTTGAAATTTTGAGCAAATTGCAAGATGAGTTAGCAAGAAGATTATGAAGTCTACCATTTGTTGAAATTTGTAGCAATTTACAAGTTTGGTATATTTGAGATAACAACGAAAGACGTTTCCGAGATATGATCATCAGAGATGACCAACTAGTTTGTTAAGAGCTGAGAAGATTGGCAAGTACAAAAATGAAGACCTTAGAGAACTGAGATGATGAAAGCAAGAACGTCGGACTGATCTGCTTCGACGAACGACGATGGTTTAGCCTCGGCAGTCAATTTGAGAAGCTTCTTTACCGTTATCTCGGCATCAATTTCAAGAAAGAAGCAAAACTACTTGGCATCAGCAAAAGACAGTTGGAAAGAACTTCTCAGCAGCCTTCTCGGCCTCGAGCTCAGCATCGATCTCCCGAAGAGTTTGATCAAAGCTCTTCTCGGCAATTGGCACCTCAGAGTTTGAAGGCAGGATTGAAAGCAAAAACCTGGAAAAAGACACAGAAATACAGACTCAAGAACAATAGCAAGAAAGTGGTGAAACAGTGCAAGTGTTCAAGACAAAAAGATTGCATAGGTGTGTCAAGCCAACGATGGCGAAATCAATGATATGTGAGCAGTGTGTATTCAAGAAGATGATTTGGAAACAACAATAGTGATTAACAAATGAAGCGAGCTCCTTGGAAAGCAACAAGAAATAAAAACCGGGAGGAACAGTGGCTTACTAGAAAGAGGCGGAATGAGAATTGCGAAGTCGGACGACGGATGCGAAAATGTGAGAATAGCGTAAGCTTCACGGTGGAAAGGAGCGAAGACGATTGCGAGCTTGAAAGCTTAGAACAATGACGGATTTAAGCAAAAGAGCTAGAAAGAGAAAAAGCGGAGGATTGAATAAAGAAAAATCGAGTCAAGAGGCGACAAAGTTCAAAGATAAAGCCAAGTGCAGGCACTAAGTAAGTATATGAAGAAACAAGAAAGTAATGACCCAAGCACGATGCTAGCAACGAGAAAGTGGATATGGCAAGAAACGATTGCGAGCATTCAAACAATTCAAAATTTGAAGATAGAGCGAAAATAGAAGGCAAATGATGGCAAGTAAGCAGTTGGAAGAGTTATAAAAGATTGAGCTTAAAAAGCAAGTAAAGAGTTTATGAACCTACCAAGAGAAATGAACGCCGATATGAAAATCGCCGGAGTCAAATAGATGACTGGAAATCAGGAACTCACCAGAAAATGTGAATAGAACGGATGCAAAGCTCTTTGAGTTTATGAAATTAATGAAACCAGAAACCTCGGCTAGAAGGTATGATCTCGAATAGCTTGGAAGGCATGAAGCTTGATACTTGACAGAAGTGGACAGTAGAATCCAGGAAACTTTGAGGTCGGCGAGTTTGATCTCGGACAGAGGGGCAGATGAGCAGCGGTATAGGTTCCATCACCTCGAGAATGCCGAGGTAATAGAACCTAGGGGCGATTGTGAGGATATATTTTACGAGTCCCAACACGTGGTAAGGTGGCCGGGCGTGTCGGTAGAGGTGCTACGTGTCTGGTCGTGATCTTGAGGTGATCTCGGTTAGGTGAGGTTATCTCAAGATATCGAATCCGAGATAAGTGGATAAGGGACAAGAGTCCTAGAATGAAGAGGAACTCAACTTTGGATATGGACAAGAGTCCTAGATTGGGAGAAGACTTCGTTTGGGTAAAGATAAGACTCTTAGAGAGTTTATCTGATCCTACTGGGAGTCCCAGATTAGCAGTAATCTTGAATCCATTGGAGTTAGGCTCTCATTGGGACTGGGATTGAGTTGGCTATAAATAAGAGGCACCCCCATGGGTCTAAGGTATGCTTTTGATACTCAAGCTTGTGAGTTTAGCACTTGATTTATCTTTGAGAGATATCTTGACTTGATCGTCGAGTGCCCGGGTGGTGAAACCACCATGATTCTTATATTTCATTGTAGGTCGATCGGGTGCCATCTATTCTCGCCAGTGTTTCCAAATTGTCATTAAGCTTAATGTGGGAAAAATCACTCACACATGTTCTATATTTTTTTATGGAAATATTTTTAACTACAAAGTGTGTAATATTATCACAAAATATATAATTTCATTTATGAATCACAAATTATGTTAATTCTACAAGAAGATTACGTAATTTTTACCATAAAAATATGTAACATGTATTAAAAAAGGGAAATGAGTGAAACTCTCTTTTTAGAGGACCCCACAACCCCTATAGTAATCCACACGATTCATGATGTGTAAGACCCACTCATATATGTGTGGAGTCCACATCATGAATGGTATAGATCACTATGAGGGTTATAGTGATTCTCCAAAAAGGAAATCTCTATCATTGCTCATTAAAAAAAATTGCGTAATAAGGTGCATATAAATATATTCAATGTCACCGTTGTGTCGGTAGTAAGAAAATCTTATAAAAAATATGTTTATATACATCATTTTATTTTATTTTTATTTTTATTTTTAAAAAATAAAAGAGATTTTTTTTGACTAAAAGTGAAGTGTGAATACGTGTTTCATTTTTCCTCTCTTAAGATCTTGTCAAATTGCTTCATGGTAATCTTTTTATAAAAAATAAATAAATAAAAAATTGCTTCATGGTTCAAATTCTGATGATAAAAGGTTTTTATTTTGGGAAAATTAGTGAATTGAATGGCATAATTTTATGATAATGAGAAATTTATTAACTCATTTAATCCGCTTATATACAATGGTAGATGATAAAATCTCATCTTTAAATTTTAACAGCAATGGTTGGTGGCCCAAAATTCAATGGCTTGAATGGCTCGAAACTGTCAAAATGATGTCGTTTTGGGCGCAAAACGACGACATCGTTTTGACAGTTTTGAGCCATTTGAACCACTAAATTTGTGGGCCTCAAACATTTTTCAAATTTTAATGACTATTTTACTCTTGATTTAAATAGTCATATACAAATATTTTTTGTGTGTGAAGATATTTACATGGTATGCATATAAGTGGTACATTTATGATATCATAAATGTTTTCTTATTTTGTAGAATAAATGGTAAATTTTTTCTTTTAGTGTGAATATTCATACTAACAATAAATAAAAAAAGTCGTGTTATATACATCAATTAGTGTACTAATTAATATATCAATACTAGTCATGACATTATTATTGACCTCACTCATTAATCATATTACAAATACCAAAAATCTTTTAAATTATGCTACATCATCAATTGATAGACTAATTAGTATACGAATTGGCGCATATAGTATTATTTATAAATAAAATAATGGAAAATTTTATTAAGATTTTATTATATAAATGACATATAATATTTTTATAATAATTAAGATTCTTCAATATTTTCACAGAGAAATTTCGACTCAGAGAAATTTTGGTCCCGACACAGAGAAATTTCATCGAGGGACCTTATCTAATAAAAAAAATGTCTTGGATCTCTCCTACTACACAAAATTAGAGAGGAATGTTTCACAAATTTTTTTTAAATAATATAAATTTTTGCACATCTAAAAAAATCATATTATTTATTCATTATAAATATGAATATTCATACTTATAAGTTTTACACTTATAATAAATCACATTATTATATGTATATATATATCTACAGAAAAAGAGTCGGACTGTCTAGTTTTGGTGCTATGTTATGTGTCGTCTTATACTAGATGATGGGTTGATATTTAAAGGGTAAATGACTTTTCAATGGAACAATGGCAAAATAATTATGTTTTTATGGTGATGTAATTTTTCTGGTGTGTAAATTTATTTATGTGTTTGGTATAACTCTTCTTATATTTCTGAGTTACACAAAAAAAATATTTTCATTTATAGTGTAATTATCTTATGATTGTCCCACCAATTTACAAGTTGCCCATATTTAAAGTTGTATCAAGGCAACAACCCCATGCTTGAATAAGGTGAAATTAATGGTACACTAGAATTCAGTGGAAACAAAATATCAATATTAGTAAAACGGTGATACTACATGTATCAATTGGTATACTAACTAATGTATCAACATATTTTATGTCATTATTACTGACCACACCCATTATATAAATTATAAATATCTAAAATTTCTAAAATTATACCACATCATCTGTTAATAGAGGGTCTTGTTAATATGTGATCTAAGGGAATTTAATGGATGAAGTTGAGGAAAATATAAGGAGGGTATTTTGGTCTGTGTCAAATAAAATTCTTGAATCCTCACAGCTTAAAAGTTTTTGAGTAATGCTAGAGACCCCGAATATTCTACCAAAAGTTTTACCAAATGTCTCACATGGGTGTGGGACCCACACAATGTGGGTCTCATGTGGGTCCCACACTCATGTGAGACATTTGGTAAAACTTTTGGTAAAATTTTTGGGGCCTCTAGCATTTTTCAAAGTTTTTACTATTTTATATGTAAGTAGGAGTAATTGTACTCATTTAATGTTTTTAATATCTGCCTTTTAAGGCACATATTAACAAAAAAATCACTGGGCATTAATAATTTAAGATGAGCTAATTTGAGTCTACTAAATTAATTAAGCCCAATAGTCGCAAGTCCAAGATTGGTAGATCTGGATTTATCGCCATCAAACGGGCTGAATCGCTTTAAGCCTCGAAAGGGTTTGGATCCACGAACTTAGAGACTTACTCGGGCCCGGACTCGAAAGGGGATTGAGCAAGCCTAGAGATCCGAGGCACTCGAACTCGAAAAGGTTCGGATCCACAAACCTAGACGTCCGAAGCACTTGGCTTCGAACGGATTCAGACACAATCTAGAAGTCGCTCCGTTAATGAGTCCCAGAACACGTGCGGACTCGGAGCTTTTAAGGATCTACGTACCAGAACCATAGGCGTAATGGAGTCCGAACAAAGGATCCGATCCCGAGGACGGTGAGTGGAGATAAATTCACTCTTCGGTTAAACTAGCCTATACCTGGGTCGATGTGGCACGATCTAGGGGGTCCCTGAGACTCGGCAATATTTGCGGCATGGCGTTTTCTTGAACTACCCCTGACCCTTATGCGGTAGGGCGTCCTCCGGGACTACCCCTGACCCTTTTGGATGATTGGAGATCATTGGTTAGGTGTGGCTAAGAAGAAGGGTTCGCCGAGAGGTTGATCTACTCTTCGAGGATTTTCCTCATCCTCGAACAAGGTGGTTAGAGAGAATATTCCCCATGTGCCTTGCACATGGGCTCCATCCTACATCATAAGGTGCCTATAAATAGCACCCACCCATAGATTTACAAGAGATGGATTTTGGAGAGATAACTCTTGAGAAAGAACTAATTTCCCTTCTCTATTATCAACCTTGAGAGTGAAAGTGGGAGATCCATGGGAGAGCCTTGCCATTATTCTCTCTCTAGCTACTTTGCCTTCTTCTTCACCCAATCTCTTATCTTCATCATCTCTTCACTTTTGTGTTCTTAGTTGAAACTATTGAAGAATCTAAGCCTCTCATCATCTTCTAGAGAATTCGAATTTTTCTTCAAGGATCTTCGAAGATTTTCGAATTTTCCAATGGCGTTCTTGAACCCTCTCATACAAATAGCAATATGTTTTGAATCAAATTTATATTATAAGAAATAAATGGTTATTCTTAAAATCATATTTATTATCTATTTTTTAGAAATAAATATAATTCAAACATATAACTATCAATATTCAATCACTTTTATTTTTTGCATTAATATTATTCTCAATAAGTCCTAAAATATGAATGGTTCAAATCACTAAAATCAATCTCAAAATGGGCCTATCAAGTCCAAATATTTGACAACTTGAAAGAGGTTAAACTGATATATATTTGTATGGGTGCTTTAGTTATTTGATGGGTTAGAGCTTCTACAATTAAAAGAATATAAATATGATTAATGACTTCCAAGTCCATACATAGGACCTAATGTTAAACCTTTTATTTTTGTTTCAAATGTCTGGAGAAACCAAATTTAAGGGTAAGTTTATTTGTATACCATCTTCTAAGTTGACATCACACCTATTTGAACTTTTTGATTTTTTCTTAATTCACAGCTTCCATTCTCAAATAATCCGAAATACCACAACCCTTTTTTTTTTTTTTTTTCAAATTTCAACCATAACCCTAATTTAGTAGTCTCCGTTGCCACTACTATCACCTACCTAGCCTTGTCATCCCTTTCTCACCTCTCTTTTTTTCATCTTTCACCCTCTCCACCCGTTGCAACCACCATTGTCCCTCCTTTCGTCACCCCGCCCCCGTGGCCCCTTGCGCCTTCACTTTGAGTCCCTTTTTCTCTTCCTTCTTTCATTCTTCGTATATTTGCTCAATTCAAACCTTCTTTCATTGCTCGTCGTGGGGTGACATCGTAGGGGATGGTGGGTGGTGGCTGTGAGGGCAAGAGGTGGTGGTTGTGAGAGCTAGAAGTGGTGGGGCAACGAACTTGATAGAGGGTGGTGGTAGTGGTTGGGGACAGCTGAAGAAAGTTAATGGTGATGGTGGGTGATTGGTGTGTATTGAGAAATAGAGTGATTTGGTTGACAAAAATATATTTTGATTGAAGAAGAAAATGTAATTAAAAAAATTAAGATGATGGTGTGAGAGGAACAATAGTATGCAAATAGAATTTTTCCAAATTCAATTTCAACCTGCTTTAATTTTGGTTTTGCAATTGTCATTTTTGTTCTAATAACCGTGTCTTTATTTCCTTAATAATTCTAAGGGTATAGAATCAACTATTGCACCGACTACATAAAATAATCTTAGCCATATATATTAGGTAGTGGATGTGTTAAAAAAACTATTGATCCACTAATGTTGCTCTATATTTTTTGTGTGATTAATTCTATAGTTGTTTTTATGTCTGTGAACTTATTATTTTTCCTTACCAGGGTGACTTACCTATTGGTCAAGACCTTGATGGATGCCCTGTTGAATTTAGGTAGTATGAACTTTGCTCGCCTAACATAATCTTTATATATATATATATATATTATGTAACAGATAAACTAGTGGGGATGGATTATATTTTGGTCATCCGCAACGAGAGTGGGGCAGGGGACGGTATCGTCTCCCCCAATTCAAATCCAATCCAATATAATTAATAATATATATGTATATATATGATATAATCAGATATAAAAAAGGAATACTAAAAGTTTGTAATTCTGTTTAAATATAAATAAATAATAATACTACAAGTTTCGCTTGTTCATATATGTGAAAACAAGAAAAATTATTTAGTGTGTTAAGGATTTAAATGGTTCACAGTTGTTTTGATTATTTGAAATGTGATCAGGTATCTACGGGTATCTAGTATATGCGAGAGACAAGGATGTGGTTGAAAATTTTCACCCATAGCGAGGTTGGGGCAAGGTCAGGAGTGGGGTTTGAAAGCGGGGGCGGAGAATAACAGACCTATCCCAAACCCACCGCGTTGCAACCCCTATTGATACCCAAAAATCCAGATGTGACAATCACATAGGAAGCTTGAACTCTCACATCACGTGTTTGGTTTCAGAATATAGTTCAAAATCTCGCCCCTTCTTTCCTCTACCATGAAAAAAAACCCTAGCAAAATTTCTTATTTAATCATACTTCTTGTACTTTACTGAAAGGTTAAAAACATGGTTTTGAAAATCGGACTGGATCGGCCGGTTCAATCGGTTGAACCGTCGACCGATCAGGGTTTCAGTCCGGATATATCTACTAAACCGTTTGAAGCTAAAAACTGATTTATTTAGAGAGAACCGAGAAAACCGATGGTTGAACCGGCAAACTGGTTCGCTGGATCGATAAAATAGAAAATTTTGTTTTTTTTTTTTTTTTCGATTTCTTCCTTTTTCTTTTTTCTTCTGTCTTTCTTTTCTTTCTTTCTTATCATATATATATATAATATAAAATAAGATAAATTTAATTGCAAACTCTCTTTCAAGGGTCTCCTCTTATGAGGAATATCATTAAGAACTTGAAATTATTGTGAAAGTCTCTACCTATTTATAAGAAAAACATTCTTTCAAAAAAACTCAAGAAATCTATGTAGGATTTAATCAAATATATCGGAGAGAATATTGAAATTTTGATATCCTTCCAAAATTTTTGCTCTTCTTTCAATCAAATTATTTGAATTAAAATCATATGGACGAAATATTGAATATTTGATTTCATCTTCCAAAATTAAAATTAATAATACTTTAAAATATATTATTATATTTTTCAATAAAAAAAAATATTAGGAGAAATATTTGAGATAATTTTTTTAATTTATAATTTTATTACTTATATTTTTATTTAAATATAATTTTAATATATTTATTACGTCACGGCTTAATTTTGATTCAACCTAACGGTTGAATTGATAACCCGTCCGCCAGATCCCTTTTCTGGTTTGCTCATCGGTCCGATTTTAAAATATTGGTTAGAAAGTCGATTAATTCTACATGTTTTTATATTTGTTTGAAAATTTTTCTATTTAAAAGAATTTATCTGTAATTGTGATTTATATTATAATTTTTTATTCATATTTTATGTTATACATTGTACACAAAAATAAAAATAAAAAAATTGGAAAAAAAAAAAAAAAAAACGTGACTCTAATTTAGCATACCAAATATTAAAATGCAGAATGCCGTTAAAGCACACAATTGGGACATTATGGTCAAGATAAAGAAACGAACATCACGGCCATTTCAATAATTTTCACCGTTACTATCCTTGGCATTATGAATATGAAAGTGCTAATTACTCTGTTAGGCCGTTAGCGTTGATATGTATAAAAAAATAAAGAAAAAATATATATATAAAATTTCAAAATTTCACGTGGTTTGCAAACCAAATTCCAGAATTTCAATTTTAACAATTTAAACACAGACTTTAAACCGGACTACAATATAAACCCTTCGTCCAATTCTGTTTGGTCTCCTTAATGGAAAATTTTTTTTTCTTCTTCTTGATAAATCTCCTTGACAGAATTGAATTGAACTATTGGCAGTACTTCCAGGAAAATAAGTGAACTGTTCAAGCGAAAGAGCAATTGTTTTTCGTGCAAGAAGGTATGGAAGAGGCATCAAGTTTTGAAAAGGAATTTGATGAGAACAATGGTGGTTGTGGGGATTTATTTCTGAGTACTAATACGTGGCCGAGGTGACGACGACATATCAGCCGAGGTGTCACGTGTCCTGATCATAACGCCGAGGTGATCTCGGATAGGCCGAGGTTATCTCCGAAGATATCGGAATCCGGAATAAGAGGATAGGGAACAAGAGTCCTAACATGAGGAAGGACTTCAGCCTGGATAAGGATAAAGCTTTTAGAAAATTTATCTTTATCTATTGAAGAGTCCAAGATTAGCAGTAATCCTAAGTCCATTAGAGCTAGGCTTCTATTGGAACTAGGATTGTGTTGGCTATAAAAGGGAGGCACCTCCATGGGTCTAAGGTACGTAATTTATATTATGTACAGTGAGTTAAGCACTATTAATTATCTTTGAGATAACTGACTTGATCGTCGGAGTGCCCCCGGTGGACGAACCACCGCTGGAATCTCTTCTTTCTGTTGCAGGTCGTTTGAATGCCATCTATTCCGCCAGTGCTCTCCAGTTGAGTACTGAGTTGGCAGTGTGGTCAAAAAATCACTCACACAATTTAGCGCCGTCTGTGGGAAAGAAAGGAGGATAGATGGCAAGCGACGGACAGAAAGAAAAGGTTGGGGACGAAATCCCTGCTGGGAACAATAAACACGTTGACCTTAACATGGAGGAAGATGGTTGCAACGAGGAGACTCAGGGCCAGAATCATGGCAAGAAAGACGTCGGCCAGAAGGGCGACGTACAAAAGAAATCGGATCGAAGCGGGTATTACAATGAGGACAACCTCCAAGTATGGAAGGATAGATGCCTGCGGAGGGATGAAGATGTGAAAGAGATGGAAAACAAATTGGCCGACCTGCAATCGGCCGTCAATTTCATGACGCAAAACAACGCTATGCAGCCACCATTCTTGTAACGCCCCGACTTCCGGGTCGTTAATAAATCAAATCAACCTCAAATCAACCTTTAGATGCTTCAACTCCAATCGCCACTAAATTTGCTCCATGCCTGAAAAATAAATTAATTCAGGAAGTATACAATACAACAGGAACAACAAGGTTCAAACATAAAATAAATTAACAAAGATCCAGCAATTACACAACCGATTAGATTCGATAAACAAACAATTTACCAAATTGTACAAACAAGTCAACTCGACATATGATAATTTATCCAGAACCAAATACCCAATCCTACTCGGTACATGACCAATGATCGGCCTCACCCCCCTCACCCAAGCACAACCGCTTATCCGGGGTATTGGCACAGAGTATATTGGCAAAGTCCACTCAATCCATGTACGGAGTATTTCCACGTCATTTAGTCAGACAAATCAACATTTCCAACACAGATTAACTACACAGAGTTCATCAAATGACTAGAGTAATCAAATGAATCAACAACGAATAATTCCATAGAATTTATCAAACGATCAGAATAATCAAGAGTTTATGGGAATTAAAAATAAACTCTTGCAAAGAGAATTTAGGAAGCATATTGTATACCACCGAATTATCTCTAATCAATCTCCTCCTTCTTCAACACTTGAATCTCGAACTTTCTCCATAAATCTCCAAATTCTAAGCCATAAGGTATGTAAGGTTTCACAAAATCTACAAATCTCCTCCTTTATGAAAATGCTTACTCTCACTCTAACCACTCTTAATTTAAACTCAAAATCTGTATAACAAATGGAGAGAGATATGGGAAAAACCATAGAAAGAAGTTGAGAGGTGGCTCAATTTATAGGCAACTTGGTATAACATACTAGTTGGAATTTGAAAGGACAAGTTTGAATATGAATGGACCACTAATAAGGATAGTAAATGAACTACTATTAAATGAACCACTAATAAGGATATTAAATGAACACTAACTAGAATTAAATGAACACTAGTTAGACTATGAATGGACACTAGTTGGAATATGAAAAGACACTAAAAATACGGGGTGTCACAATCTATCCCCCTTAAAACAATTTCGTCTCCGAAATTAAACTACATACTACCTTCGAAAAGCTCGGGGTTTCACAATCTATCTCCCTTAAACAAATTTTGTCCTCGAAATTGACAATCTCTTATACTCCAAAGTTTAATAACAACAAACTCTTCAGATCATACGCTTTCGCTACGCACTCTGATATAAACAACCATTTTTTTTTACCTCAAATACTGAACCCAATTATTAGTCACCCAACAGATCCCATGTAAGACCTAATCCCTACGCTTTGATACCATTTGTAACGCCCCAACTTCTGAGTCGTTAATAAATCAAATCAACCTTTAGATGCTTCAACTCCAATCGCCACTAAATTTGCTCCATGCCTGAAAAATAAATTAATTCGGGAAGTATACAATACAACAGGAATAGCAAGGTTCAGATAGAAAATAAATTAACAAAGATCCAGCAATTACACAACCGATTAGATTCGATAAACAAACAATTTACCAAATTGCACAAACAAGTCAACTCGACATATGATAATTTATCCAGAACCAAATACCCGGTTCTACTCGGTACATGACTAATAACCGGCCTCACCCCCCTTACCCAAGCACAACCGCTTATCCGGGGTATTGGTACAGAGTATATTGACAAAGTCCACTCAATCCATGTACGGAGTATTTCCACATCATTTAGTCAGACAAATCAACATTTCCAACACAGATTAACTACACAGAGTTCATCAAATGACTAGAGTAATCAAATGAATCAACAACGAATAATTCCATAGAATTTATCAAACGATCAGAATAATCAAGAGTTTACGGGAATTAAAAATAAACTCTTCCAAAGAGAATTTAGGAACCATATTGTATACCACCGAATTACCTCAAATCAATCTCTTCCTTCTCCAACACTTGAATCTCGAACTTTCTCCATAAATCTCCAAATTCTAAGCCATAAGGTATGTAAGGTTTCACAAAATCTACAACTCTCCTTCTTTATGAAAATGCTTACTCTCACTCTAACCACTCTTAATCTAAACTCAAAATCTGTATAACAAATGGAGAGAGATATGGGTAAAACCATAGAAAGAAGTTGAGAGGTGGCTCAATTTATAGGCAACTTGGTGTAACATACTAGTTGGAATTTGAAAGGACAAGTTTGAATATGAATAGACCACTAATAAGGATAGTAAATGAACTACTATTAAATGAACCACTAATAAGGATATTAAATGAACCACTAATAAGGATATTAAATGAACACTAACTAGAATTAAATGAACACTAGTTAGACTATGAATGAACACTAGTTGGAATATGAAAAGACACTAAAAATACGGGGTGTCACAATTCTCGCTGCAGGACACGCCGATTCCAGCGGCCAATACCCAAAAAGGAGGGCAGAAAACAATCCTTGTAGCTCTCCAGCACACCAGGAGCGAAAAACACTCTCACCGACCTTCAAGGGAGGTCGGGCGAGGAGAGTCGAAAAATGAAGAATCTCGAAAGACACATCGCACTAAGGAAGCAGACCCCAGAGAACATCGGCATGTTCAAAGGCAGGAGTTGTGCTTCGACACAACTCATGGAGAAAGGTCGAAAAGGGCTCACAACGAAGCTGAGAGCAGTGCGCCGAAAAGATTGAAGTCAAGAGATAGCCGAGCTCCTGGCCGGACCAAAGAGGACTTAAGAGATTACCTCAAGAGGAAGCAAGAGCATGCCGAGGTAACTTCCCCTGTTAAACCGAGAACACCATTCTTAGTAGAGTTAGACAAAGTTGAGGCCCCGAAGAGATTCAGTATGCCACGGTTCCAGATATATGATGGGAAGTCGGACCCCAACTTTCACGTCGGATTATACCTAAACTCGATGGCATTGTACACTAGAAACGAGCCGTTTCTCTGCAAAGTGTTCCCCTCATCATTCGGGGAGATTACATTGGATTGGTTTCACAAATTGCTGAAAGGAAGTGTGAAAACTTGGAAAGGCCTGGCCGAGATGTTTGTGGCCAGGTTCGTGACAAACAAACTACAGTCCTTGAGGGTAGATGCCCTAATGGCTCTGAAGATTGGCGAGGACGAAAGCCTGAGGGCCTACGCCAAGAGGTATTACGAGGTGTTCAACCGAATACCAGAATACAACCAAGAAGTGGCCGTCGTGTCATTTAAAAAAGGCCTGAAAGATAGCTGCCTACTCGAAAAATCACTGGCAAAGACATTGCCAAAAAGTATGGAGGAGCTAATGGCCAGAATCGAGAAATATGCCAGAGCTAAGGAGGACGCGCTAGGAACCATGGCGATAAAGCAAGAAAAAGGAAACGGCTAGGTAACAACGGATCCAACAAGCAGGAGATAGGACTAAGAGCTGCACAGGCAGTCACAACTGTGTTCCGAATCCTCATTCACAAAGTCCTAGATAAAATCCAAACCTAACCCTATTTTAGAGCACCATCAAGGGTACCAGGAGAGTTTATGAGACAAAGCTTGGTAAGCATTGTGCTTACCATAACGAAGAGATGGGCATATGACCCAGGGTTGCAGAGCCCTGAAGGAGCACCTGGAAGACCTGGTAAGGCAAGGCCATTTGAGGGACCTTGTAGATGAAGCCAGGACAAGGGGAGAGCAGGCAAGACTGCCTTAGGCACTGGCAACTCCACTTCCACCAGCACAGCAGCCGCAGGTAGGCGGACCTCGGGTAATTAATGTAATTCACTCGACGGTCAACGAAAACGAAATACGATGGGAGACCCAGAAGGTAAGGCACTTGCAGCATGTGTACCAAGTAAAGAAGAAAAGACCTCGAGCCGAGGAGTACCAGGGACCAATAGTGTCCTTTACTGAAGCCGACCTGAAGATGGTCCAACATCCGCACAACGATGCCTTGGTAGTATCCCTCCAGGTTGGGGAGTACCAAATGAAGCGCATCCTTATTGACCAAGGCAGCTCTTGTGACATCATGTATGTCAGATGTTACAAGGAGCTTGGCCTTCACCCAGACGATATGGAACAATCTAATGGCCCAATGGTCGGGTTCAATGGAACGCCAACATGGCCACTGGGAGCAGTAAGCTTAGATGTGCAGGCTGGCACGAAGAAGATAAAGACAGAGTTCACCGTAATCGATACACCCTCCCCTTACAATATTATCTTGGGAAGGCCATGGTTGCATGCAATGGGGGCTGTTCCCTCAACATTGTATCAACTATTGCGGTTCTCAACAGAGCATGGGATAGAGGAGGTCAGAGGAGATTAGCTGCATGCAAAGAATTGCTCCATGGCAATAATGAAATCCACCTACAGCATACGAGAACCAGAGAAGGCAGAGATCGAAGATGAGGATGTGGAAGTCCTAGAGGATGTCGGCAAGGAGCCAGCCGAGAAGAGTAAAGAAGCACTGAAGAAAATCCCCGTCCAGGAGGGGGATGCAGAACAGTTCTTTCTTCTCGGCTCGGGCTTAGCCGAAGAAGAGAAAAAAGAGTTGGAAGCTTTTTTGAGAGCAAATATTGAGGTGTTTGCTTGGACGCCTTACAAAATGCCTAGCATTGACCCCGAGGCCACTTGTCATAAACTAAACGTTGACAGGTCGGCCAAACCTGTAATCCAACGAGCACGAAGACCGACGTTGATGCACGTCGAAGCAGTGAAAGAGGAAGTAGACAGACTTCTGGAAGCCAGGGCCATTCGAGAGGTAAATACCCGACATGGCTATCAAATACAGTGGTGGTGAAGCAAAGAATAGTAAATGGAGGGTCTGCATGGACTTTACCAGTCTGAACAAGGCCTGTCCCAAAGATAGTTTTCCTCTACCCAAGATTGACCAACTGGTAGACGCCACTTCAGGGCATGGAAGGATGAGCTTCCTAGATACCTACAGAGGGTACCATCAGATAACCATGTACCCCCCAGATGAAGAGAAGACTGCATTTATCACCCCAAAAGGGCTGTATTGCTACAGAGTGATGCCTTTTGGGTTGAAAAACGCAGGAGCAACTTACCAAAGATTGGTAACCAAGATGTTCAAACACCTGATTGGCGGAACGGTGGAAGTTAATATAGATGACATGTTCGTGAAGACCAAGGAACCTGAAGGTCATTTGGCCGACCTAAAAGCAGTCTTTGACATCCTTAAAACATATCGGCTCCGACTCAATGCATCGAAATGTGCATTTGGAGTTGGATCTGGTAAGTTCTTGGGATATCTGGTGACCAGAAGGGGCATTGAGGTTAGCCCATATCAGATTAAGGCCATCCTAGAGTTGAAGAGCCCAACGGCGGCAAAACAGGTGCAAATGCTAATCGGAAGAACGCGACCTGAGCAGTTCATAGCGAAGCTCTGACAAATGCAAACCCTTCTTCAGCTTAGTGAAGAAGGCCACAGACTTCTTATGGACAGAAGAGTGCGAAGTCTCCCTAGCCGACTTAAAGAAGTATTTGACCACGGCTCCGGTTCTCCCAAATCCAGAACCTTGAGAGGAGCTGTTTTTGTACTTAGCAGTTTCAGAACACGCAGCAAGCGCAGTAGTAATCCGAGAAGAAAAAGGAGAGCAAAGGGCCGTTTACTATGTAAGTAGAATCTTGGCTGATGCAGAAACCAGGTATCTATCCCTAGAGAAATTGACGCTAGCTTTAGTAATGACTTCAAAGAAACTGAACCATTACTTTCAAGCCCACAAAATTGTGGTGCTAATAGAACACCCTTTGAAGTCCCTGTTGCAGCAAGGAGATCTAACAAGCAGAATAGCCAGATGGGCAATGGCCTTGGGGCAGTATGACCTGGAATACAGACCCAGAACAGCGATCAAAGGCCAAGCCTTGGCCGACTTCGTGGCCGAGTTCACTCCAAGAGCCATCACACATCGGGCTCCGTCGAGCCGAGGTGAACGATGTCCAAGCAAGCAAGGAGAAGCCCAATCGAGGGCAACGGAACAAAGGAAGGAAGAAAAACTCAAACCCTGCAGCATTTACATCAGCAACTCCTTTCGACTGTTTGTTGATGGGAGTTCAAACCGACAAGGAGCGGGGGCAGGAGTAGTACTAGTATCTCCAGATGGACAGATACTAGAACAATCGATTCGTTTGGGATTCAAGGCCTCAAACAATGAAGCAGAGTATGAAGCACTCATTACAAGACTGAAACTGGCAGTGGCAGTAGAAGCAGATGAGGTAATAGTCTTTTGTGACTCTCAGCTTATAGTCAACCAAACAACGGGCGAGTTTGCAGCCCGAGATGAAAGGATGTCGGCCTACGCAAAGGAGGTCAATAGGTTAGTGGCCTTGTTTCAGAACTGCCGACTACATCAGGTTAGCCGAAATGATAACAATCACTCTGATACACTGGCCAACCTGGCTAGTGCAGTACAACCTGGAAAAGCAAGGACGATAATGGTCGACTACTTGCCAAGCCCGAGCATCGAACCACTGACCACAGAACATGAAGCAATGTGTGTGGACATGGGACCAAGCTGGATGCATGCGATAGTAGCCTTCCTGAAAGAAGGAAAACTGCCAGATGATCACAAAGAGGCACACAAGATCAGATTTCAGTCGGCAAGATTCAGTCTGACAGCAGAGGGACATCTCTACAGAAGATCCTTCACTAGACCCCTTTTGAGGTGTGTACATCCTTCACAAATCGAAGATTTCTTATACGAAATACATGAAGGAATATATGGAAGCCACGCTGGAGGCAAATCACTTGCCCATAGGGCCATTACGCAGGGGTATTGGCGGCCCTACATACTGAAAGATGCAGAAGCCTATGTGAAGAAGTGTGAAAAGTGCCAAAGGTTTGCACCTCTGATACACCAACCAGCAACAAACCTAAACCCAGTATCCAGTCCTTGGCCGTTTGCCCAATGGGGCATGGATCTCGTTGGACAACTCCCCCAAGCAACTGGACAAAGAAAGTATATGCTGGTGGCAACAGACTACTTCACCAAGTAGATATAAGTTGAACCCCTTTCCAAGATTCGAGATGTGGATGTGAAGAGTTTCATATGGAAGAACATCATCACCCGGTTTGGGATTCCAAGAGCAATAGTTGCAGACAATGGAACACAATTTGACAATAAGCTAATCCAGAGCTTCTGTGCAAAGTTCAAAATCAAGAATTACTTTTCAACCCCAAGCTTTTTCCAAAGCAATGGACAAGCAGAAGCATCCAACAAAGTTATCTTGGATGGGATAAATAAGAAGCTGCAGGCAGCAAAAGGAAAGTGGGTGGATGAGTTGCCTAGTGTACTCTGAGCATATCGGACTACGCCGAGAAGATCAACAGGGGAATCCCCCTTTGCCATGGCTTATGGCACAGAAGCTGTCATTCCGCTGGAGGTCGGCATCCTAGGGATCAGAACCCAGGGAGTAGAAAACGAGACTAATGATGTACTCTTAGCCCGAGATCTGGATCTTCTAGAAGAAAGAAGGGAGAAAGCTGCAATTATTTCATGACATACCAACAATGACTTGCGAGCTTATAATAAAAAGGTCAACCCAAGGGAGTTTCAAGTCGGTGACCTCATCTTGAGAAAAGTCGTCGGCAACAAGAAGGATCCCAGAGAGGGCAAACTTAGCCCAAATTGGGAAGGACCTTACAGAATCATCTTGGTACTGGGAAATGGGCATATTGGCTTGAAGATAATGAGGGCAAAGAGTTGCCAAGGCCCTAGAATATTTGCAATCTTAAGTTTTTTTATCATTAAATTTTCTTGTTCTTTGTTATTAGCCGAAGTAATAAATAAAGCTTGATTTTTTCGTGACCGATATGATAGTTAATGACGATTCCAGAATACATGTATAATGAGAACCCAAGTGGAACTTAAGTTCACATAAGGGGCAGAGAGTTGGAAAATGGTTTTAACACTTGTTGAAATTTGTGAAAAATTTACAAGTTGAAGTTAAACCGAGATCATGTTTAATGCTTGTTGAAATTTGTAAAAAATTTACAAGTTGAAGTTAAACCGAGATCATGTTTAACACTTGTTGAAATTTGTGAAAAATTTACAAGTTGAAGTTAAATCGAGATCATGTTTAACGCTTGTTGAAATTTGTGAAAAATTTACAAGTTGAAGTTAAACCGAGATCATGTTTAACGCTTGTTGAAATTTGTGAAAAATTTACAAGTTGAAATTAAACTAAGTTTATATTGAACACTTGTTGAAAATTTGTGAAACAAAACTGTACCAAGAAAGGTACTTATGTACTTGTCGAGGTACACCATTGGCTTGTATAACCGAGGTATGTCACCCCGAGAAGGTTGCACCAGACTAAGGTGTATATTGAAGACACAAAATTATTCTAAGTATGAAAGTCAAACAAAAGCAGTAAAGGGATAATAAAGATACAAGCATTCAGGAAAAGAAGTTGCATTTATGTACAAAAGAGGGCACTTCGGCCTACCAAAAGAGTAATTATTCAGAGATTACAAAAGAAGGCACATCGGCCATATAAAGAGCTTACATTGTTTCAAAGAAAAATAAAGAAGCACAGAAAAAAGAAGGAGAAGATGAAATTAAGACTCTTCGGCAACACCAGATGGTTGGGTTGAAGTTCAGAAGACTGCTGGGAGGACATCTCGGCAACCTTCTCAGCCGCAAGCTCAGCATCTATTTCCTGAATGGTTTGATCGAGGCTCTTGTCGGCGAAAGACACGTCTGATGATGCCTTCTCAGGAGCAGCATCCTTAGGAACCTCCTCACCCTCCTCATCTTGAGTCAAGTCCAGGACTTGCTCATTTTAAGTAAGGGACTTGGCCCCAGCAGCTTCCTTGGACTTCCTCACCAAAGCCTCCTCCTCAGACTCAGAATCATCGTCGGATTGGCTTGGAGTTGGAGGGAATGGAAGAGGAAGGACGTCGGCGTTCCTAAGAAGGGAGTCCTCGGGGACTTCGAGCTTTTTCAGCAAAGTCATCCAACCAAGGGTGAAACCCTTGTTGCATGCCTGCTTCACCTGTTTTTCGTAGTCCGAAGTGACATCGGCCACCCCCTCATTGTATCCCTTCTGATCGGTGGCCTTGAGCTCAGCGTCTTTCGTGGCCAAGGTGTCTTGCAGTTCTTTCTGGGCCTGGGCCATCTTTTCCTCAGCCTCTTTCTTTTGGGCCTCAAGAACCTTCTTGATGGCCTCTGTAGAATCTGTCTTTTCCTCAGCATCATCTTTGGCTTTAACAACAGCCTCGGCCTGGTCTGCCAAAGTCTTCATTTTCGATAATAAGCTTTTATTGGTCTTCTGCAAACTGGAGACCTCCATCTTCTTGTCGGCAGCTCCTTCCGGTTCTCAAAGGCTTGCATTAAGAAAGAATGAGCATGCTGGATAGCCTGAAAGTGAACAAAGTAGAAGTTATTGGAAAATTTTCTAAGTACAAAAAAGAAAGAAAAAAAGATATCAAGTGTGAAGACGTACTTGAACAAAACGCTGGAGTATCAAGGCGAAGTTCTCATGCTTAGTCATCTCGGCGTTGCGGTCGAGATCCCCAGGGAGGAGCAAGGCTGTACTAAGGGCAACACCGACGTTGATGTCATCGGCATTATCCTCAACAAAGACTGGCATGTCCTCCAAAGTAATAGGTGGAGCCAATGGGCACCAGCCCTTATGGAGCCCGATGCTGTGGCAGACTCTGACCTCGGCCTCTTTGACCGACTTGATTGGAAGGGTTCGACCTCGGCGGGCCTCTTCTCAGGGACGGAGGTAGTCTTCTCGCTCAAAGCCAAATTTTAAATTGGCAAGGTGTCTTCAATATCAATCTGAGTCACCGTTGCCATTGGCTGAGCCTTCTTTATCCTTTTTTGTTTCAGCTTTGGTTGGGTTAGTGCTGGTTGGGCATCGACTGAGTCAGGGATATTAGCCAAAAGATCTTTAGCGACTGCTTTCTGGTGGCCCATCTCAGCAGCAAAAACTGTTCGGCGTCATCGACGACGTTGAGAAGACGGTATCAGCTGTGGAGCCAAGGTAGATGGTTATTCTGCTGGATCTGAGGTTGAACCCTGATCTGGCCGAGATGAAGAAGCTGTTGGTGGAGTTGTGGCAGAAGAAGGAGACTAACTCTTCTTCTTCTTCTTTGGAACGTCGGGAAGAATCGATTTATAGGTGGGAATGAAATTGAGTACCAAAGGGGCTCTCCGCTTGTGGACTGGCAGATCCAATAGTTTCCTCAAGTCTTTGCTGGGAAAGAAAAACTGGCGGAAGCCCTTTAGTGGCTGAGGAAGAGCTGCAAGAAAAATAGAGATTATAAACAAACGAAGTATTGAAGACTTTAAAAATGAGCAAGTACAAACACTGGGCTCTTACCATTACCCTCTACAAAGACTGTACGAGGAAGAGGGTAGAGGTGGAGGTCCTCATCTAGAGTGAACTCCCAGTTTCCCGAGGTAATGAAGTAATCATCCCCAGCTCCCTTGTTGGAGTCTAGGAGGTCGGCAACGATTTTGTACTCTGTGGACCTCGGTTTAAGGTAGTAAACATAGCCTGTGTCCCTTTTAAGGCCACACATGGTGTAGTAGTATTGGATGTCGGCTAAGGTAACCCTAGCATTCTCTTGTTTGGCTGAGGCTATTATACCATTTATGACTTGGTAGGAATTGATGGCAAGCTGCATTGGGTTCAACTTATAGTAATGGATTATCTCACGGAAAAGGATATTGAGTAGGAGCCGAAGTCCGCACTCAATAAAGGCTACAACGGGAAGGGCATAGAATCAGTTGTGGGCATAATACAGTCATCCTCCCCAGCCAACCTCAGATGAACAGTGCTCTAACTTGGTCAGGGTGTCTACCCTATGCTTCCACATACCCATGATATCTTCTTAACTGGAGGAGTTGGATTTCAGATAGGTGTGTTTTGTAGGGTTTTAGGGACCTCGGCTAAAGCCTGAAAATACACAGAATCTACGGGGAATCGTTTCAGTTTTTCTTAAAAATTCGTGGGTTCTACAAACAAATCCCAAACCTAGATCTATAGAAACGAATATTGAAGGCACAAATTTGGAAAAGCCATAGAAAACAGAAAAGCAAGAATGTGTTTCAGAATCAAAAACAATGATGAACTATCAAGAACATTGTGCCAGAGTGAGTGCAAGGGTATAAGACCAAGAACAGTGGCAAAAGTGCAAGAAAATTGTGAGCAGTGTGTGTATTCAAGACATGGCCAAAAGCAAAGTCATGAAATAGACACACTTTAGATACACGATTCATAAATCGAATACTTGAGCAAAATATCAATGGCAATAAGTAATGAAGCAGAACTTCTTGAAAAGCAACAAGAACTAAAACCAGAAGGAACAGTGGCTTACTAGAAAAAGTGAAGCCGGTATGAGGATCGCCAAAGTCATACAACGGCTGCAAAAACGATAAAGTGGTGAAAATCACGCCGGAGGAGACGAATACAGCAAGTTGCAAAGCTTGGAAAAGCTTAAACAATGGCAGATCTTGTGGAAAAAGGTAGAGAGGGAGAAAGCCTCAGAAACGAAGGTGAAGAGTGAAAAGACGCGAAGAAGAGGGAAATTTTGTCAAAACTCGAAACGACGGCAGAAAGGCAATTAATGTGCCTAAAACGACATATACGTCAGACAGCGCACGCAAGAAAAATTCGACTTACAGTCGCGTATCAAGTACGATCCAATAAGAGGAAGACACGTGGCTAAAAACGGTTGAGTTATTATGCGTAACAACTCATACGCGTGAAGGAGCTCTTGGAAAAAGACATGTCGACCTATATAGTGATCTAGGCTGAGAAATTTTAAGCCGACGTACTGGAATCAAGTACTGATATAGGTTCCATCACCTCAGAATGCCGAGGTAATAGAACCTAGGGGGCAGTTGTGGGATTTATTTCTGAGTACCAACATGTGGCCAAGGTGACGCCGACGTGTCAGCCGAGGTGCCATGTGTCCCGGTCATAACGCCGAGGTGATCTTGGATAGGCCGAGGTTATCTCTGAAGATATCGGAATCCGGGATAAGCGGATAGGGGACAAGAGTCCTAGCATGAGGAAGGACTTCAGCCTGGATAAGGATAAAGCTCTTAGAGAGTTTATCTTTATCTATTGAAGAGTCCAAGATTAGCAGTAATCCTAAGTCCATTAGAGTTAGGTTTCTATTGGGACTAGAATTGTGTTGGCTATAAAAGGGAGGCACCCCCATGGGTCTAAGATACGCAATTTATATTCTGAACAATGAGTTAAGCACTATTAATTATCTTTGAGATAACTGACTTGATCGTCGGAGTGCCCTCGGGTGGACGAACCACCGCTGGAATCTCTTCTTTCTGTTGCAGGTCGTTCGGGTGCCATCTATTCCGCCAGTGCTCTCCAATTGCATACTGAGTTGACAGTGTGGTAAGAAAATCACTCACACAGTGATAATGACGGAGATAGTAGCAACAATGCATCAAAAGATTCGAATTTGGCGACAACGACATCGAGAGACGAGGTCAAAGGCAGAGCACATAGCAGCAACAATTTTGATTTGGATAAGTCAAAGGCTTCTATTTTTCGTCAAGGGTGAGATTTTTTCTCTCTCTGATGATTTGTATTTTTTCTTTGGTTAATTAGTGCGTTTGAATTGAAAGTTATACATAATTTAGGAAAGGAATATGAGAATGAAATCTGTTTGGTAGCTGAAAATAGGAAATGGGAAACTAATGGATATTTGGAATTGGCTTTGTTATGAGAAACTGTGGGGGAAAATTGACAATTTTGATGGAGAATCCAATCTTGAAGCACCATTAGAGATTGTTTTTCTGCCCAGAACTCTTCTAAGTTTACCAAATAGAATTGGACGGAGGGTTTACATTGTAGATAGATTTAAAGTTTAGAGTTTAAATTGTGAAAATTAAAATTTTGGGGTTTAATTTGCAAAACATGTGAAATTCTAAAGTTTTTTTTTTTTTTTTTACATAATTTATCCAAAAATAAATTAAAATTTATATTAAAATTCTAAATTTTTAATGAACATGTCAACCATAATGAAGACCAATGGTGGAAAAGTGTTTCGCAGACATCTGGTGTCTCTATTTCTAACCAATCAACAATTATTATATTTGTGGTGTTCCTCTATTGCCGACCAAAAGTCAATTTGGTTATTTAATTTTTAAAATCATATTTTAAATTTGGGGAATTTATTGATAAATCCCATCTAGAGATGTTTTATCCCAATAAGTCCACAAAGAAAAATTATATCCCAATGAATCCCGTATAGTTTTCTGATTATTCCATAAAGTCCATTTTTTAAATTTCATATTTATATGTGGACTATTATGCCCTTATATATATATATATATATATACACTGTGTTAAACGTAACCAACGTCACGCTGCAGGCCGAACGTGAGGCCACGCTCCATTAAAAAAAGAACCTGAATGAACCAAAAAAACCTCCATGGAAGCCAGTCATCAACTCCGGCGAAACACCCACACCCAACGCCGGAAGAGAGAACCCAACGAGGAACCCCAACACCAGTGCCGAAATCCTTCGGCATTACAACCAAATACGAACAAATAACAACGCCGGGTTGATCACACAACCAAATACGAACAAATAACACTTGCCATACCAACGCAGACCATAACGACGCATCCACCATAGTCGGCTACATCTCCCAGAACATATAACCATCCCACCACATGCACCTGAAAGTGCTTATCGCCGATAAAAACTAGCACCGGAGCAAAGAAGCAGTACACGCCAGGGTAGAACCCAACGCCCGTCAACCTCGCGCTGGAGCAGAGAAATAGCACACGTTGGAGTAGAAACCCAGCGTCAGTGACTCCCCCAGTCGACGAGAGACTTCTGAACAAGACCCATACACCGACGGACACCACCACGAAGCACAACGGAGTTACACACTCCTGTAGCAAACGACGACCCACAACCATGGATTTGGTCCACAAACGTAACAATGTGAATGTTATAATTCAGAGTGTGTGGAACAATGTGAATGTTATAATTCAGAGTGTGTGGAACAATGTGAATGTTTACATCCTGTTAGTATTATGTGAAGAATGTCGATGTTTGCATTTTACTTTAAGTTTTGCGTAAGAAGGCTCTGTCTGAGTGATATAATGGAAATTATATGGATCAATGTGAATGTTTACATCATGGTCCTTTGGAGGGGAGGTCATGAGATTAGTGATGAATGTGGATCTTCTATAATTCAGAATATATGTGTCAATGTAAATGTTTACATCGTGTTCATATTATGTGAAGAATGTGGATGGTCTCACTTTTACTTTGATGTTTGTTTAATGAGACTTTTGTGTGGGTGTGAATATTCACATCTTGTTTAATGTGAATTATGGATTTAACACTTGAACTGTACTTGTATGCTTCACAGCATTGAACAACATTGGAATGTGAACATTCACATGATGTCAATGTTCATATCAGTGTGTACCCAGTATTTGATTTGTGTTTTATTTTCACTTTTTTATGGTACCAATCTGACATTTATGTTGGTTGTGTTTTGGATGAATGCATGATGTTAACATTAACACTGGTGTAATATAATCACATTATGTGAATGTTCACTTTGTTGATCTTTCAAACATTTCTGTGTTGGGAATGTTCACACTGTTATTCTTATTATGACATCAGTAGATGACATGAATGTTTACATCAATGTAACCATTCACATCATCAACTCATAAGATGTAAATATTCATGACATCGTTGTTGCCATTCGCATAATCAGAAGTTATGATGTGAATATTCACATCATCAAATTATTAGATGTGTATATTGACTTGTGTTAAGAAATATCATACGCACACCTGCCATATTGTGTTACTTGAACACTTTAAGCAATATTCACATTCATGTAGTATGGTTTAAAACAGAAGAAAGTGCATGATCATTCTATGATGTAAACATTCACATCATGTCATTTGCATTCAAAAAAAAAAAAATACAATCTCAATGTGCATGACCAACGCAAAATAGGCCTGAAAATGCATATACATATATTGAATGAAAAATATCTGTACAAGCAGTGATATAGACTTGATTTACAATTAAGCTAGTCTGCTCCAATATGAAAAATCTATTGACACTAAATTGTCTTAAATGTGGATAACAGATTTGGGTAACAGTGATAGGTGGACAACCCCCACCTATAGGTTTTCACATTGCACTGTCTTTCTGTGGTTCAGGGAAAGGTGTACTAATGAGTATCTTATTTGGCACCATTCATAGCGTGCTAGGCTGGCAACAATGTCTTCACGGTATACATGCGTCCTCATGATGTAACAAACTGCAGGCCCGCAATCCACCCTGAAAATGCGAACTTGTTGTTAGATTTTGAAATTTAAGTGGGTAATGGTTGTGGAACATGTGTAGAAATCGATTTTAGGCTTACGAATTTGGTGCTTGCTGAGGACAAATGTCCATTGATATGATTGTTTTCGAAGTATTTTGGCTTGATAAGTTGGTCCATAATGGTGATGATGGTCCAATGTTGTGCACCAAAGCTATGATGTAGTCCCTCTGCCAACAATTAAATTTCATATTAGGCACCAACCAACATAGGCATACATCCAATTTCAAATATTACATAATATTCACATGGGTGATCACATTACGTTATAATTTGTTAAAGATCAAATGGGGGAACCAACAGCGCCAAACAACACCCAATAACACAAACAACTTGGAGATTGATGTCACAATGTGAATATTTACATTAATGTGAATGTTCACATCATCCATGTTTGCAAAATAATTTCAGAAAAAGACAACAGTTACTAGCCAATGTGAATGTTAACCTGGGTGATCACATTATGTTATAATTTGCTAAAAATCAAAAAGGGGAACCAACATCACCAAACTACACCAATGACACAAACAACTTGGACATTGATGGCGCAATGTGAATATTTACATCATAATGCATCACAGTGTTAAGTGAAGTTTGGGGGTTCTGACATTAATGTGACCATTCACATGATGTCAATGTTCATATCAGTGTGTACCCAGTAATCAACACTAATGTCAATGTTCACATCATCCATGTTTGCAAAATAAATACAGCGACAACGGATTACAAGGCAATGTAATATTCACATGGGTGATCACATTACGTTATAATTTGCTAAAGATCAAAGGGGAACCAACGGTAGCCAAACAACACCCAATAACACAAACAACTTGGAGATTGATGTCACAATGTGAATATTTACATTAATGTGAATGTTTACATCATCCATGTTTGCAAAATAATTTCAGAAAATGACAACAGTTACTAGCCAATATGAATGTTAACCTGGGTGATCACCTTATGTTATAATTTGCTAAAAATCAAAGGGGAGAACCAACAACACCAAACTACACCCAATGACACAAACAACTTGGACATTGATGGTGCAATGTGAATATTTACATCATAATGCATCACAGTGTTGAGTGAAGTTTGGGGGTTCTGACATTAATGTAACCATTCACATGATGTCAATGTTCATATCAGTGTCTACCCAGTAATCAACACTAATGTGAATGTTCACATCATCCATGTTTGCAAAATAAATACCGAAAACGACAACAGTTACAAGGCAATGTAAATATTCACATGGGTGATCACATTACGTTATTATTTGCTAAAGATCAAAGGGGAACCAACGGCTAAACAACACCCAATAACACAAACAACTTGGAGATTGATGTCACAATGTGAATATTTACATTAATGTGAATGTTCACATCATCCATGTGTGCAAAATAATTTGAAAATGACAATAGTTACTAGCCAATATGAATGTTAACTGGTGATCACCTTATGTTATAATTTGCTAAATATCAAAGGGGAACCAACGACCAAACTACACCCAATGACACAAACAACTTGGACATTGATGGCGCAATGTGAATATTTACATCATAATGCATCACAGTGTTAAGTGAAGTTTGGGGGTTCTGACATTAATGTGACCATTCACATGATGTCAATGTTCATATCAGTGTGTACCCAGTAATCAACACTAATGTCAATGTTCACATCATCCATGTTTGCAAAATAAATACCGAAAACGACAACAGTTACAAGGCAATGTAATATTCACATGGGTGATCACATTACGTTATAATTTGCTAAAGATCAAAGGGGGGAACCAACAGCGCTAAACAACACCCAATAACACAAACAACTTGGAGATTGATGTCACAATGTGAATATTTACATTAATGTGAATGTTCACATCATCCATGTTTGCAAAATAATTTCAGAAAATGACAATAGTTACTAGCCAATATGAATGTTAACCTGGGTGATCACCTTATGTTATAATTTGCTAAAAATAAAAGGTGAGAACCATGACCAAACTACACCCAATGACACAAACAACTTGGACATTGATGGTGCAATGTGAATATTTACATCATAATGCATCACGGTGTTGAGTGAAGTTTGGGGGTTCGACATTAATGTGTCCATTCACATGATGTCAATGTTCATATCGTGTCTACTCAGTAAGTTTACCCGATGAGAACACTAATGTGCAAGTTCACATCATCCATGTGTGCCAAATAAATTCGAAAACTACAATAGTTACAGGCAATGTGAATGTTTACATGGTTGATCACATTATGTTATAATTTGCTAAAAATCAAAGGGGGGAACCAACAACACCAAACTACACCCAATGACACAAACAAGTCCAACATTGATGTCACAATGTGAATGTTTACATTGAAACCGTGTGAATGTTCACAGCATTGAACAACAACCAGAAACCCAGATAAAATAACTGAATTCTCAATCAAAGTTAAATAATAAAGCTTTTCAACTTCAAAATATAAATATACATATAGATTCCTTAACAAATAAAGAAAATAATTAAAAACCCAGTTCAAACAGTTTAAGGTGCAATAAGACAAACACGTGGCAGGCAAGAAAAACGATAAAAAAAATTACATAAATGTATTCACAAATTGCAAACGTGGGTATGTATGCATCTATATATATATATATATATATATTTCTGGATATAAAAATGAAGCAACCTTGAGGAGCAAGAAACTAGGGAGCCTGGAGGAAGATGGGTTTGGTTACGGTGTTTTTTTTTTTTTTTTTTTTCTTTTGGGAGGTGAGAAGAAGAAAAGAAACGAAGGTGTGGAGTTGAAGAAGTCGCCATTACAATTGTGTGCGTGATTTCCTCTTAAGAATAGAGAGGGAAGAGAGATGGTTATTAGATTCAAAGAGAGAGAGAAAGGCGCGTGTTTTGTTCAGGGATGTTTTGGTCTTTCTGTATGAAATGGACCTAATGGAATATTGTAAAACACTATGGGTTTTTTGGAACAACACTCTTAGATAATGGATTTATTGAAAAAGCTCCCTTTAAATTTTCAATTCGTATTTCTTTATTTTTAGTATTTTTTTTAATATTTTGGTCATTTTTTATTTTTTAGATGAATGTAATCTAAATGTAATCAAAAAGTAAAATATTTATAAATTTTTTTAAATTTTTTTAATAAATATTATAAAATACGAAAATTTATTGAATTTTTTTTATATTTTTAGCTTTTATTAAATTTTTTAAAGATTTTTTTACAAATATTTTATTTTTTAAATACATTTAGATGCATCTAAAAAATTAAAAAATATTGACAAAAATATTTAAAAATTTCATTAACAATTAAAAAAACTACGAATTAAAAAAATTAAAATCTGATTTTGAAAACTAAATAACCTCAATAACACATTCTCTAACAGTTACATTTGATTTGGAACACCACAACACTCTGTCCCTGAAACACCAAATAACTTCTCCACCAATCGTATATAGTTGACAGTTTTGATGATCTCGTGGGGTAAATTTGTAGATTCCGTTTTTTTTTTTTTTTTTTTTTTTGATCGGCAAAGAAAAATTTCATTTAAGGGCATGAAATTAAAAGTACAGGAAGATGACATGCATTGAGAGAGATTCAGAAGTATAAAAATACCCCTACTACTGCTACTCGCATCCATACAACCAACCCCTAAGCCTCTCGATTTTTTAAACAACAAAGTTAAGAAGAACTTAACTAAAAAATAAAACTACAAGAATCCCCACATAATCTACCCACCAAAACACCCAAAATAAATAAATAAATAAATAAATAAAAAACTAAGCAACACCCCCAACCACCCACACCAAAACAAATCTAATCTAATCAACCCACCAAATCTAATCAACACCCACGCCTCTGCCCCGGCCCACTCCACCGCAACTGACTCCCAAAGCCCCACACCTTCGCTGCTAGCCCACGCCTCTGCCACCCCTAGGTCTGTAACTCCCAACTCCCCATGCCCACACCGTGAGAGAACTCCATAGCCACCACCGAGAAGACTCCATACTTCAACACCCCTGGCTGAAGACTCCACTTAACTCCAAGTCTTTGCAACACCCATCAGGGAAGACACCATGCTACAACACCCACTACCGAAAACACCACACCCACAGATCACCACCCCTCTGAAGACACAACACCCATCGCCACCACGCCCACAAATCAACTCCCACTGGTCTTCTTCCCACCTTTGCCTGACCTCCGGAACACACCCATCGCACACCACCACCGGAATACACCCACTGCGGTCATCACCTCCACAGCCCACCACCGAAAGACCCATCAGAGATCATCGACCACGGACATGGCCGGCTGCAACCCATCGCCACGGACGGCTACAACCCATCGCCATCGCAAGTCAACACCTCCACGGCCACCACAGGACACCACCCATCGCAGATCCAAACACCAACCAGCAGACCTACTCCGGCCCAAGATACATCTAACACTCAAACTCTCGACGAAGAGAAGCGACGAGTGAACCACCGAACTGGAGGATCGACATCCAGATTTCCGCCAAAACCAAGCATCGAAACTTCACCAAAAGTCTGATCCAAAGAACACCCCTCAAACTCCTACTCATGGAAGAGCGCTCGAGTGAAGAAACATCAACCACAGCCCGGAAACACCAACAAAAACACACGGACCGCAGCACACCAAAACACTCCTCGGTGGGTAAACTAATGGGGACTCAAGTTTATTAACGGAAAAGCAACGAACTAACACGGAAGGGGCTAGCCCACTGACCGCCATAATAAAAGCGTGGCACAATCAAGAGAGAGGCTCGGGGAGGAGGTTTTTTAGAAAGAGAGAGAGAGGTTTTTTAGAAAGAGAGAGAGGAAAGTGGACATTTATGGTGTAGGTCAATGTGCCACCCAATAATTATTATGTTATAATTATATAACATAATAAAAATATTATAAATTTTAAAATTATTTCTCAAATATCGCATATAGACGTGAGATTCACGCGGGATCTATATAGATTCTACCTCTATGTGAAATATTTAGTAAAAAATTTGATTGAAATTTTAGGATATCTAGTATTACTTATTATATAATTTTAAAATTATGTATCTTATTTATTATACAAGTGTTTAAATAACCAGCACGTAAAAATATCTATATATAAGTAATAATACATAGCTCTAATTTGAGAGTTCTAGATGAAACTCTAGTGAGGTGGAAGAAAGAGAAAGTAGAGAGAGATAGAGAGAGGAGTGTGGGCCTCACCTTCACATGAGTACTCTCCACATCATTAGAGTTGCATTAGAGCTCTCAAATAGGGATGGCAATTTGAAACCGACCCGATGGGGAACTGTTCCCCCGACCCTAATTTGAACAATTTTTTTCCCAAAAATACCCTCGACAGGACGGGAATGGTATTCAAAAATCAATCCTTGATCAATTTCGGGCCGGGAACAGTAATAAGTGTCCAAGCTCCGGCCCTGACCTGACCTGACCTCGTTTGTCTCCCAAAGTGATATATATATACTTTTTTGATTCACTCTCTCTCTCTCTCTCTCTCTCTCTCTCTTATTTCATCTTTTATTCATTTTATATCTACTCTTTCTCTTTCTTCCTCACATCTCTCTCTCTCTTCCTTATTGTCTATAATCTCTCTCTCTTCACCATCTCTTACCGAATCAACGCCACCTCCTCCTCCTCGCAAAGAAAGCAGAGAGCAAAGAGAGAAAGCACCAAACATCGTCATCAAGTGCCACCTTCTCCTCCTCCGACGTCGATACCCTCCGCCACAGCAGATCTAAGGAGATCTCTCTCTCTCTCTCTCTCTCTCTCTACTCAAATCTCTCTCTCTCTCTCTGTGAATCTGTGATGTTGATGATGTTGTTGTTGATGCTGCTTGATGATGTTGTTGAATCGTTGTTAACTTCTTGTTGCTGTCGCTATTTTATTTTTTATTTTTTATTTTTTTTTGTGGTCCAGGGAATTTTCGGGGTCGGGGAAGCCTTATCCCTATTAGGAGGCGGGGACAAGGATGGAGACGGTGATAGGTTCTCCGTCGGGGATCAGGGACGAGGAGTGTGATCCCTGGACCCGCCCAGCCCCATTGCTATTCCTAGTTTCAAATTAGAGCTCTCAAACATTATTGATATAGATAATTAGAATAAAATAAAATATTGAATGTTATGTATGGATGAGATAAAGTGTAATTAAATTAGAGATTATATATTATCGGAAAAAAGGGGTATATAATTAGTTTAAGATTTGGGCCAGTAGAATTGAGCCTAAAATTAAACATTTTAGATAAGCATGAATTATTAGATAAACATGAATTAATGGCAAAGGAATGAGAATTAGACACGTGGACAAACTTGTGGCTTGGTGCCCACGGTTGCCTCTCTATAAAAGGGAGGTTTTGCTCAGGATTGCTGAAGATCAAGAGAAAATAAAATAAAAAAATAAAACAAAACAAAACAAAGGGAAAATATACTAGACAAAGGCAACTATTAGGTAAGACGGTCTTTAACAGTGGAAAGTAAGAGTGAGGAATTATTATTAAAGTGAGTTATATTATATCTTAAGTTATCATAACATATTTTATGTATATTTTGAATTATCATAATTTATTTTATATAAGTTATGTTTTATAACTTATATTTAGATTTAAAGTACGCTAATTATAGTCTAAACTATTGTTTGTTTAAATTTTAAAAATTATTTAACAATGGTTATAGAAATATTTATTTTTGGTAAGCACCACTACGGAAGTCTCATGTTTTAGGATACTTAAATAACTATTAGCCTCTGATTGGTCACTTTGTGACTTTCTGTTTGTCATGGATCCATTGACCTCTATTCTGATTGTCACTTTGGTGACCTCAGTTCTGTTCTGTATCATGATTATGGTTATTTACCTACATAATTTATGAATTTCAGTTTCTGCCATTTAAATAATTTGTTTATTCAAATTAAGTTATGTGTAACGTTTTATTCCTTAAATACCTATCCATGATTATTTTGTGCCCCTATACTCTTGATATAATATCTCTCACTTTGGTATGTGCTTATAGCTGTTACTCCTTTCAGGTGATGAAATATAAGGAAGGATTATGACCTCGTGTAGTGGACCAGCACAGAACTTGTTATCGACATTTTTTTTTTTATTTTCTCTTACTTTTTCTTCGTTTTATTGTCTGACATCGAATACTAAAATAATAAAAGCCAATGGATAAATTTATTTTTTTATTTAAATAGTAGGGTAGTTAATGAAATTAATTATCTATTTAATTATTTTCTTTTATTTCGCTTCCGCTGACGCCACTTAATTGGTTCAATTAGAATTAATAAGTTGCGATTCCAGCCCTAAGCATTCGGAGATTGGGTTGTGACAAAAGTGGTATCAAAGCAATGGTTTTAATTCAATATATATATTTTACTTGCCACGTTAGCCTTCCTGCGTATAATCTTACACATGTACCATGACTAATTTTGGTGATGTAGTGATGTCCAAATTTATTCTTAGTGATGCATTTTGGAATAAGGTTGAGGCTATGAGTCTAGAGGGGATCTTAGGAGTGCACCACGCCCCCCCCCCCCCCTCTCTCACCAGAAGGATGAGGAAGCTCTGAAGACATAGTCAAGCAACTACATCTTAGCCTTGACCAATTGATGGGATGACCAATATATGTACAGGCCGATCCTGATGATATAGCATACCTATCATGAAGGCAGAGTTGTGCCTATACTCACGGACAGTATCTCGGACCTACCTATGTAGTCAATTTTGCCCTAGGACTAGACTTCTCTCATTACATAGTTGGCCCTTTGCCCCCGTATTTTGCTAAAATGAGGGGAAATGTTTTTCTCAGCAACTACATACTCATCGACGTCCCCAACCCTCTGAACATTATTAATGTCCAGAATGTTGACTTTAGCAATGACTTAACATATATCAAGAGACCTGGGTGGATTGTCGACTGAACGTTTTGGATTGTCGGGAAAAACATTTCCCCTTCTCTTAGCAAAATACGAGAGGTAAAGGGCCCACTATGTAATGAGAGCAGTCTAGTCCTGGATAAGGCCGACTACATAGGTAGATCCGAGATACCGTCTTCGAGTATAGGCACGGCTTTGCCTCTATGATAAGTATGCTATATCATCAAGATCGGCCTGTACATATATTGGTCGTTCCATCAGTTGGTCAAGGCCCTGATGTAGTCGCTTGACCATTGACCTCTGTTCTGATTATCGCTCTAGTGACCTTTGTTCTGGTCTGTTCTGTATCGTGGTTATGGTTATTTATCTACATAATTTCTGGAGTTCAATTTCTGCTATGTGCTTATAACTGTTACTCCTTTCAGGTGATGAAAATATAAGGAATGATTATGACCTTGTATAGTGGACCAGCACAGAACTTGTTACCGATATTTTTATTTTTATTTTTATTTTCTTTTCTTACTTTTTCTTCATTTTATTGTCTGTCACTGAATAATGATATAATAAAAGCTGATAGATGAATTTCCTTTTGATTTAAATAGTAGGGTAGTTAATGAAGTTAATTCACTATTTAATTATTTTCTTACTTTTATTTCGTTTTCGCTGACACCATTTAATTGATTCAGATAGAATTAATAAGTTGCGATTCCAGTTCTAAGGACCCAGGAATTGGGTCGTGACAATAATAAAATTATGTCAAATCATCTGTTAATATACTAATTGATACGTATAGTTTTATCTTATCAAAATGGTGAGATTAGAAGTAAGGTGTACCCCACTCGTAACTATAGATTTTCAATTTTTAATTTGTAATTTTTTTATTTTAAGTACTCAAAACCAAAATCAAATTTTGAATTTTTATTTGGTAATTTTTTTTATTTTTAGTGAACTTTTTTAATATTTTGATTATTTTTTATTATTTAGATGAATTTAATCTAAATGTACCAAAAAATAAAATATTTGTGAATTTTTAAATTTTTTTTAATAAATATTACAAAATATGAAAATGTATTAAATTTTTATATTTTTTAATTTTTATTGAATCTTGTAAAGATTTTTTACAGATATTTCACTTTTTAAGTATATTTAGATGCATCCAAATCTTAAAAAAAGAAGCAGGTATATTTAGATGCATTTTAAAATTTTTAAAAAACATGAACAAAATATTAAAAATAAAAAAATACGAATTAAAAAATCAAAATCTAATTTTAAAAACAACAAGTGAATAATAAGTCACAGGTTCTCCAACAATTACATTTGATTTGGGACACCACATCACTGTGTCCCTGGAACACTATGGGTTCGTTTGGTTTGAATTTCCTAAAAATTTTTGAAAACATTTCTCTACAAATGAGTTTTCAGAAAAACTCAAACCAAACAAATTTTTCCAAAAAAATTTCCCAAAACTTGTAAACCAAACAAGTTTTCCAAACAAATCTCTCTCTCATACACATTAAATCAATCACTTTTTCCAAAACTCTCTCTCAAAATAATTTTCCAAAACATCTTTTCAAAAAAACCAAACCAAACAATTTTTCGTACTTTTTATCTCCCAAACTCATCTCCCAAACTCAAACCAAACACCAATGCTAGAGAGTTGACAGTCTTGATGATGTCGTAGGTTAAGTTTGTAGATTCCGTAAAGTGGACGGTTGTTAGAGAATCTGTAACGGTGAATCAATTTTTTTTTATTAAGGCTTGGTTTGGGGTAATTTATATAATTCATCTTTTTATTTTTTTATCTTTTTTTCATCACATCACCTCTCTATTATTCTGCACATCTTTTTGTAAAAAGACAAAAAATACACTTTTTTAAGATATCCCAAACCAACCCTAAATTTAAATAAAAATTTATTTTAAAAGTATTCAAATAGAAGATTTTGAAGTTTCATTAGAATACCAGTTGATTAGGCGGATATCTAAACGGTTGACCGGCTAGTGTAAATATTTTTTTTTGCCATGAGATGGTCGACCGAGTGGTCGACTAGCTAGAGCAATTTTTTTAAAAAATTTTACCTTGAGGTAGTCATCCGGGAGGATATTCGGGAGATATCTAGCAACGATAATGAACAGTGATTTAATAAAAGACACATTTGTCCTCAGTTTGATAAAATAAAAGTAAAATTCTCAATTTGATACTTATTTGATGCAATCGTTAGAGCAGCAGCTGAACTCATTTTTCATCAAATTTAAATTTAATGAAAGGTTTGAGTAACCATTGGAGATAGTTTTAAGTATCTTTTCAGAGCGTAAAAAAATTAATTTATTGATTTATTAATTTATTAATTTATTTAGGTCACATTATTTCTTTATTTCTTTTGTATATTTTTTCAAAAAAATTTAAAAAATTCAATAAGCTACCTTTTTTCTCATTTCTCAAAACAAGCCTTCCAAATTGGTATAAGTTTCATTTCACACTTCTCCATACTCTTCTTATATAGATTTCAATCCAGACCCACATCGATGATTCGAATGATTTATCTCGTAAGCTCTACAATAAAGGTGATTTATGCAAAAAATCAACTTCAACAAGAAATTATAAATACAAAAATAAATTTTTTTATAAAATGAATAGTAAATATAATAAAATTTAAATAATTTATTTTATAAAACAAAATATGATTTGTTCCAATAGTTATAGTTGTCCGATAAAACTAATTTTTTGTATAAATGACCTTCATTGCAAGGCTTATGAGATAGACGGTATCAGTGCATATCTAAATTAAAACTCATAAATTAAGTATGGAGAGATATGAAGAGATAAGGTATGAAAGGGAGCTTATCCCTTCAACATTTGTGGAATTAGAAAAGGGTGACCCCACACAAAACTGCAGATTTTGAGTTTTTAATTCATATTTTTTTTATTTTTTATTTTTAAAATCATATTGAATTTTCAATTCGTATTTCTCTATTTTTAGTCAAAATTTTTAATATTTTGGTCAGCTTATATTTTTTATTTTTTAAATGAATCTAATCAAAATGTACTCCAAAAGTAAAATATTTAAAATTTTTAATAAATATTTCAAAATACGAAAATGAACTGAATTTTTATATTTTTTTAGTTTTATTAATTTTTACAAATATTTTATTTTTTAAATACATTTAGATGCATCTAAAAAAAATTTTAAAAAATTGACCAAAATATTAAAAAAATTTATTAAAAATAAAATAATACAAATTAAAAAATCAAAATCTGATTCTTAAAACTGAATAATTAAACAGAATGAATAAAAGTCACACGTTCTCCAACAAGTACATTTGATTTGGGATACCACGTCACTGTGTCTCAGTTATTTTGAAAAGATAGTTATAATTAATTTTTTAATTAAAAATTATTTATAAATAATTTTTTTTAAAGATAAAATGGATTATAATTCGGAAAATGAATTATAATCACTTCCAAAAGGAGCTTTGATGATCTCGTGGGTTAAGTTTGTGGATTCCGTAAAGTGGAGGGCTCATATTATGGTATCAAAATTTAGTAGGATTAGAGGTAGGGTGGACCCCTATCTAAAAAAATGATATCAAAATTGATGGGATTAGAAGTAGGGTGGACCCCTATCTAAAAACAAATGAAATAGGGTGGAGCTCACACGTAATTGCAGATGTTTAGAATGAAATGTATTTTTTGATCTGTTATAAAAAATTATGTAAAAAAATAAAAGGATAATATAATTTAAATAAATTTATTTATTTAAGAGATACAAACAAATTCTAAAGTGCAACTGCGTGTTGAAACCAACCTAAACAACATATGATTATAGTCCATGGGACTAATCCGAATTCTAGAGATTAATTTTTCATAAATTAATTTTAGAGTGATTTTTTGAAATTTAATTTTACAAAAATTAATGACACAAATACAATAATACTAAAAGGTCATTTGAAAAGTGACTTTTTAACTTTTTAAGTTAAAATTGAAATGAAAAAAAAATAATATTCAAAAATAATTTTTTAACTTATTATAAAAGATATGTAAAAAATAGAATTGATATGAAACAATCTTTGACTTTTCGTATAAATTAAAAACTTTTAGCTTTTTTTAAGTAATTTTGAAACTAAAATATCAATATGCCAAACGGGGCCTAAGTTGAGGTACAATAATATTGATAATTACTTGAAAAAAAAAAAATCTTAACTATAAAAAAAATTACACCAAAATTACTTTACAAAAACATCACTTTAGAAAATGCTCACTTGGACTCCCCTAACTTTGTACGGCCCGTGTGCTACGCGGCATGGAATCACTAGCGGTGCATCAACTCTCATTTTTTTCTCAAATTTTTTTTTTTGAGTGAAATAATACAAAAATTTCTCCTACTACCGTCTCGCGTGTTAATAAAAACTTTAATATTTAAATTGAAACATGTTATAATAATAATACAATTGACACATTATTTAATAAATACGTTTGTAAAATTTATTTATTTATATAAGTGAATTAACAATACAACACTCGTACAGTAGTAACATTAGGGTGATCCGGCCGCCGTAGGGAAGAGTCAAGTTCGTTCACTTCAGCATATAGTTCAACTAATGGAAGGTCTTGGCTGGATTAAGGTTAGAGTAGAGTTGACACCACGCTAACGCCTTTGGAACTAACAATTTCCCTTTCAAGAGTGTTAGGACGTTGGACAAACAGTATACAAAAATTATGGTGAGAGGAGACCTATAGTGTGCTTTTTGTTCCACAACTCCTCAGATAACTCAACTCAATTAATTGGAGAATAAAAGGTAGTGGTCTCTAAAAAGAGAATTGACTAATAATGTTTAGTTATAATGACAAATTATAATTTATTTGACTTTTTTAACTTAGCCAAAGTGAAATTTTCTTAAGATACAATGTGCAATTTTTTTGAACTCGTTTAAAACTCTTCAATACTATAGACAAAAAAATTTTATTAACAAGTATTCTAAGAGTATAAATTAATAAATATAAAATAATTATATATTCTTTATGATGTGCAACTTTATAGACATATATATGTTTATATAACTAATTCGAATTTATAAACAAGTACCTTTAGCATACTCGTCAATAAAATGAAATATGATTGATTAATGATATATAGCACTCTTTTCAACTAAATTTTTTAAGAAAAATGGTTTGACCCCCTAAAAAACCCCCCCTAATCCCCTTAATGCTCAAAACGATGTTGTTTTGGACTTCTTTTTTTTTTTTTTTTTTTGCCTTGATTTGAAATTTAAGAAGATTAGGGGGCCAAAAATTAGAAGATGTAGCACAACCCATTTTTTAAAATCTATACATAATGCCAAAGCTGAGCAATGTTTTCCACATAATTTTGTGGCATACTTTTTCTTTATTTTCTTTTTCCTCCATAAATTCAAAATCCAAACATAATTAAAATGATACCAAAATTAATTTTATCGTACATCTCAAAATAAGTGGTCTTCATGGGAGAACTTCTAACACCCAACATATTTTTCTCTACACCCACATTCTCTGGTACAAGTATTTCTTGAAGTACAAAGTGTAAGATCCATGTATTGGGTGTAGAGAGAAACTAGTTCAGTGTGGCTAGAAGCTCACTCTTTCCAAAAATGTATGAAATTCCATATTTGCCCTTACTGCAAGGGCAACAATTATACACCTTTCTCCAACATGCACAAGCGTCAGACATTCACTATATATCATAAAAATCTAACAATGTGCCCCAACTTGTGCGCCTATCTGCATCAAAAAACTGTGTCCAGTTATGACTCATGTGAACATTACAAATCCCAAATTCCTAGCAATCATGAATCATGATGCATGGAAAGCATTTGATTAGTCTCTCCACAAGACTTACTTCCAGTTGAAACGTACACCAGACACCACAGACAATTAACTGCCTGCAACATATGATGTCACACTTATTTACAGTGTCTAAAGGAAAGCAGTTAGTCTATACCCATTTCTTCTATAAACCAGCGGGAAATGCACCGACAATAGCAACACCTACTTCACCACGTTGAAAACAGCACGGAGGTTAGATATCATAACCGGGCACTCTCCTTTCTCATCATATTCAGCAAACTCGCCTTCCGACAAATCCACATCATCAAATTTAGTTCCTTTGAGCTGCACAAAGGAGATGACATATAAGCTAGGCATGTACACAAATTTAATAGGAACAAAAAAAAAAAAAAAAAGAGTTAATAGTACAACTTTCAGAAATTTTAAGCGGATTTAAGTAAGAATATATCCCGCACATAGGCATATATTTGTGACATCAATAAACCAAAGCAAACTTTCTTAGGACAGTGGTTTTTCTTTTCAATGTAAAAAATAAAATTTTTAAGACAGCGGAAGAAACACCCAGAAGACAGGTGAGAGTTTCAGTGTTTCAACTCTACAGCATATAAAACACAAGTTGAACTCACATGAATACGTCAAAAGTGTACTAAAGAGTAAGAGATTCACATTATTAGATTGTCAGTTTTGTTTTGTTTTTAAGCATATGAGAGGGGTATGGTGGAATGACTCTCCAATCCACTTGTTACCTACATTCCTTTGCCCTCACTAAAACAATTAAAGGCACACAACTATAGTGCATTCTTAAGCAAAATTCACTTTTAAGCACCATACTGAGATGGCTGCCCATGCTAGTAACCTAGTGCCCTAAGCAGGACAAGAGAACGGGGGTAGTTTAATCTTCAAAGCTTACAGCATACCTAGGGATTATAACAGTGAAAGCATCAACGTTCCCACCCCACCCATTTACTATCTAACATTGCAATACAAATGAATCTAGACATCCCCACAACATGAAATTTACCTCTAAAAACACAGCATAGCAACATTTTTTTAAAAAAAGACGAGAGTAGGTGCTCAGATAGCTCTACCCTATGAAGCACGGGAACTTCAAAAATGGTGCGTCTGAGTACCGGTACTTACCGGTGCCGTATCTGACAGTATATCGTGCATCGGTGCGGGTATGTTGAATATATGCCAGGTACGGCAAATACGTTTGGATACGTTGTGGGTACGGCACGAGGTACGGCGAGGTGAATTTTTTTTTTTGGCAACTACTAGAATTTATTATAACCTTTATTATTATTCTTTCAACTTCAGAAATCATCAAGTAATTTATTTCCAACACTCTTTACCCATGAGTCGTGATTTTGTTCTCTTTTGCATCCTATTTTAGACAATCAAAAAAGAAAAAAAAAGAATTACATAATTTTTTAGACAAATTGTTTTCTTTTTAGTATTGATATGGAAACTTTGATTTGTGTGTTGGATGTTTAACTATAAATTTAAAAAAAAAAAAAAAAATTGACGTACCCCAGCTGCATCCGTACCCTACTTTTTTAAGAATTTGCCATATTGCCATACCTATATCTTACCCGTACACGTATCCATATCCATACCTGCACACGTGCTTCATAGGCTCTAGCCCTTGTAAGAGTTTTCCCGACTTTCTTAAAACCTAGTTGAAGACCTTGTGTAAGTCAATCAATGAATCATTGTAACTTTTAACATTGCCTTTCACTGACCAAATACTGGAAAGCAACTATCAATGGTTTTCACAACTAAGTAATCATGCAACTAGGTGCAACCAATGCCGCATTCCATCTGCAGTTTATAAATAAATCAGCACCACCAATTGACGGAGTCAACCTACAAGCAGTTGTTACACCATCAAATAGTCAGGTAGCTCGTCCATTCACTTACAGGACTTCTTAGCTTTCACCAAAACCCACTCTGAGCTCATTTGTCAGTTGTGCCAAGTCAAGCTTAAGTTGAAAACTAGGTTCATCATGAAAGGAGGTGGACTTAATTAATTGTCAAGCTATTTCAAGCACCTTGATAAGGCTCACAACTATGGTAATTGTAATTCAAGAAGCTTTAAAGAACATTCTTTTATAGATTACTACCAGCCATTTTAAGTTCTCTTGTGCCTTTTTGTTGTCCTCTGAATTTTACATTCAATTACGCTTACCAAAATATTCAAAAGAACGTTGGCAGTGCTAAATTATTAAGACGCGTGATAGTGTCTTGCAGATATCCAGGACTTTTGTGCTTCAGTCTGAGAGAAGATGCAAAGTACTCTTTAACATTTTATTATACTTAACCAACTAGAATGCAACAACAAGGATTATCTATTTCATTCTTACAGACCTTGTCAGAAACACTTTCATTTCAATAAGCAGTGTGAACAAATTCATCAATATTTTACCCAAAAAAAAAACAAGGCATATAAAACAGAATACATAGGAACGGAACATAAAACAGGGAATATGGGAATTACTGAAAAATGATTTGCAAATTACGATAGTCTAATAAGGTTAGGTTAGACAGAGGTACTCTATTAATCCTAGGCTTTTTACATGCATCTAGTATACTAAGATGTGGCTCTCGAAAAAATAATTAGGCACACGAGAAAAGCTATACCAAAGAGGTTTGGAGTAGAGTGAGATCCGGTCATAAACATGTCAACAAATTCTTTTATAGAATCTTTTACCATATTTGAAGGAATTCTTAAGTTTTTAGTATATTGAGTAACTTCAAATAAACTCTCCTCACTCATAAAGCACAAAACATGAGTGGATAAATTATGCACAATGGAAAAATTCCAGCGCATGCTCCTTCACAATATTAATGCAAAATACAATAACAAAACTTCAAAGAAGTGTTACTGCATTCTATTATGAAGCTAGAGGGCAAATATTCAATTTATAAGTTATATGTTATAGACATCATTCTCAAACTTGCTAGCAATCACCAAACCAAATTATGCTTGATAAAAGATAAATAATTAAAAAGAAAATACACTGTTCCAAAAAAAAAAAGGAATAAAGAAAAAAGGAAGAAGACAAGGAGAATACTTTTGATCAGAATTAAATGCAAGGGGACATCCATGATACATACTTCTGAAGGGAAAAAAATATATACATCTATATATATAGTGAGAGAGAGAGAAGGTGAATATTTTTGATCTGGTAGATGCTAGAATTAAATGCAAAGGGATGTCCATCATAGCAGTATAATGATTCAGTCGAAAGCTTAAAGACAAGCACTAACAAGCCTTAACTTGAACTAAAGCTTTTCTTTTCTTTTTCTGTTCAATAGGTAAATTTAAAATTAATAATGCTTCAAATCTGATAAGTAGCTTAAAATGAAGCAAGCAAAGACTTACAGATTCGACTTTCCAACCACTGCCAAACAAAAACTCCACAGGTTCGTAACCCCTACAGTCAAATAACATCAGCGGGGTATGTTTCCCTGATTGACTCATTTCTTGGGTCAGTGGACGGCCACGACCAGTGATCATTGTCACAGTTCCGTCCCTTCCACAAAACTTACACTGAAACAGAAGAAAGGAAAATAATAATTTCACAAATAAAACAGCAAAAAGCTAAACAGCATATGCAAGTCCCACTTTAAGGATCAAATTAGATTAAAAGATATTATCAAATTATACATATTCATGACATACTAGTGGAAGCCCTTCCACAGAAAAAATCATGACTCATTAATGTTGTGTTTCAGATCTTGGATTTGTGGAAGGATTACAAAAAGGAAGGTATTATATATTCTCTCTCCTTTTCTTTTCCCTCGGCAAATTCAAGATCCAAACATAACCTAAAAGTATTAGAAGGAAAATCCAAATATCGGTAAAGAAAAATTCAGGGACCCAGACCTAGCCACCCAGATTTTTTTGGGTGGGCGATTGTGTTGTAAAAATTAAGGGTGTGTTTAGTTTGGTTTTGAGAGATAAATTTTCAAAAAAAAAATTAGGGAAAAGAGTTTAGAATTTTTTTGGTTTGTTTAGTTGTATATTTTGAAAATAGTTTTGGAGTGTCGGAATTTAGGATGATATCATATTTTGTTGTAATTGAGTAGATGTATGTGAGAGAAAAAATAATTAAGAAGGAGAGAGAAAAAGTGATTGATTGGTGTATAGGAGATAGAAAGTAATTTTGAAATTTTTTTCCAAAATCACTAAACCAAATAAAATTTTAGAAATTGTTTTCCAAAATTTATTTCTAAGCAAACCAAACAAAGCCTAAATTTGTATAGTGTGGGATCCACCAATTTGGGAACTTGGCCAAAATTTAGTTTTTGACTTTTAACTTATTTTGAGTCATATTATCTCTCAACTTTTTTACACATTTTTTCAAAAAAAAAAAAAAAAAAAAAAACCAATTTTTAACCAACTTTCCAAAACAATCCTAAATCTGAATCACAAGATGATAATTTTGTTTAATTTCTAGATAGTTAAGTCTGGTTCGTAATATTCCTGATCTATAAAATGCCAAAGCAAATATATAAATGTATATATGTATAGAGAGAGAGAGAGAGAACTAAAAATCACACAGAATTCAGCAAACTCCGTAATTCTCGAAAACTTTTCCATATATATGGGTGTGTCATAATAACTTCGTGTAGCAAACACATGATTCATGATCGTAAAATTTGTACACTATCATTACACAGTAATCCTTGGTGCCTCGAATTCACCGCGGCTCGAATGGCTCGAATTTCTATTCACCGGTCGTCTGGCAAAAAGGCTGACAGCCGCGGTCGACAAGGTGTAAACCGTGGCTGTCAGCATTTTTGCTGGACGACCAGCCGGACAACCGGTGAACAGAAATTCGAGCCATTCGAGCCAAGGCGAATTCGAGGTACGTAGCATTGCTCATCATTACATTACCTTCTGAACAAGATTGGTGGTATTCTTGCCCTGATGGAGAGAAACTGTTTCATTCAAACTGACACATGTCTCTTTCTGAGTCACCTCTCCGCAATTCCCACATCTCATCTACACAAACCATGCATATATAAATACAGAACCAATGACAATATATAATACTCAAAAACAAAAAATAAATCACCGCATCTGCAATGAGAAAATGGATAAAATAAACAGTATCAAACTCAGCTCCCTTGAACTAAGACCAAAATCAGAAACCCTAATCAAAATAGATAATCACACAAGGCTGAAATCAAAGAAGCATAACAATGGACCGCATTAGACAAAATTAAACATCCTATTTTTGCATTGATCACAAGAAACATACAGATAAGATCGAGAAACCCTAAATGCAGATATATGAACTTTTGATATGAAGTGGTAAATAGTCAGATGCATCGGAATTCAAATCAAATACAGATTAGATTGAAGAAGGATTGGAGTTGACGAACATTATATACAAAAAAACACATGAAACCCTTATATATATATAGATGAATTTGTTTGTGGGTGAGTAGAGATGATTGATGGAGATGGAAATGGACCTTGAAGTAGTAGGTGAAGTTGGGATCGTCACAACCACCTTGAGGCTGGAGATTGGTCAGATTCTCGAGCTCTGCGGTGATCATCAACATGAGATTCACCATTTTCTCAGCTTGGAAAATGAAGAGGGCTTGTTTTCTTTCTCGAGCGTTTGGACTCGCTTGACTCGGCTTAAATCCCCAGCCTTCGAAAGTGAATGCTCGTACAGTGGAGTGGGGGTTAGGAGACTAATAAAATCACGCCATGTGTCCAAGAAATTTTTTTTTTTGAAAAAATGAGTACGACCGTTCTTGGAGGACCCACAACTCTTAAAGTTACACACGCCACTCGTGATAGGTGACGCCCACTTATATCTGTATGGAATTCACGTGAATAGCATGGATTATTTTAGGAAGTGTGAGGTCCTTCGTAAAGAATCTCTATCGTTGGTTTTTTTTTTTTTTTCAAAGCGTATATTCCTGATTGGCAGGACCATGGTGGGTCAAAATTAAAACCCAATCTCTATCATTCAAATTATTTAATATGTATCATTCTTTAAAAAAATTCATATCAATTGAATGAGGGGTGTAACTTGGGCGAATTTGATCGGATTAAAAGATTATTCAAGTCCAATCTGAGTTATACTGAGACTTGCCCAGACCCGTCTAAGCTTGAATTGTAACCAGAGATTGTCTGTCCAAATCCGACCCAAGTTAAACCTAAATTACCCGAGTTGTCCGAATTACCCAAATTGTAAATAAATTTTTGTTTTTTGTTTTTTTTTTTTTTTCCCAATTACATTATTAAATTATTAAAATTTAATACCATCTGTGTGTGCTGTTTTTCTGACCACACTGCCAAGCAGGTACTCAGTTGGAGAATACTGGCAAAATAGATTACGCCCGAACGACCTGTCACAGAAAGAAAAAGACTTCGGCGGTGGTTCGTCCACCCAAGGGCACTCCAACGATCAAGTTAATTATCTTTCAAAAATAGCAAAAGTATTTAACTCACTATTCAGAATACAAAAAGCGTACCTTAAACCCACGAGGATACCTTACTTGTATAACCGACACTAACCTGATCCTTGTAAAAGCCTAGTTTCAATGGACTCTGGCTCAATGTCTATCTAGGACTCTGAAATAGATAAAGATAAACTCCCTAAGAGCTTTATCCTTATCCAAGTTGAAGTCCTCCCTCATTTTAGGATTCCTGTAACTTATCCGTTCATTTCGGATTCTAGTATCTTCGCAGATAACCTCGGCCTAGCCGAGATTACCTCGGCGTCAAGTCAAGGACACGTGGTACCTTGGCTGGCACTTCGATGCCACCTTGGCTACATGTTGTTATCCGAAAAATATGTCCCCACAACTGTCCTCTAGGTTTTATTACATCAGCATCCTGAGGTGATGGAACCTATATCATTTGAACCTATAGCACGTTGGCTAAACTTGTTTTATCATTCATTACCGAGGTTATCACACATCGGCTTCCATATGATAAACAGTTCTGTGTGTTTGTATCAATGCTTTAGAACCAAGAACCAAGTTCTATCAAATTTCTCTAGCCAGATCATCTCCATAGCTGAAGTCTTCGCTTCATTAAATCAAGAACTCCAAGAGTTTTCACACGCGTATAAGCTGTCACACACAGTAATTCAACTATTTTTGCCATGCGTCTCTCCCCTATTGATCTGTACCTAACACGCATCAAGTCGCATCGCACTTACGTGCGCCATCTGACAAGCACGTCGTTCTAGGCACACTAATTACGATTTGCCGCCTTTTCGTGTTTTGACAAAAACACTCCCCTCTCTCTTCGCCGTTTCACTTCTACAAACACAATTTCTCTCTCCACTCTGAGCCTCTCTATCTGGAAATTTCTCAAGCTGCCATTTTCGTTCCTTCGAAGCTCTCTGCAATCACTCCATTTGTCTCTTCCGACGAAGCTCTCTCCGCTCTGCTCTAACTATTTCCATCGTCAGACTCCGGTGAATCCCATATCGGCGTCATTTTCTGTGGTAAGTCACTGTTTCCCCCCTTTTTAGTTTCAAACTCCGTTGTTTTTGTCTACTGCCATAGTAAATGTCTTCATGCTCTCTAATCTTTATCTGTGCTTCAAACTTTATCATGCGCATGTTTTGAGCAAGTCCTGTCTTGCAATTTTTTGTGCTTGTCCAATTAGTTCTTGATTCTTGACCTTTATGTACAAATTGTGCACACACTCGCTCAACTTTGCCACTATTCTTGGCCTTGCACACCTACACAAACTTATTCAGTGTTCTTTTTCTTGTTTGTCTTCCTGAGTCTGAATCATGTTCTTGTCTCTGTTTTCTATGTCTTTTTCCAGATTCTTGATTTCAATTCTAGTTTCCATAGTCTTAGGCTTGGGATTTGTTCTAGAAACTTGATTTTTAGGAAAACCGAACCTAAAACCCTTTTGATCTTCAAAAAAATTCACCTCAGCACACGTTTAGGTTTTTAGCCGAGGTCCTTTAAACCCTAACAAACCAAAAATCCAACACCTTCCCCACTAAGCCGACGTTATGGGTATGTTTAGGTGGAAGGTAGACACCCCAACTAAGCTAGCATACTTTAAGCAGGAGTTTTCCATCCCTCCCGACGTTCATCTCAGGTTGGCTGGGGAGGAGGACTCCATCATGCCCAAAGATAACTCCATGCCATTCCCAGTAGTAGCCTTCATAGAGTGTGGACTTAGGCTCCCTCTTGACATCATTTTCTGAGAAGTCCTGCACTATTATAAACTCAACCCAATACAATTAGCCATTAACTCTTACAGAGTCATCAACGGTATCATTGCCTTATCCAGCCGAGAAAATGCTAGGGTAACTCTAGCTGACATCCAGTACTACTACACCATGTGTGGCCTTAAGTCAAAAAAATGCTACATTTACTACTTTAAGCCGAGGTCGATAGAATACAAACTCATCGCTGACCTCCCTGATTCCAACAAAGGCGCCGGAGACGATTATTTCATCGTCTCGGGCAATTGGGAGTTCCCTCTAGATGATGACCTTCACCTTTACCCTTTAAGCCGTACATTATTCAGAGAGGGAGATGGTAAGAGCCAAGTTATCCCTTTTTACTTGCTTTCAAGTCTTTTACTTTGATATTTTTGTATAACTCTAACGTCTTGTTTGTTTTATTTTGTAGTTCTTCCTCAGCTACCAAAGGATTTCCGCAAAACATTCTTCCCAAGCAAGGACTTCAAGAAGCTGTTGGGTCTGCCAGTTGACCAGTGAAAAGCACCTCTACTGCTTAACTACATCCCAACCTACAAGTCCATTCTACTCGACGTCCCGAAGAAGAGCAAGTCTCCTTCTTCAGTGACAACTCCTACTACATTTTCATCACCCCAGCCTGATTAGGGATCAACCTCTGCTCCAACAGAACAGCTATCTACTTCAGCTCCTCAACTGATTCCACCATCTCAGCGCCAACGCCAACGCCGACGTCGAGCGCCACTTTTTGCACCAGCAAGTAGGACCCGTAGCCGAAGACGCCAATGTGCCGAGGCGTCCTCTTACGATCTAGCCAACCCACCAATAGCTTTACTAGTAATCCGCCTTGGCACTAAAGTTACCGTTGCCATTTTCTCCGACGAAATGGGTCGCAAGAAGGCAGTTGCTGATGATCTTCTGGCCGACATCTCGAATGTTGTCATCGTCCAATCTCCATCTTCCCAATCTCAATCCAAACCAAAACTAAAAAGGCTAAGGAAAGCCTAACCCAAGGCAACGGTGACTCAGATTGATACTGAGGACACCTTGCCAATTTCAAAACTAACCGAGAGCGAGAAGACCTCCTCCACCGCCGAGAAGAGGCCCACCAAGGGCGAACCACCTGAATCCACCAAATCAAAGAGGCCGAGGTCGGACTCTGCGGCCAGCTCGGGTTCTCTCAAATTTGATGCCCCCTGGGCCCCCTCAATCACAATTGAGGACAAGCCAGTCAGAGCTAGTGACAGCGCCGATGACATCGAAATCGGCGTTGCCCTTTCTACTGCCATGCTCCTTCCCAAAGACCTCGACCGCAACACCGAGGTCAGCGAATATGAAAATTTTGCTCTGATGTTGCAGCACTCAGTAAAAGTAAGCCCCTAACACTTAATACTCTCCATACTCTTTTTTTCCATACTTAGAGTTTTATTAACTTTTGTTCTGTCCATTTCTTCTAGGCGATCCAGCACGCCCACTTCTTCGCAATGCAGGCCTTCAACATCAAGAAGGAGTTGGTCAACAAGACCAAAGAGGCTGCTAATTTGTTTAAGACTATCAACAGAGCTGAGGCCAAAATGAAGACACTGATAGATCAGGCCAAGGCAGTAAAACAAGCCCAAGACGAGGCCGAGAAGAGGACAGGCACTGCTGAGGCCATTGTTAAGGTCCTTGAAGCCGAGAAAAAAGAGGCCGAAGCAAAGACCACCGAAGCCCAAGCCGAACTCATTGCTGCCTTGGCCACAAAGGACGCCGAGATAAAAGCGGCAGATGAGAAAACATACGTCGAAGGGGGCAAGCGTCCACGAGGACTATAAGAAGCAAGTGAAACAGGCATGCAACAAGGGTTTCATCCTTGGTTGGATGGTTGCCTTAAAGGAGTTGGCTGTCCCCAATGACTCACCTCTCCGAGAAAATAGCCGCATCATCCTGCCATTCCCTCCCTCTCCAAGCCAGTTCGAGGATGAAGCTAAGTCCGAGGATCAGGCTGAAGCCAAGAAGATCGAAGAAGCTGCTGGGGCCAAGTCCCCCACTCTGAATGAGCAAGTCTTGGACTTGACTTAGGATGAGGAGGATGAAGTCTCTAAAGGTGCCTTTCCCCCAGAAGACAGCCTCCGAAGTGCCAATCGCCGAGAAGAGCATCGATTAGACTCTACGAGAAATCGACACTGAACTCGAGGCTGATAAGGCTGCCAAAAAGGGTTCACAGTTGTCTTCTGAGGCTGAGACACAACCAGCTGTTGGCACCGAGTAGTCCATTTTGATGTTTTTCTTTATTTCTTGTACCTTGTACTTTTTTTTTTACTTTTGAAACAATGTTAGCTTTAATTTGGCCGAGGTGCCATCTTTGTAATTCGAACAAGTAATCCCTTTGTAGGCCGAAGTGCCCTTTTTTCATCTTCAAATGCAAGTTCAACTTCTTTTTTCAAATGTTTGTAATTTACTGTCTTGTATGATTCCATACTTAGAATATTTTGCATGTCTTCAAAGTACACCTTAACTGTACAATCTCTTCGGGGTAAAATATCTCAGATATACCCACTGACTTGTTTATCTTGGCCTTGGTTTAACACTTGAAAACATTTTGTAGAAATATTTTCACAAGTGTTTATTTAAGACTTGGTACTTCACTTTTAGTTAACAAGACTTTTGTCTTCCATGGTAATCTCGGCAAGTACGTAGATACTTCTTTCAACATAACCTCGGCTTAACTTCAACTTGAAAAATTTTCCTTAAAATTTCAACAAGTGTTAAACAAACTTTCTTTTAATATAACCTTGGCTTAACTTCAACTTGAAAAATTTTCCTTAAAATTTCAATAAGTGTTAAACAAATTTTATCTTGTGAATTCCAATTTCCAAGCATTATTCTCCAACTCTCTGCCCCCTAATGTGAACTTAAGTTTCACTTATGTTCACATTAAGTATGGACCTATGATCTTGTTGTCGAGATCTGATTCGAACAGAGACTGGCCGAGATTATTAACCTTGGTCTCTGTTAATCTGACTGATATATACTTAATGCCATTCAAAGTTTTAATTCTGCCGATATAGCAAATCTAGGTGAATCCAACTTAGTTCAACTCTATTATATGCAAGTATAATTTAGCTCTGCCATATAATAAGTCTAAGTTATTCGTCATGTTTCAATTAGAAACATCACCAACTTAGTTCAACTCTATTATATGCAAGTACAATTCAACTCTGCCATATAATAAGTCTAAATTATTTGTCATGTTTCAATTAAAAATATCGCCAACTTAGTTCAACTCTATTATATGAAAGTATAATTGAACTCTACCATATAATAAGTTTAAGTTATTCGTTATGTTTCAATTAGAAACATTGCCAACTTAGTTCAACTCTATTATATACAAGTATAATTCAACTCTGCCATATAATAAGTCTAAGTTATTCGTCATGTTTCAATCAGAAACATCGCTAAGTGACTGGTCAATCTTTTACACAAGTTTGAAATAAAAAATCGAGCTAAAATTTTATTAATTACTTCGGTTAATAACAGAAAAACGTAAAAACAAAAGGAAATCTTAATGATAGAAAAACTTCAGGTTACAAGTATTCTAAGGTCTCGGCAACTCTTTGCCTTCACCGTCTTCAAGCCGATATGCCCCATTGCCCAAGATCGAGATGATTCTATAAGGTCCTTCCCAGTTTGGGCCAAGCTTGCCCTCTCTGGGATCCTTTTTGTTGCGATGACCTTTCTCAGGACGAGGTCCCCAACTTGAAACTCTCGTGGGTTGACCTTTTTGTTGTAAGCCTTGGCAAGCTACTGCTGGTATGCCCCCAGCTGGATTACTGCTTTCTCCCTTCTTTCTTCCAACAAATCCAGATCTCGGGCTAAAAATGCATCATTAGTCCCATTTTCCACTCTCTAGGTTCTAACCCCTAGGATGCCGACCTCCAATAGGATTACTGCCTCTGTGCCATAAGCCATGGCAAATGGAGATTCTCCAGTTGATCTTTTCGGCGTAGTCCGATATGCCCAGAGTACACTGGGCAACTCATCCACCTACTTTCCCTTTGCTGCTTCCAGCTTCTTCTTGATCCCATCCAAGATGACCTTATTGGATGCTTCTGCTTGACCATTGCTTTGAGGGAAGCTTGGAATAGAGTAATAATTCTTGATCTTGTACTTTGCACAGAAGCTCTTGATTAGCTTACTGTCAAACTATGTACCATTGTCAGCTATTATTGCCCTTGGGATCCCAAACCTGGTGATGATGTTCTTCCATATGAAGCTCTTCACATCAACATCTCGAATCTTTGCAAGGGGTTCAGCTTCCATCCACTTGGTAAAGTAATCTGTTGCCACTAGCAGGTACTTCCTTTGTCCAGTTGCCTAAGGCAGCTGTCCAACAAGATCCATGCCCCATTGGGCAAATGGCCAAGGGCTGGGCACTGGGTTCAAGTCTGCTGTTGGTTGGTGTATCAAAGGTGCAAATCTTTGACACTTCTCACACTTTCTGACATAGGCTTCAGCATCTTTCTGCATATAAGGTCACCAGTACCCCTGAGTAATGGCCCTATGAGCAAGTGACCTGCCCCCAGTATGGCTTCCACATACTCCATCATGTATCTCATACAAGAAGTCTTCAACTTGTGAAAGATGAACACATCTCAAAAGGGGACCAGTGAAAGATTTTCTGTAGAGATGCCCCTTTGCTTCTGCTGTCAGACTGAATCTTGCCGACTTCAGCCTGATCTTGTGTGCTTCTTTATGATCATCTGGCAGTTTCCCCTCTTTAAGGAATACTATTACTGCATCCATCCAGCTTGGTCTCATCTCTACACATATTGCTTCATGCTTTGTGTTAAGTGGTTCTACACTTGGACGTGATAAGTAGTCGACCATTATTGTCTTTGCCTCTCCTGGTTTCATTGCACTAGCCAGGTTGGCCAAGGCATCAGCATGGCTGTTGTCATCTCGGCCGACTTACTATAGTCGGCAATTTTGGAACAATGCCATCAGTCTGCCCACCTCCTTTACATAGGCCATCATCCTTTCATCTCGGGCTGCGTATTCGCTTGTTGCTTGGTTGACGATAAGTTGGGAGTCACAAAAGACCATTACCTCGTCGGCTTCCATTACTGTTGCCAATTTAAACCCTATGATCAGGGCTTCATACTCTACCTCGTTGTTTGAGGCATTAAATCCCAAATGAATGGATTGTTCCAGCATTTGTCCATCCGGTGATACTAGCACTACTCCTGCCCCCGCTCCTTGTCGGTTTGAACTTTCGTCAACAAACAGTCGGAAGGAGTCACCGACGTAAGTACTGTAGGGCCTGAGTTTTTCTTCTTTCCTCTGTTTGGCTATGCCCAACTGGGTTTCTTTTTGTTCACCTGGACATCGTATACCTTGGCTCAACGAAGCCCGATATATGATGGCGCCTGGTGTGAACTCGGCTACGAAGTCGGCCAAAACTTGGCCTTTGATTGCTGTTCTAGGTCTGAATTCCAGGTCATATCGGCCCAACACCACTACTCATCTGGTTATCCTGCCTATCAGATCTCCTTACTGCAACAGGGACTTCAAAGGATGCTCAGTTAACACCACAATCTTGTGGGCTTGAAAGTAATGATCCAACTTCTTGGAGGCCATTACCAAAGCTAGTGTTAGCTTTTCCAAAGGTAGATATCTAGTCTCAGCATTTGTTAGGATTTTACTCACGTAGTAAACTGCCATATATTCTCTCTTATCCTCCCTGATTATTACTGCACTGACTGCATGCTCTAAGACCGCCAAGTATAAGAACAACTCTTCTCTAGGTACTGGATTTGAGAGAACTGAAGCTGTGGTCAAGTAATTCTTCAAGTCGGCCAAGGCGACTTCGCACTCCTCTGTCCATAAGAAATTTGTGGCTTTCTTTACTAGACTGAAGAAAGGTTTGCATTTATCAGAACTTCTACTTATGAATCTGTTTAGGGCTGCAGCTCTTCCAGTCAACATTTGCACTTGCTTTGCCGACGTTGGGCTCTCTAACTCCAGAATGGCCTTTATTTGATCCGGGCTTGCCTCAATGCCCTTTCTGGTAACCAAGTATCCCAAGAATTTTACTAATCCAACTCCAAATGCACACTTCGATGCATTGAATCAGAGTCAAAATGTCCTTAGGATATCAAAGACTATCTTTAGGTTAACCAAATGATCTTTAGGTTCCTTGGTCTTCATGATCATGTCATCAATGTAAACCTTCACTATTTTACCTATTAGATGTCTGAACATCTTAGTCACTAATCTCTAGTAAGTTGCTTCCGTATTTTTCAACCCAAAAGGCATCACTTTATAGCAATACAGTCCTTTTGGGGTGATAAATACGGTCTTCTCCTCACCTGGGGGGTACATGGCTATCTGATGATACCCTCTGTAAGCGTCTAGGAACCTCATCCTTCCATGCCCTGAAGTGGTATCCACCAATTGGTCAATTTTGGATAGTGGGAAACTGTCTTTGGGACAAGCATTATTCAGGATGGTGAAGTCCACGCAAACCCTCCACTTCCCATTCTTTTTCTTCACAACCACCGTGTTTGATAACCATGTTAGGTAATTTACCTCTCGAATGGCTTTGGCCTCCAGAAATTTATCCACTTTCTCTTCTACTGCCTTAACATGCATCAACGTCGGCCTTCTTGCTCGCTGGATGACAGGTTTAGTCGACCTGTCCACATTCAATTTATGACAAGTGACTTCGGGGTCAATGCCAAATATCTCGTACGGTGTCCAAGCAAACACCTCAAGGTTTGCTTTCAAGAATGTTTCTAACTCCCTTTTCTTTTCCTCGGCCAAGCCTGAGCTGAGGAGGAAGAAACGTTCTTCATCCTTTTGCTGGACTAAGATCTTTTTCAAGACTTCTTCACTTTTCTCGGCTGGTTCTTTACTGATGTAGTCAAGGACTTCCATGTCATCATCTTCAATCTCTGCTGCTTCTGCTTCTTGTATGTTGCATGTGGATTTCATTACTGCCATGGAGCAATTCTTTACCTACACTTGATCCCCTCTGACCTCTTCAATTCCATGCTCTGTTGGGAATCGAAATAGCTGGTGTAATGTTATGGGAAATGCCCCCATTGCGTACAGCCATGGCCTTCCCAGGATAACATTGTAAGGGAAGGGAGTGTAAATTATTGTGAACTCAGTTTTTACCTTCTTGGTGCTAACTTGCACCTCCAAACTTACTGCTTCCAAGGGCCACGTCGGCGTTCCATTGAACCCGACCATTAGACCATTGGATTATTTTAGATCATCTTGGTGAAGGCCAAACTCCTCGTAACACCTGACATACATGATGTCACAAGAGCTACCCTGGTCGATCAGAATACGCTTTACTTGGCACTCTCCAATTTGGAAGGATATTACCAAGGTATCGTTGTGTGGATGCTGCACCATCTCTAGGTCATCTTCAGTAAAGAACACCACTGGTCCCTAACACTCGTCTGCCCTAGGTCTCTTCTGTCGGACCTGATACACATGTTGCAGGTGTTTTACCTTCTGAGTTTCCCCGCGTATCTCGTTCTCATTGACCTTCGAGTGAATTACATTGATCACTCGGGGTCCGCCTGCTTGTGGTTGTGGTGCTGGTGGAGGTAGTGCTGCTGGTGCCTGAGGTAGTCTTGCTTGCTCTTCCCTTGTCCTGGTCTCATCTACTGTCCCTTAAATGACCTTGTCTTACCAGTCTTCGGATGTGCCTTTAGAGCTCTGTACCCTTAAGTTAGATGCCCAACCTCGTTGTGGTAGGCATAGTGTTTCCCCTAACTTCTTCCCATAAATTCACCAGGAATCCTCTCTGGTGCTCTATAATAGGGCTGATTCCGAATTCTCTCCAAGACTTTGTAGACCGGAACTCAGAATACAGTTGTCACTGCCTTTGTGGCCCTCAATCCTGTCTCTTGCTTATTGTATCCACCATTACCTCGGCCTCACTTCGGCGAGCCATTTCTCTTCTCTTATTTTGACGCCTTTGTCCCCGGCATGTCCTCATCGGCCCTGGCATACTTTTCTATCTTGGCCATAAGTTCCTCCATGCTTTTTGGTAGCGTCTTTGCCAGTGATTTTCGAAGCAGGCAATCATCTTTTAGGCCGTTCTTAAAAGACACGACCGCTACCTCTTGGTTGCATCCTGGTATTCGGTTGAACACTTCATAATACCTTTTGGCATAGGCCTTAAGGCTTTCGTCCTCGCCAATTCTTAGAGCCATCAGGGAGTCCACTCTTAATGGTCAGAGTTTGTTTGTCACAAATCTAGCCACGAACATCTTGGCTAGGCCTTCCGACTTTTCACAATTCTTTTGAAGAACTTATGAAACTAGTCCGATGCGATTTCCTAAGCGATAAGGGAACACCTTGCGAGCAACAGCGGCTCGTTCGATGTATAATTCCATTGAGTTCGTACAAGCTAACGTGAAAGTTAGGGTTAGACTTCTGTTGTATATTTGGAGTCTCGGCGTGGAATCTTTTCGGGGCCTCAAACTTGTCCAGTTAAACCGAGAATGGCGTTCTCGGCTTGACCGGTGAAGTTACCTCGGCATCTTGTCGCTTTCTTTGGAGGTAATCCCTCAAATCCTCCTTGGTCCGTCCAAGAGCTCGGCTATCAACGGATTTTAGCCTCTTCGGTGCGCTACTCCTAGTGTTGTTATGAGTCCTTTTGGACCTCTCTCCGTTCGTTGCATCGAAACAGAGTTCCTTCCCTTGAACATGATGATGTTCTTTGGGGTTAGTTTCTTTGGTACGATACGTCCTCTGAGAATCTCCGTTCATTGATTCTCCTCGCCCGACCTCCCTTGAAGGCCAATGAGAGTGCTCCTTAGTCCTGGTGTGCTGGGGGACTGTAGGGATTGTTTTCTGACCTTTTTGGGCATTGTTCTTGGCTGCTGGAATCGACGTATCTTGTAACGGAAACGGTGTCTGCATGACGTTGTTCTACATCATGAAATTGATGACTGATTGCAGGCCCGCCAATTTATTCGCCATTCCCTTCATCTCGCCGTCCATCCACAAGCATCTATCTTTCCATACCTGAAGGTCGTCCTCATTATAATATCCACCTCGGTCTGACTTCTTTGGTACATCGCCCTCTTTGCCGATGTCTTTCTCTCCGGGATCCTAATCTCGAGTTTCTTCATTGCAGTTATCCTTCTTTACGTTAAGGTCAATGTGCTTACCACTCTTAGTAGGGATGTCGTCCCCAACCTTTTCTTTTTGTCCGTCGTTGGCCATCTATTCTCCTCTCCTTCCCACAGACGGCGCCAAATTGTGTGTGCTATTTTCTAACCACATTGCCAAACAGGTACTTAGCTAGAGAACATTGGCAGAATCTATTGCGCCTAAACGACCTGTCACAGAAAGAAAAAGACTCCGGCAGTGGTTCGTCCACCCGAGGGCACTCCGACGATCAAGTCAATTATCTCTCAAAGATAGCAAAAGTGCTTAACTCACTATTCAGAATACAAAAAGCGTACCTTAAACCCACAAGGGTGCCTTACTTTTATAACCAACACTGACCTGATCCTTGTAGAAGCCTAGCTTCAATGGACTCTGGCTCAATGCCTATCTAGGATTCTGAAATAGATAAAGATAAACTCCCTAAGAGCTTTATCCTTATCCAGGCTGAAGTCCTCCCTCATTCTAGGACTCTTGTAACTTCTCCGCTTATCTCGGATTCCGGTATCTCCGCAGATAACCTCGGCCTAGCCGTGATTACCTCGACATCAAGTTAAGAACACGTGGCACCTCGGCTGACACTTCGGTGCCACCTTGGCCACGTGTTGCTATCCGAAAAATATGTCCCCACACCATCAAAATAAATAATTTATATAATGTAAGAAATATGTCGCTATAATAGTCTTTACAATTTATGAGTGAAAAAAAAGAGAGTAAGATTTTATGTTATTTGTATATATAATATATATTCAATATGATTTAATAATCTAAATTATTTTAATATCATGTAATAGCTAATAATTTATATGTATATTTAATATTTTTATATATCTATATATATATAATTCGAGTTTCGGGTTACTCGGGTTGTTTGACGTCTTTTCCCAAGCCTGTACCAAATTTAAAAATATCTTATCCAAGCCTTAAAAAAATTCGGGCTAAGTTTGGATTGAGCCCACCCAAGTTCCACCCTTGAATTGAATTTTTTTTTTTTTTTTTGATACCTAGAACACTCCCAAGGCAGAACCCTTAGGATCCACCCTTACAAACCAAACCATGGGAAGCTAGCCGATTCACCTAAACCGTCGGATTTCCACTCACCCTTACAAGCCAAACTGGGGAAAACTAGCCAAACTGGGAGAAGCTAGCCGATCCACCTAAACCGTCGGACTTCCACTTGAGTAGTCGAGGGAAAGGAGCATACTCCTTACCAAGTAGGATGCCCTCTTGGTGGTAAATATTAATAATCTCTTAATCAAAATATATTTGTGTTAATAATTTATTTTAAAAATCATATTTATTATTGACATAAATATATTTTAATCAGATAATTATTAATATCCAATTAATATAATTTTTTATAACCATAATTTACTCAAAGAGTCTTCTACATCAAACGATTTAGATCATTGATAATCAATAATAGCGAAAATCAACGCCCACCATAGGCCAACACCCTCCAACTGTTCTTTGTGATTTGAATCTCTGGCCTGATTAGGGCCGACCCGATCTCAGCCCCACACGATAAGTCAAGCCCAGCCTAAAGATGCACGATGCCCAGCAAGACCGGTCTAGCCCATCTTGTGGCACAATATTCCCAACATCCCTTTTCTTTGTACATCCTATACTTTCTATACTAAAATTTTATTTAAATATATAACAAACTTTATATTAACGCTACATTTGCTTGGACGAAAAATATTTTTAAATAAAAAATATTTTCTAAAATAAAAAAATTCAAAAAATGTTTTATGAAGAAAATATTTTTATATGTTTGGTAGTGATGGTGGTAAAATGAATGTGGTTGCATGGTGGTGGGCGGCAACGGTGGTGATAGCGACGATGATGGTGGTAATGACCATGGTAATAGTGATGTGGTGGTGGAGGTGACAGTGACAGTGATAATGTGATGATATTGATAAGACTTTAGTTCATAATTATTTTTCGCTTTTTAAAAGTAAAAAATATTTTTTGTTTATATAGGCTTGTTTTTTGTTGATTATAAAAAATATTATTTGTTGACTTTTATTTTTTATTGTACCAAACACCAGAAAATGTTTTCTGTCCAGACAAACGAAGCCTGAGATTAAGGACTAAAATAATCCAAGCTCAGGTATAAAATAAAAAATAAAAAATTATCATTTAAATATATCATCATTCTCGCATTATTAGCTCAAGCTTGTATAATTGAACTTATCAACCAATTCATTCAATATTTTGTGTGACATAGTTAATCGTGTGTAAGATTTAATTAATTTCAACTTTGAAAAACTTAATTCCCTATAAGAAATTGTAACATAATTTATACATTTGAAAAATCACCATCTATTATCAATTTTAAATAATTCATCACTTCAATCAACTTTTTGTTTTCTTTTTGAAGGTTTTTTTTTTTTATGAGCAAGTATATATACATATATTTATATATATTATAACCGGGTGTCCACGACTATTATGAACAAATATAATAATTGATATTTTTTTGGAGCCTTTTTTTAACTAATTTTTGGGGGCCTAAAGCAATTAGCAATTGCTTGCCTCGAAAATCAGCAGTGATGTTTTACATATTTTGCATATAAGATCACTTTTTTTTCAAAAGAAATTCAAGAGTTAAAATCATAGGAAAGGCATAAAAAATTTATATGAACATCTTAATTTCACGTACTTTGAGTGTAATCTTTTTTCTCTTTTTTTTAGTGTAATTTTCAAATTCCACATGCAGCCTATGGCATCACTACAAGTTATAACAATTGTATAAATTCCATACGTTGTGTTTGGTTAGAAAATTTGGGAAGGAACTTGGAAGAGAAAAGACAAAAGATGTGTGAAATTAGGTGAAATATAAGTATATTTTATTTACATTTCACCCACTTTTTTCATTTTATTTTCTAACTCTTTCCTCAAATCCATCAGCCAAACACAGTATTAATGTATCCATACTTATGCAACATCAGTCTCGCCACAACGTCTCACATTGCTTAAATTCAAATTTGTAAATGACATTTGGATGATAAGTTGGTAAATCATGCAAATGTTGTGTATTCTTAGCTTGCATTATAACTTAAAATGTCCAACACATCTCATCATCAAAGAAAAAAAATTTAGTTCTGCATTTTGTGCAATTGGCAACTTATTTTTTATTTTGACAAAGAACTCTAATTAAACTAATTTTAGAAAACTATTTTGCATGGGGTTCCAAATCCAATTGAGGGTTACTCTATTATTGGTATTATTATATGTAATAACTTTTAGTTGTGTCACTTATGGGGCTGTGGAGGTTGACTCATCAATGTCTACACAGAAGCAATTGGAAGTTGAAAGGAAACTAGAACTTCTCAATAAACATGCAGTGAAAAGCATTAAGGTATGGCTTACTATGGTATTCTTCTATGTGTTATTTTATTTTATATACTCGTTTTTTGTTATCCCAAAGCCCCAATCATTGGCCATGTGTTTATATAAAGAAGAATAGAAGCAATAGTGCTTTTGAGTCAATTTAGGGAGAAAAAGAGTAGTTTACATGCATAGAAAGAACGGGGCATGGAATACATAAATGCAAGATAAAAATAAAAATATGATTGAACCTTGGAAGTAGGACTGTCAATGGATCAATGGATTTAATCCGAATCACCGAATCGATCCGATAATCCGAATTCGTTTATAAAAATCCGATCCGATAATCCGATAATCGAATCCGTTTAATCCGTTTAAACCGGATTGAATATAAAAAAATCGACCCGATCCGGTAATCCGATAATCCGATCGATTATTCTCAATTTGAATAAAAAAACAAAATGAAAAAAATAAATAAAATAATCAAATTATATAAAATTGTAGCTCAATAAATAAATAAATGGATCGGAGGGATTATCGGATCGGATATCGAAATCATGATTGATTCGGATATCTATAATCGGATATAACCGATTCGTTTGGACTTGTTTGGATTATGTTTTGGGATCCGAATCCGATCCATTTACAGCCTACTTGGAAGCATTAATATCCTTTGTTTACCAGATTATTTCACTAACACCATTCTCCAACCGTTGTTGGCGCCATCTTGCCACCACTACCACGCATTAATTTTAAGAAGAATCAAATATAAAGAAAATATTTTTAAATAACTATTTTCTTAAAAAGTCCCCTTTTTTTTTTTTTGGCAGAGTGAAGATGGGGACATTATCGATTGCATTGACATATACAAACAGCCAGCTTTTGATCATCCTGCCCTACAAAATCACACAATCCAGGTCTGCAATTTTATTTTATTTTTTCAAATATTTTGTTACTCTCTACATGATGACATGTTAAACTTCGTGATTACTTCAACTGCAAATCCATGAAAAGCTAAAGATTGTTTTCATTTCAGATGACACCAAGTTACGATCCAACAATGGAAAGGACAATTGCGACAAAGAAAACATCAACAGAGAAAAGAAGGGAGACTCTGCAGTGACGGTCACATCACAGTTATGGCAGAGAAGTGGAAGCTGTCCGGAGGGCACAATCCCTATCCGAAGAACACGAAAGAAGGACCTGATTAAAGCACATTCAGTGGAAGACTATGGCAGGAAGAAGCCCAGATTTTCACAGCACCTTGATGACACCATAGATTCATACCTTCAACTAGCAAACCACTCGGTACATGCGTGCATGCTCCGTCTGTTTTACAGAAAATGTTTTCAAATTTTGTAGCGTTTGATATGATAGAAAATGAAAATCGGCGAAAATGTTTTTCTTGGGCGATAAACATGTTTTTGTTTTTAAAAATAGAAAATATTTTCGAATTAGACTCTTACCACACTGTAACATAAAAATTTTAGAGATAAAACATTTGTCTCCAAAAGTAAAAAATTTGTTAATCAATTTCTATTGTCATAATAAGGGTTGTTATTAAAATTGGCCAAAAAGTTAAAAAAATAGATCTTTAGCGACAAAATTTTAAAAATATTGCTAATAAATACAAATCAATTTCATGCAAAAAAAAAAAAAAATTCATCTTTAAAACAAAAAATTTCTTCCCAAAAGATGGTAATTCATCAATGTCCAATTTAGTCACTAAAAATACAACAATGATACTTTTGACAATTAAGATATTTCGTTCTTAATTTGTTTGAGTGCCAAAGCCGCCAGCAGCACCATCACACCATTATCACACTCACTGCCGACACCCACCACCACCACCACCACCACCACACCAACACTATCATTACCACAAATCACTAGCACATCATTTTTAGGTCACAACTAACTATAGAAAAACAGTTTTTTTCTTTTTATTTTTTTTACAAAAAATAATCTTTTTTATTAGAAATATTTTTAATGTTGGAAATGAGTCTTGGCATTTATAATTTTTGTTGTCATATATATATATATATACAGGAGGCAATATTGATAGCAGAAGGGTTCAGCTATTCAGGGGCTAAAGGAGATATAAAAGTTTGGAATCCTTTTGTTGAATCTGATGATGAGTACAGTACTTCCCAAGTTTCTTTGAAAAATGGCCCTTACATGAAGTATGAAGGCATTGAATCTGGATGGGCTGTTAGTAAATCATCACTTTCAATTATTTCATATATATATATATAATCTCTGTTTTTTAATTTTGATGTTGTTGAACTTATATTTTGTTATACAACAATATATTGATGATAATGTCTATGTTCTTCAGGTAAATCCGAGTGTGTATGGAGACAGAAAAACTCGATTATTTGTGTATTGGACTGTAAGTTATTGAATTTAATATCTTGGTGCCCTAAATAAGTTTTAATGAAATGTTTTCACTGGGTCTCATTTCTTCTCTATCATATTTGTTAATTCTTGAACAGTAATATATAGTTTGAGAAATATTTGAAATACATGTGAGTAAAAATCTTAACCATATGGTTGATGATGGAAAATTGCTTCTCCAGGTCTAGGAAATGAGATAGATAATTGAGGTTAATATTTGTATAGTCGTGTTGAGGGTAGTTCAATGTTAAAGTCAAAAATTACTTGAAGAACAAAAAATTCAACATACTCTAATTCTAATAGTTAGAACACATATATCACCCCTATCACCTCTTCAAACGTTCCAAATCTCACTAGGAAAATATATTACACCATATTTAGAATCACATTTTGATTGAATTTTAACTTCTGCCCTTATCTCAATAATTCTTGTCGCATCATCTAATGATTTTATCTGAAATCATATCATATTAGCGACTTTCAGTCTTATAAAAAACACACTCCCATTATTCAAGTTCACAACTACCATGCCATAGGTATATTTTAATGCTTTGTGGAATCAACAATATGATCATTTGGCATTATAATAGACCAAGTGAAAAAGAAAAAAATAAACAAATAAATAGAAGATGAGTATGAAACAAAAACTTAACTGTAAACTATTAATAGTTTTTTTTTTGATATCATCTATATTTGATGTGAGTTATTACTAAATTTTAGTTTGCTCTGTGTATTAAACAGGCAGATTCATCACAGAGAACAGGATGTTTTGATCTAACCTGTCCTGGTTTTGTTCAAACAAACAGTGAGATTGCTCTTGGTGCTGCAATTTATCCAATCTCAGTCACTGGAGGCCTTCCTTATGAAATCACTCTTTACATCTTTAAGGTTAGACTACAAATCAATCAAGCTTCTTATTATAAGACTTGAAAAAGCAACTTTGCTCGGTTCCATTTTTCCAAAAACACTTTTTTAGAAATTTTTTTATTTTTATTTTTAATGAATTTTTTTAAATATTTTCAGCAATTTTTTTTTTTACTTTTTAGATATACCTAACATAAATATACTTAAAAAGTAAATTTTTTTTCACTAAATACCAAAAATATAAAAAAATCGAGAATAAAATACATTTTTGTATTTTTATATATTTATTAATTTTTAAAATATTTTTCACAAAATTTTTACTTTTAGATACATCTAAATAAGGTAAATCTAAAAAGTAAAAAAATGTTTAAAATTTTAAAATATTCACTAAAACAAAAAAACACGAAAATCAAAAATTCACTTTGCTTGGTTGTGTTTTTTTCAAAAATACTTTTAGAAAATTTTACTTTCTTGTTTTACGTATTTTTTGTTTTCTTGATTTTTTAATATTTTAAGCAATTCTGTTTTTAACTTTTTAGACATACCTGACATAAATATACCTATAAAGTAAAAAAAGTGTGGAAAAAAACTTTTAAAAAATTCACTAAATACCAAAAATACAAAAAAATACGAGAATTCAGTATATATTTTTATATTTTTATGTATTTATTAAAATTTTAAAATATTTTTTCACAAACTTTTTATTTTTTAGACACATCTAAGTAAGGTGCATCTAAAAAAGTAAAAAAAATGTTTAAAATTTTAAAAATATTCACTAAAGACAAAAAAACACAAAAACCAAAAAACTGAGTTTTCAAAAAACTTAATTCAAAATACTCAAACCAAACACACTGATTAATTTTTAAAAACCTTAATCCAAAAAACTCAAACCAAACACACTGATAATGGTATTAGATGATCAATATATGGAATAGTATTTAATATAGGACTAATTACTCTTTTACTCCTTCAAAATATGTACTTTGTGTCATTTTGGTTTATAACATTTCAATTGTCTTAATTTTGTCCCTAAAGTATCAAATGGATGTTGGTATTCATGTTAGAATCATGGTTATTTTGGAATAAAAAATTACACGTAAAAAACAAAAATTACCCTTTACAAATTGACACAATTAAAATATTTAGAGAGGTTATATAGAAACAGAAAATTTATACAAAGAACTTAAACATCATGACTTGATTGGTTTTTGAGCCAATCACTTTAGAATAAAGAGTTGATTGAGATACTTTTAATTACATAAATAATATTGTCATATCATTCTTGTGTAAATTTTTATATAAGAATTATGGTGGAATAGCATTTTCCAAATATTTATGATCAAAATAACACGAAGTGCACACTTTAAGAACTAGAAGTGTAAAAAAAAAAAATTTGATTAAGTATAATTTTTTATTACAAAAATGCCCTCAATTGTGCCAATGCATATTGACACGGCATCAGGACTACTTTAACACACATTTTAATAGTTTGAAAATAAAATTGGCACAATTAAAATGTCGACAACCAAAACAAAACAAATCGCATATTTTGAAGAACAAATATCTAATGAACCCTTTAATAAAAGAAAGGTGAAAATGTCCATTTCTCATGTTCTTTATTGTTGTGTATGCATTTTCCAATTTTGACAAAACAGGATCCCAACACCAGCAACTGGTGGGTGCAATATGGAGAGACAATCAACATAGGCTACTGGCCACCTTCTCTCTTCACTTTGTTAAACCACCATGCCCAAACAGTTCAATGGGGTGGTGAAGTTTACAGCTCCAAGCTAGGAAGAACTCATCCCCACACTAGAACAAACATGGGCAGTGGGCACTTCGCCGACTACTTCAGCGGTAACTCTGGTTGTGTGAAGAGGATACGAGTTCAACAGAATTCTCTGGACTTGATGTTTCCGCCATGGGTCGAGACTTATGCTGACGAATATGATTGCTATGATGTTTTTTATCTGGGAGATTACGTTGATGATCCTGAGTTTTACTATGGAGGGCCTGGGAAATGTTACAAGTGCCCTTAAGGACACTCCTGATGTTGGCAACTGGATTGGTTTTTTTTTTTTCGTTTTGTTTTCCTTCTGTTTTTATGATTCGTTATGCACCCATAAAAATTGTTGGACACTCTACTTCTCATAATTCATATGTTTATTAATATCATTTTACCCTTGCGTCAAATTATCCAAAGGGACAACCTAAAATCCATTTCACCATCTTCTCTTCTTCCGACCTCCATTGGCACGAACTCCAACAGCCACACCAACCTCCTCCCCAGTTCCCACCACCACCACCCAGTTCCTCCCCACGCCTGGCTGCCACCCCCCAACTCTTGCCCTCGGCGCCTTCCATGCCCTCCCCAACTCCTTGTGACCCCACAACTCTCGCAGCCACCTACCCCCTCAACTCAACCACTGCCCCCATGATCCCACACCCCTGCAGCCCTCTGTTGTGTGTGCGAGAGGGAGATAGATCTAGGGTAGAAAAAGCAGAAGAATAAGGAGAGATCTCTAGGTTTCAAAAAGAAGTCACAGTGAGGTGGTTTGCACTGGAAGAAGGAGGAGGTATAGGATGGTTTTGGGGATAGGGAGGGAAGGGTTAGGATTTGAGAGGAAGAGAAGGAGAGGGGCGGCGTGCAACAGGAGGGAAGGCAAAGGGCTGGGAGGATGGGGAGGAGGAGGGGGCAAGCAGCGGCAGAGGTAGATGGGGGCAGGGTTTGGATTAATTCGAGGGTTCAATGGAAAACAGAAAAATTCAAATGTTAAAAGGAATAGGTATCCAACAATTTTAATGGGAGGCATTGAAAGGCTCCCGTGTGCTCACACCACGTAGTAGGATATAAACCAGACTTACTAGATAATTTCCCCCAGTACTTGTTTTAACTGCCAATACAAAGTGAGGCAAAACTGCAAAACAACGAAATGCAGTAATGGAGCAGAACAGTGTCATTTACAATTATAGTCGGATTTCTATTTTTTTGTGGAAAAATATTTGAGATTTTAAAAAAATATTCACAATTCTACCCACAATAATGTGGTGAGATATATGTTTACTTTTGATTTGTTACACACTGATGGTATGCCCAACTTCCATGGCAGATCATTGTGGGTGAATTTGTGAATATAAATGTATAAATTTCTAACAATATTGTTTTTTTTCTTTTTTTTTTTCGTGTGTGTGCCCGCGCGCGCGTGTGTATGAGAAAGTAAACAACTACTAAAACACCAACCTCTGCCCTACATTTAAAAGGAACCATTGCCTTGAGGCAACTATCAATCTGGCATACAAAGAAGGCTCTACGCCCCTACAAATTAATACAACAGTAACTGAAAAGAAACTATCATTATAACACTACCTGATTTATCTCATAATCTTCAGACACATATATACATATATGTATCACCTATAATTTTAAACACAAAACAGTTCGCAAAAACATCAAACATCAAAAACTACAAAGAAATCAACCCACCAACCGCCACACCAATTTGGGTGATCCTCACTGTTTCAGCTAAGCCGAGTCGCATTGTTTCCTTTCTTCTTGTATAGACTGGAAAATCCGAGCCACTGATTCAGTCGCAGATCTAGCGTTGTGAGGCACAACTTTGATCACTCTTGTCGCCGGCTGCTCAACATCATGCAGCTGAGGGACTTCATCTAGAGTGTGAGTGGAAGGAGAGGTCGGGAAAAGAGGAAGCGCATTTCTTCCATTGGTGGCGGGACCTACACCAAATCCCAGTGCTCTCTCCCCAGGACTACTTGCCGTACTGCCTTGCAACTCGCTTTCTTTAGATGCACGCAGCCTCACAACATTTGGAATCACTCCTCCGTTCTTCTGGGCTGTCAGCACATTACACAAGCCTGATAACTGACCGGACTGACCAGGTTGACTGGCTAAGCCCGAGAAAACTGGATTGATGACCGGCATGCCATAAGGAGGGAAATAGCTGTGGCCGACTGGAGGAGAAGTGGGAGGAACCCCGATCCCTTGATAATGGTGGTGAGGAGATGGAACACTATATGCAGGATTTACGAAATTACCCATCATTGGATTTGATCCTGGAGGTCCACAAGATCCAAAAGCCGGGCCCATGAATCCATGTCCAGGGTATGGCTTGTATATTAGCCCTTCCGATGGAGACATTACAGGAATCAACCATTGGTGCCCGGTGGGCGGTTGATGGAAACAAGGACTCAATTTGGAGTCTGCAGTTACACTTGTCGATAGTGGGTTTCCCGAAAATTGTTTGCAAATCGAAGGTTGACTCACATGTTGTGCGGAAGAAAGAGATGTCTTTCCGACAGCATTTTCGGCAGAGCATTCCATGTTACGATTTGGGTTATCAGAATCGTCTTTATGCTTTGCAATTTGCGGAGATGGTTTAACAATATACTCCAATGGAAGTTTCTTTGCGGAAGAGGCCTTTAATGGTTCACCCAAATAAGCACCATCTTCAAGCAAAAGATGTGGTGATCCAGCAATCGATCTCTGGACCTGTATGAATATCAAGAACTATACTCAAATCCACGTTCATACATAAATGAAAATTATTGTGAATCACATTTCAGTTAACTGGGAAGATAGTTAACATCGAAGATTTCCGTCTTTATCAATCTATGCAATTCAAATACTTGAACAGCAAACACTCTCTGTTGACTGAAAAGGGTAAGAGGGATCAGATCATAAACACAAAAAAACAATTTCACTAGGCTTGGCTTTTATAAACTTGTAACGATCAGTAGGTATAAACCAAGTTTTAAGTAGCCATTGAATCACAGTCAAGCACCAGATTAATATCAAGTCCAGATTTAATTAAACTCTACATGGAAGAACTTGAAAACTCTGAAAACATACAGATCATACAATCACATGAGAAACCAAATCCGAAACACAAATTAATGGCATAGACAAAGATATGGCACTCTTTTATACACATTAGGTGAAAAAGAAACAAAAATGTACACAACACAAAATCATGATCTACTTAAGAATAGACACAGAAAATTTTGGATGACACAAAGATCGAGTATTTTGGGCACCCACTACAGGAAATATTCGAATAAACCAAAATACTACATGAAAATAATCTTATTCACCACCATAACATTCACTAGTTTCAATTGTTGGGTATTATAAAAATAAAAAAAATGAAAAAAACAGGACAAAATGTCCCAAAACACCAAATATCATCCATTACTTACTTGTTCCTCTTCTTACTCCCATCCGTCAACTGCTAGAAAAGGTGTACTTTCCCAAATGTGCAGGGTTGAAACCCAAGAAATACCAGAATGAAAACTAACAAAAGGAATTCTGAAGGACAGGCATAAATGGACAATGAATTGAGAATCATCCACCATCTAGCTACTCACCTTGCACAATACACATCAGTTCGAAATGGATATAAGATGTGATCCACATGAAAATGCCAACTTCAAGGAACAGCCAGACTCCACACCTGAGATCTTCCCTCCCTTGAGGCCTTATTTCCAACTTTTTGGCTCAAATTGGACAAAATATTTCCAAACCACAAGTATTAATACTCAATATTTGAATTGTTAGAAATAATCTGAAACATACAAAATGGTTGCAGCTTTTAAATTCTACATTAGATGACTACATCATGTCCCGGTACAAATATCACTATTCACTACTCTTCTCCAAAAAATATATTAATACTTTCCCAAAGTTCCTAATATCCTTTACAATCTTCTTCCAATTCTCCGGATGGGGGATTAGTACAAAGGGATCTTATAGGGAATGAGACTGAATCAGCTAGGACAAGACTTTTAAAAACAGCCCTAAAGCGGTTCCTCCTTTCTATGTATTCAACAACCAACTAACAGAGATGAATTGAGCTGCAGAACATCGCTTGAGGAAAACATTAGCAAAGCTAAACAAATTTAATAGAATTTGATGGGCAAGAAGTGTTCTCCAAAAATCTTGTTCCTATCTGCCTCTTCTCTTCTAGGTGGATCAATCTCCACCGAACACCAAAAATACTTTAACTCGTGCTGACTTCAAATCATAAATATCACTTGATTAATTGTTTAGGAAGCATACACAAATATGTATACACACACACAGGTACTTGGGTATGACAAACAAGACTACAGAATGGTTTTGACTTAATAGAAAATTTTGGTACTTCAGGTGATGCATAGTTCTTTGTCTACTTATATAGGCTGTTTCCCCTTTTGGAGCATTTTTATAAATATTTCTAATTATAAAAATAAAATTTGAACACACAAAAATGTGTATTCAACCAAAAGGCATACAATGGAAGCAAGAAAGTCCTACGCAAACTAGGAGGTCAAACAAATAAGCCCACAAGAAAGGCTAACATTCAACTAAGAAAGGAAATGCACTAGATTCTATGCAAACACAAACGCAAATTCATCTGCCCAAAAAAATAAATAAATGGACAAATGTGTAATGGGAGGCCAAAGCTAAGTCAATAATTGCATAACAATTGAAACAAAACTATGCATAACAACACTATATATGATTTATGGTGCACAACACTAACCAACAAATAATCATCAAAATATGGATTTCAAAGCCAATGGATAGTAAGTGTAGAAAATAAATTATATTTGAGTGCATTTTAAATCTGACCAGTCCTTTCACAAGACAGGCAATCACAATAAGCCATAGTCAATGTTCTCTTCACTAAAACTTTAATTTAAAAAAAATAAATAAAAAAAATCACTTTACAGAAAAAGAATTGCCAGCAAACGTCAAAAGGCCCCCTGGCTTTAATGCAACTATCTAATTGTATCAAAATTTTCCATTAACTTACTGCAGAACCTTTGACTATTTTTCATACACTGGTTTAGCTATCAGTTTATTCCATTTCATATTTATTTCCACTAGTCTTTCTTTTCCAATATTCAACCCTGTTGCTTATGAATTAGTTGCCATGATCTTAAACTTCCTACCAGGTAAAATGAACAATTATGATGGAAGCTCAAATGTGATGTGCCAAAATGTAAAATATTTGAGAAACTATTAATCAGAAAAGAAACTTACTTGACTATTGCTTTTCTCGCTTTCCCAAAAATGTTTCTGACCTATTATTCCTACAACATCGTCAGGGGATATATCCATGCCTGATATAGAACCCACCATGGAAGTCACCGAGGCATCCCCACCTCTCTCCCCTTTTCCTGCCTGTACTGACCATCTTGTCTTGTCTACATGATATCCACTGCCATTAGTAATAGGACTTCTCAGCTCTTCTGGACAAGAATCTCTTCTAAGTATGGATGAAAATCCATTTTCACGCCTCGCAGGCTCATTTGAGACATCAATCCCACACATACTGTTTTGTAGCTGTGCCCTGGCTCTGGATTCATGATTTAAACTAGTACCAGTGCTTGGTATTCTATCAAAATTGTTTGCAAGGCGATCTCTATGTTCCTGACCTGCAGGTGCATCAGTTTGTTTCGTGGACCTTCAGTCATTTCTTTTTGGGTTCTTCTCATCCTGGCTTCTGCCTTGTCTCAAATTGGAACTTATAATGCTAGTTTGTTTTGGCTCTTTATCACTGGTATTTTTAATATTCATTGAATGACGCATATGCTGGTCTGGAGGAAGAGATTTTTCCCTATCCATGCCATTAGAATTTTTGCCATGATCTTGACCTATTTCGACGGAACTAAGATAGGAACCATAAATTCCTCTTCATCAAGCTTCTTTTCTGCTCAAGTTGTGCCAATGGGGTGTTGAAATCAGAATAGCCAGCATATGACTTCTCAGCAGGATGTGTTGAACGAGGCACGGAAGCGGAAAAACATACCCCTTTCATGACCACTTCCCTGCAACCACAAGTTATTTAAAGTATCAGGGACATAGGAGCAGATTCTACAGGAGTATAGATACAAACAGGCTAAGCTTAATCCTCAAATGTGATTATAATAAGGACAAAGTTCCAAGAAGATGAAGAGTGGAAACTTCAAAAATAAAAAATAAAAATCCCATAAGAGGGTGACATCTGAGACTCGAATAGGGAGTGTGTCCATAATGGAAATAAAAAGAAAAAGGAACATGTTCAATCACAGTCAGTCTACAGGAGGAGTAGCCAATTAAGGGCATAACATGAGTTATAGGTTGGCACTAAGAGACTTCAGTTCGGAGAAATTGAGGTTTCAAGACTCCAAAAACATGACAACACCAGCCCAAGTGTTGCCCTCACAGACATAGGGGTTAAGCGGGTAATGGGTTCTTCATTGTGCATTAGCAACCTCTTTCTTTTTGTGCCTTTTGAGTGGGGATTGGGAGCTTTTTCATTCCAGTTTTGGGAGTTCTGAGGAATTTATTTGTTGAATTATGCAACAAACAATAAACTGTCATACCAAATTTCAATGTTAACACAACACTTATCCCCTACCAAACAACCAAGCATCCATATATATATATATACACATTTTTATTAGCATTGAGTGTCCAGATCAAAAGCCCAACTAATCCCTAGGGGTGCATAGGCCCTCGACAAGGCAATCAATCATCCATATGAAAAACAATATCTCCTGAATGCTCAATCAGCTCATTAAAACACCTCAACTTAACCAAAAGAAATGATAGAACTTCATTTTCCTTGGAAGACAACAATAGTTACTCAAGCCTATTAGAAACAAAAATATGAAATGAAACACATAAATCATGTTTTCTTATCTTCAAACAGTTCTATAAATAAACATCAAATTAGGCACCAAAGACGACAATTAGTTCAAACAGAACAACACAGAACCATCACTAAAATTAGATGCCTAAATCAAAGAAAGCATGAATTTAAAACAACAAACCCATAAAAAAAATTCCAACACACCTGGCTTGAGGATGCTGGGGGAACCACACTGGCAGAGTTATTGGGGTTCAAAGGCAACACCCCATGATTGAATCTCTGGGAAGGGATACTGAGCTGTTCATAAAGGGCCATCTTGTTCCTTGGGGGAGCTCTTGGCCCTCCTTTCTCTGTATCATTAACATGAAGCCTTGGGAACATAGGTCCCATAATTTTCTCATCATCTTTCCCTCTCTTCATCTTTCCTTTCTCTCTCTTTCTTTCTATTTATATCTCTGCATTCAACAACGCAAATTCCAACTACAATAACTGATTATTTCATAAAACTCACCTGCAAACCCCATGAAACATACCACCCAGCTGTCAAAATCGCATTTTTCTTGAAAAATAGAGACATTCCTCAGAAATCAGACCACCAAAACCAAAACCCACTTGGAGAAATCTATATTCCACAAACCCACACGCCTAGATCGATCCTTTGTCTTGAAATTAAGCGATTTCTCAATTCTTCAAAGCCAACCCAGTTGAGGAAAAACCGATCTCTAGCTGAAATTGATGAGGAAAGACGAACACCCACTTGCAGAAATCCAGAATACAGAAAACCCAAAAAACCAAAAACCAAAAAAACCAACCTCCTTCTGAAGAACAGAGAAGTGACCCAGTGTGTGAAACAGTACTTTCTCGAGAAATTGATGGAGAAAATAGAGAAAGGACGTGTTAATCTTACACAAACGATGCTAAAATCTATGCCGATTGTCGGATCGAAAGAGAGATGAAAGAACAGATTCAGCAAAGAAAACGGAGGGACGTCGCTGAAGATCGCAAAAAGGTCTGTGAGGAAGGGAAAGGGCAAAAGTGCGAGTTTTGTGGGTCCACTGTGGATAGAACTAGAACGAAAGTGATAAAAGAAATAATTAAATAAATTAAACAAATAAATGTTTTCCAATAAAAAGAGACGAAAAGATAAGGTATGATTGTCTTTGTTAAAAAAGAGTTGAATACATCTTTAAAAAGTACTTTATTGACAACAACATCATTTATATTTGGAGGGTACTTTTTTTTCGTAACTTTACGCTAAAAGCTCGCAGAATTTTTATAGCCTAAGTTCTATTTTCATAAGAACGATTCCACAAGATCCTAATCTTTTACTCCCCATTTTCACACCTTCCCAAAATGCCCACTCCGGCCCGGGGCGGGGTCTCGCGAGCCTTCTCACCGGACGTATGGGCGACGACACCATTCAAATAGGACCTACCTCAGCACACTTCCTCACCTTGAACTCAACATACTAAGTGATCGTGATGCTAACGCTCCTCCTTGCAAGGGATCCCGCTTTCCGTAGGTTGTCGATCACATCGCGGACCCAAACAAATAATAATACTAATAATATAGAACGATAATTCAAAGATCATACTTTTTGCTTTTTGTCCTTTCTCGAGAAAGAGGATCATACTTTAATAAAAATAAAAATAAAATTCACAATCACGTATCATACTAAGCTTTTTTTTGATTTTTCTATATAAAAAATAAAAAAATTCAAAAATAAATAATTTTAAAATTTTACAATTAATAATACAAAATAAAAATATATTAAGATTATATATCTATTTCAAAACAAAACGGATTAAAAAATAAAAAGTTAAAGTTTATAAACGTAACGTGACACATTACGCTACGCTTATTTAAATGTCACATTACGCTTATATGCGTCACGACACGCTACGCTTATTTGTGTCACATTACGCCTCATATTGCACGCCACGCGATATAGGGCATAATGCCACGCTACGCCACGCCACGCCACGCTATGTTTATATAGGTGTCACGCCACGCCACGTTACGCCACGCCACGCTACGCTTACGTAGAGTCACGCCACGATAGGTGTCACGTCACGCTTATGTAGCTGTCACGCTACATTACGCTATATCAATTTCCCTATATATGGTTTTATTATTAATTATGATATTAACAACTAATATTGAGGGTAAATATGTCAAGAAACTTCTCATAGGACTTATGGGAACATAAATTTTTGTGGGACCAAATGTAGCACAAGTCTCCTAATAGGACTTCTAAATAATTTTCCTTTATATTTTGGTAGGAGAATACAAATGTTTATATGTTCAAAAAAAAAGAATACAAATGTTTATAAAAAATATTTTATTTTTGGTAGAGAATACAAATGTTTATAAAAATATTTTTGGATTAATAAAAATTTAATTAGTAACTTCATTTATATTTTTGGTAGGAGAATAACAAATGTTTATAAAATAATTTTAGATTAATAAAAAATTATAAATTTTAATAATTAAAGTTAAAAAAATTTCATAAAAAATAATTATTTTAAAAAGATTCTACTGGTGTGTAATTTTTTTTATTTGGTATTCATATTACAATTAGTAAATAAATAAATAAATGAAACAAAAAAGAGAGACTTATTTATAAATCTTTTTATTAGACTTATAGTCTAATAAATTCACAAAGTTTTCTTTTGTATTCCATCAAATCTCATATATTTAGACTTGTATCTCAGAAGATCTTTTTTTTTCTTGATTTATAATTTTTTTTTTAGGCTATTGTACCATTTGTTCTATGTTGATAGTACATATTATACACATAGGATATATCTATATACATTTTTCATATTTTGTTTTTTTTTTTTTTGCAATTTTAGTGACCAGAGATCTTCGGAGAATCAATAGATACAGCTTTGAAGCAGTTTCATTTATACGTTGATAGTGAGAGAACACTCGAATATTATCTTCTTCCACTATTGCAGTTCGAAATTTTGTTTGTTTGTTTGTTTGTTTGTTTGTTTGTTTTTTTTTTTTTCCATTCAGTTTTTAAGTGTGTTTCCCCCCCTACCCCTATTATTGCGGTTTTGAAGTTCATAATTGTTGGACAAAGGTTAGAGAGCCTTCGAATACTATCTTCTTTCACTGTTGCGGTTCAAAATTTTATTTTATTTTATTATTGAAGTTTCGAAGTTTTGTTTTTTTTCCATTGTTGTGGTTTCGAAGTTCATAATTGTTGGATGAAAGTTAACACCATTTCTATTTTGCAACTGCATGTAGGTATGCGTTTAGTAGCGATTCATGTACAACAATATTTGTGTATGTTCAAAATTGTTCAATAATTTATTAAAGTTATATTTGACTTTTGTTTCAAGATGATTAATATGCACTCAAAGGTGTATATGCTTATTGGTTGGATATTTCGATGAATGTGAATATTCATATCCATTGAAGTCATTATTGTTGTCGATTATCAAATTTGAATATTTTGCATTTGTTGATGTAAATTTCAACATTAGAAGCATATGATGGTTGCATGATATGCAATGTAGATTGATAATTGCAAGATTATTGCATAATGTGAATATTCACATATCATTGGTTATTGTATGAGTTTTGCATTTTTTTTTTTTTTGCATGATTATTACATGGTATGAATATTGGAGTCATTGCTTGTTGTACACTATCACATTGTAATGTGTTGCAATTGGTGTTATGATCATGACATTATTAATCAATATTAATATTACATTCAAGAATAGTCATATCAATGCAAACAATAATGTGTCATTTTATTAGTATGCATTTGTAATGTAAAAGTTTACATAAACATTTATTTATAACAATCCACATTAAACCAATGGTTGTGTATACAATTTTTAGCAACCATCAAGAATGTGGATGTTCACAAGGTCTACACTTTGATCGATGTAAATATTCACAACAATGCTTCTTCACGTAAATAAGGTAGACAATTTAAGGTTTTAGGAATGAGAGATTTTTTCCTTAGAACAAGAGATGGATTTTCTCCTAAATAAGAGAGATTTTATCACAAAAATAAAAGAGAATTTCTTTCCTTGAAATAAGGGATTATTATTATTTTTTATTATGTATTAGTTTTAAAATAGAAATACACCTAAAAAGTTTGGAATGATGATTTTGTCATATTCCATTAGATAGTATCTAAAGAAATATTAGAGAGGATCTAATGAAATATTAAAAAATAAAATAAGTTAAATAGAATTTAACACTTAAAAATAATACTTTCTAAATAATGACACAAGAAAAAATTACAAATAAAAAATTTAATGTAAAATATCACAAAAATATAGAAAATATTTTTAATTACACTAGTGTCACTAGTTGCATCTCCTAGAATGGCATCGGAAGCATGTACGGGATCACCTCCCGCCCCGATCCTCAAATCGCAAACATCCCCGCCCCTACCGATCCCGACGAACTCATCACTCCCCACCCTCGTTCTAACGGGATCGCTTTCGAATTCGAAAATCCCCGTCAGACTCATCATCAACATCATTCAAGAATATCATCCAAAAAAAAAATTCATCAACAAAGCCATTAATGAGCAACAACATAAAACCAAAAAAAATTCTTCAACAGCATCCTCGATTCAAGGCAGCAACAGCAACATCATCAACAAAAAATAAAATTAAAAAAAATAAAAAAAAGATAGAGATGAGATCTCGGCGGTGGAGGAGATGGGATCTACTCAGACCGCCCAGATCTGCTGCGGTGATGGGAAACGGCCGAGTAGAGATGACGCGTGCAGACATGAGGAGATCGTGACTCGGCTGCCGCCGGGAGAGGAGATCACGCTGCCGCCATCGAGAGACGAAGTCGCACTTCGCCATCGCCATCGACCGAGAAAAGAAAGAGGAGAGAAGAGAATATAGTGGAGCTGTGGTACGTACTAAATATATATAATATATAATAATAAAAAGAATATATAATAATAAAAAGAGTATATAATATATAAAGGGATAGAGTCAAGTCAAACTCCAAACATATATATATATATATATAAAATGTAACCCAATCTAACCGGATTTGGCGGACTAAGTCGGATGAAATATATATCACCGCCCCGCCAATGTCACCGGGATTTATTTTTGAATACCATCCTCTACCTTCGGGGGTATTTTTCTGAGAAAAATCATTCTTATCTAGACCTGGTTCAGTCCCCGGGCCTCGCTTCTAAATTGCCATCCCTACATCTCCCCACCACTTAATTTCCTTCGTGGAATGGATAAGATCGATCAAGTTCGGCCCATGAAAGATTATAGAAGCATTGGCCCATAGCACGAATGAACAAGCATATATTTCACAGTTGGACCCAAACAAGGAAATTCTATTTGAAATCAAAATATATCCCAGCATGTTTAATTTAAATTTATAAATTTTAATTCTTATTATATCATAATATAAATTTATTAATAAGGAAAATACATATTAAAACCTAAAATAATTTTTTTTTTTCTTCTCATGGTACACCCTTATCACTGCTCCTATTAAAACATCAACATTATTGTTTTTTATTATTTTAAAACCCTAAACCCTAGAAGAAAAGTTTGAACAAAATCAAATAGTGGATGAGAGTAATAATCAAAATAGTTTTTGAAGCAACTCATAAAAATGAGGTAAGTATTCATATAAAGGAGTTTCACAATTTTTGTAGAGCACCATCAATTATTTTTATATTGTTTTTTTTGACAAAATTAAAGAGCCCAATAGTTAAATTAACAATAACATTTTATTAAAGTTGTTCTTATTTTGTCATTTAAATAGTACATTATTTGAGAACTACTCTTTCTTATTAGTGCCTGATGTTTATGAGCTTATAAATTTGGTTTTTATTTTTTCACGAGCATTTTTGTGGATAATTTATAATATTTCTATATTGAAAAGTTTTATAATGCTTATTTAAAAGTTTAATTTTTTTCAGATGGAGAATTATTTTCAGATGAAAAGTTTTTGAAATAATTTTTTTATAGTTTGTTTATTGTTTATTATTTGGGTTTACTTGAGGGTGATTTGGGAAAATAATAAGGTATAATGAGAGTAAAATAAAATTTTAAATAATTAAACGAGGTGTATTTAGAAATTAAGTGTACTTAGGGAATCAAGATTCTCTCATTGCATTTCCTACTTGCAAGTATTAGACCCAATTTTGATAATCCCAACTGCTCATATTTTAAGATTTGTTCATTATATCATACTTGTAAAAAATTAAGTTGATCGATATCGAAAAGCATATGTTCTAAAATCGCTTATTAAATTATTTAAAAAAATAGTTTTAGTTCGAGTTTCGTAACACGTGCTTTCTGATATCCGATCAACTTGTTTTTCTAAAGGTATGATATATTGAACAAATCTTAACATATGAACGGCTCGATTATCAAAATTGGGCCTAAAGTTAGCCTAATGACCTTGCAAGTAGGAAATGCAAGAGGAATCCTAATTCAGACTTAGGTTGTTTGGGACTTTTGACTTTTTGGCTAAAAAGTAAAGGAAAAAAGATGATTGTTTAGATAACTTTTGAATTTTTACGGAAAAATTTATATTAAAATATTGTATGAAATATCAAAATTACTTGCCTTACCCTTCCGAGTGAGACTCGCTTTCCGTACATGTCAAGGAAGTTGTCAAACTTGAAACAAAGATTCGAGTATTGGTTTTGTTTTTTTTCTTTTGTTTTATTTATTTTTTCACCCATGAGCTGCAAAAATTTTTTTTAAAAAAATTATTATGTCAATTCAATAATGTCATAATGGTGGCAAATTTCAATAGTAAATTATCGTCTCGCAATATGAAAAATAGCAAATCAAAAAAAAATTTAAAAGCCAAAAAAAAATTAAAATGCAACAAATTAAACAAAACAAGTGATGTGCTACTGTTGATCAACAAATGTGCATTTTTTGGGGTTGCATTATGCTATAATGTTTTCAACATCTCATACTTTTTTGCCATTTTTTTTTTTTTTTGGGGTCCTCTTTTTCATATTCTCCTTAAGAAGATGAGACTTCACGCTATAAATACATTATCGTGGTTGTCACGTGAAATACACACATACTTCCTTCATATTTTCTATGTTAATTTGTGGTGATGAACAATAATATTATAAGTTTATAAATTATTTCAATAATGTTACTAATGAGAGTGAAACAAAATTTCCAAAATTAAAAGATACAAGTGCAAACTTTTCATAAGTTTTTTAATTATTTTATTATCTCGTAAATTTAAAAGTACAATTACAATGTTAAAAACCCGATGTGTTTATTTAATTTTGGTTGTTGATAATTACAATATTATTTTCAATTGTTGATTTCTTCAAAGTTATGTAAAAGTCTAAAACATGCCTAGATATAAGATACATTACATTTATGAATAAAAATAGAATTCATCAAACAAACCAACAAACCAGAGAAAAGATGAGAGACATAAATTGTCAAAAATTGGAAAACCCATAAAAATGCAAACACAAATTATATGCCTATGTGAACATCCAAAGTATGGAAGCCAAAAAAAGGTAAACAAATTCATACCACCGCTTTTGAACGGATTAAAAGTTTAACATGGCGCAAAAATAGGCTAAACAATTTGTGCAAAAGTTATGCACGATTTCGACATGGACAAAAATATTGGTCCGCAAGTGATGTTACTTACTACTTTGGGAGATACGCCTAAAGGGTGAAGATCCGTCACGATGGCAGACCGCACACCAAATTAGTCTTTCCATCCACCATTAGTGGTGATGCACTCTGTTGGGACGCTTTTGGTTATGTCAGAAGAGGAGGTTGCATGGAGCCCAGAGTTGGCGTATGAGGATAAGGGACTATCAACAGCCTTTCAATTCGTGGGTTGTTTAGCATTTGTTGGAGAAGGACGCTTGGTGATGTCAGAAGTTAGACGTTAGGCAAAGCTCCAAAGAATCGACAGCGGCGAGGAATTGTCGGCGCTTGATGGAGGAGTATTTATGCGGTGTTTGGAGCATGAGAGGAGATGTTGAAGTGAGACCCTCTCAGAAACCCTAGCATCTCTTTAATAATTGTATTTCAGAGTAAGGACAAAAGTAAGGACAAAATTGTCTTTTTTCCCTATGAGTATTCACCCCTAGATTCTCGCCTTCAAACATTGTGAATAGTATAATTTTTTACTTTTTAATGACTTTTTAACCTTTTATCTTTTTAAATGATACCAAAACAAGAATAAAATAATTTTTTAGGTATAAATAGAACCTCATGCCAAACAAGGATGATTTACTTGGTCCCACTTTAGAGAAGTTTGACTGAGCTTTATTTACACACCTCACATCCACTTTCTACACATCCTTTCTACACTCTCCACACACCTCCTTCATTAAGTGTGCAGAGAGGGTTGCAAATGAGCCTCCTAGTTTGACTTGGCTGAGTTGAGTGTCAAATAAGTTGGTCGTGTAATTATTGACATCGATATAAAAGATTAAACTCTACTCAGATTTTATCTCTTTATATTTAATTATATATATTTTTTGTAAAATTTAATTTGAATTTATTATAATTTAAATTGCATATTTTGTAATTTTTATAGTAAAAGTTATCTATACAAAATTAGATTTATGAATAATTATAAATACGTAAACAAATCACATTTTGTTTTTACAAAAATAAATGGTTTAATTTTATTATTCTTTTATAAAATAAAATATGACTTATTTTTTTTTTTTTTTTTTTATCGGCAAATGTTAGTTGTTAATTGTTAAATTAGTACCTACAAGAAAAAAAATATGATTTATTTTTATATTTATAAATATCTAATGAAATTAATTTTTTGTATATAAATGACATTTATTATAAGAGCAGACGATTCAAATTATCCTATGTAAAAACTCTGCATGCTTGCTCAGCCATTAATTGAGTGGGAAGTCCATCGTTACCCTTCGTCTTTGATGACAGCACGACTATGGGATTTGAATAATCTTAAACTTGTTTAGTGAGAGGCTAGGATAAGCTACAAGATGGGTTATGTTAATCTAGATTAGGGAAAGCTATAAAATGGAAAGAGCACAATATAAAGGGGTCTTTCTCACTACACCGCATGATTTGAGAAATTAGTTAAAAGTTAATTTTTTAATTTGATTTTTAATTTTTTAATTTTTATATATAAAATATATAAATTAATTTGATTTAAAATAAATTAAAAAGTTAAAATTAACCTTATGGTTTGTAGGATGCACATCCTCAAATTCTTTTCAATCATTTTAGTTCTTAGGCATGAAGTGGGCATCAAAAGAAGTGTTTTAGTAACTAATATTGATTACTACAAATTTCGCGACTAAAACGGTCCAAAAATCAAAACGACATTAAAACGACGCCGTTTTAACATTTTCGAGTCACAATTTGTGGTCATTAACCATTGCTTCTCAAAGAACATCTCCACCATTAGTTCACAATTATTAGTCTTGCCGGTTTATGGAAATGAGGGTTCGCGGTCATTATTTGACCTATTTGCATAAATCATCCCTATACAATTCGTATTTAATAATTTTTTTTCTTATATAAACTTTTATTTGTATAACATTATATTTTTGTTAGCACCATAAATCTAATTTTTATTATTTATATAATTGCGTGACACGTGGCATTCTCTTATTCATTTGGAAGTTAAAAGAAGTTATAAAGATGATGAGAATACGTTTGACAAAGTGGATGTAGGAAGGACACATGGCAAGACAAGAATGAAGATGGAAGAGTGGGGTAGTTTTAGGTGGTTATTGGGTAGTTTATTGTAAGTTTTTTCCTACAAATATTTCTATAAATAGCTATTCATGGTTACATTGTAAAAGATCCGTAACTTAAATCAAAGATAATTGATTTCAATATTTCATTATTTTCCTTATCTTAGAGTAGTTTAACATAGATTTATATTTCAAGCATTTATTTTCATGCACTTCCTTTTCGAGGCATAAGAGTAGTAAGTAATTATTACTTTGATTGTTCAATCAATTGCCTTTCTCCATCTCCCTTTCTTTTTAATTTTTTCTTTTCTACACTTTGGCAATTTTGAAGTCCCTTCGTTGAGGCTTAAAGAACCGCCAACACAATCGCTGATAATTGGCTTTGATTTTAACTGTATGATTTTTCAATCCTCATCGCACGCCAGATTTATAATATTTTCCTTCGAGAGAAAAATAAGTCAACATTTTTTTGGCACGCCCAAAGGGGACAAATGCCAAGTGTAAGAAATGACAAACAATTTGATTTCTATTCGAACTTGTCAATTCAAATATATTGGCGTGAAAGAAAAATTTTGGATCTTCAAGAAGAGATCCATTTTCTTGATGAAATAAACTTTCATCCATTACAATATTATTTGGTGGAAGAAAAAAGACACTATGTAATTGGAGAAATTCATCAATCTTGATATGGAAATTCGCCAATGGAATGATGAGTTATCAACTCTCACTATCAAGTCTTTAATCGAGGCCTTAATGGCCTAATTAGTGAATTTTTTCTAATTTTTCCATGGTTGAAAATAAAGAAAAGTAAAGAGTTGATTTCATCATGGTTCTAGGGTTCAAGAGTCCGCTTAAAAGAGCCAAATCATGAAATTAACATAATCGAAAGAACATATTTGAGCCAAATTTCGCTAAGAATGATGTTTCATACATGACTGGGGGTCCAAAACTAATTTTAGAGAGTCGAAATATGAAAATAACATTCTTATGGGGATTTTCATAAGTCATTAATGACTAACATGGAAAAACAACCCACTTTGCCAAAGAATTATGGTGGAAAAATCAATTCGGCGAAAAGTCATGTTTTTAAACCAAACATGGTCAAGAATAATGAATAAGCCATCGTTCATGAATTCAAAATTTTTGACATTTTTCAAAATGTAAAAGTATGAATTTTCATGGTCACACTATACCATGACTTTTGGTGTTCAAAAATCCTTGATTTGTGGGTCACATCAAAATATAATTGATGATGTGGCTAATAAATTAACAAATTGTTCTTATGAGATCAAAACACTAAGAACAAGGATGATCATTTAAAATGCATGAACTTGCTAGAAAAAAGCCCTGCATTTAAATAAATGGTCAAAATGGCTTTATCTTTTCAAATTGATGGCCGCTTGTTTGTATGTACACAATCAAAGCATCAAAGACATTCAAACATTAAGAGTTATTTCGGTTGATTATTTCACCTTCAAATCAGATAAAGCTTTGAAAACTTTCAAAATGTGTACATCTCTTCAAATATATGTAAAATGACAAATTAATTAGTTGTCGAATAATGCCTATTTTTGGCATGATAAGTTGGTTCAAGAACAATATGTGCTGGTGTAGCTTCAAGAATTAATAATTGGTTCAAGCACAAAATTAATATTTTCATTAAACATACAAAATTTGAATAATTCACAATGTTGGCCAAAAGTTGCTTCAAGGTCTTCTTTTGCTATACTTGCAAGTTTCAAGCACTCCATCTTGCATTAACAACTCAAGAAACAATAATGGTGGTCAGGAACCTTCAAGCTTGGCTTAATATTTCTATGATGTAATTTGTCCTTGTTGGTACTTTCAACTAAAGATGATTTTGATC